>OZ038496.1:68744071-68799176 GCA_964036315.1 Acanthosepion esculentum
TTGCAATCAGATTTCGTTACTGATCTCTGGTAGTCAACGTTGTTACACAGAACACTTTTATCGTCGACAGTTTTAGACCAATATTCCTGCTTACAATATTAAGCCAATCTTTTTACTATTTTCTGATTATGTTTTCGCAGACAGAAAGTTTGGCATAGCCATCAGGTTCATTCCATGTCGCTTTATCTGCATGGATATTCTTATTGAGATTGTATGGCATGACTCATTCTACTGAAGTGTCTGCAGTAATTTCCAACCAGAGCGATATCGCCCCCTGATAGACGGGTTCAATTGTTGGATGGTTGATAACCGCCTGAACGGAAAATGGGGGCGAATGGAAATATTGGTTGTCGATATAGGATTTTGAATATTAAAAATGTATTTCAATATATGGAACCCGAAATATATTCCAAGGAGGTATGAAATGAACCTGTATATTAAAACAAAGCAAGAGGCTAAATGTGAATTCCTGTTTCATATTCCCAGAAAAGATATAAATATTACCGGAGACAGGGAATATTTTGGTATTTATTTTTTATAGTTTTGTGAAGATTCATTAACATTAAAATAGTTCTTCAGACGAAATAATATTTTTTTTGGCAATAAAACAGATGAGCGAAGGCCAAGAACGACTTTCGCTTGAATATTTACTATCAGGCAAAAAGTTGAATTTTTTTCCCCCGTGAAAGTGGGCGATGACGCAAAATATTTTGCTAAGTCCTTGGTTTACAGAGAGGCTTTTCTGTGAAAACTATAATTCGAGATTGTTTTCATGAAGTATTAACGGCTAGAATCAATATTCTATTGCACGAAACTTCTCCTAAAATCTGTACGCCTGACTATTCACCTGAAAACTTAATCCTCGCCTATTCTCGTGAATCTTGTAAGCCCGGCTCATATTTTGAAATCTGTATGCCCGGCTCTACACTTGAAACCTTTATGCCCGGCTCTACACTTGAAACCTGTATGCACGGCTATTCACTTGAAGCCTGTATGCCTTGCTCTTCTCTTGAAGTCTGTATGCACAGCTGTTCACGTGAAACCCGTATGCCTTGGTCTTCTCTTGAAACCTGTCTGTCCTGCTCTTCTCATGAAACCTGTATGCCCAGCTAGTCTCTTGAAATCTGCATCCCCGACTATACTCCTGTATGCCATTCTCATTTCTTGAAATTTGTATACCTTGCTCTTCTCTTGAAATCTGTATGCCCTACTCTTCTCTTGAAATCTGTATGCCCGGCTATTCACTTGAAGCCTCTATGCCTTGCTCTTCTCTTGAAACCTGTATGCCCTACTCTTCTCTTGAAATCTGTAGACCTGACCCTATTCTTGAAACTTGTATGTTCGGCTATTCTCATGAATTACAAACGGCTCTTCAAAATTCTATTTCACGACTAAACTCCTGAAACCCGTATGTCCAGCTTTTCTCTTGAAATCTGTATGCCGGTTCCCCTTGAAACCGGTAGGGCCTGCTCTTCTCGTTTTTTCACTTGAAACCTGTATACCATTCTCCACTGTGAGACTTGTATACCCTGTTTCCTTCTTGAAACCTGTATCCCAGCTTTTCTCTTGAAACCTGTATGACCGGCTATTCACTTGAAGCCTGTATGCCTTGCTCTTATCTTGAAATCTGTATACCCGGCTATTGTCTTGAAATCTGTAGACCTGACCCTATTCTTGAAACTTGTATGTTCGGCTATTCTCAGGAAGTACAAACGGCTCTTCAAGATTCTATTTCACGACTAAACTCCTGAAACCCGTATGTCCTGCTCTTCTCTTGAAATCTGTATGGCCGGTTCCTCTTGAAACCGGTATGGCCTGCTCTTCTCGTTTTTCACTTGAAACCTGTATACCATTCTCCTCTGTGAGACTTGTATACCCTGTTTCCTTCTTGAAACCTGTATGACCGGCTCTTCTCTTGAAACCTGTATGTCATGCTCTTATCTTGAAAGATGTGTATCCGTCTCCTTTCTTTAAATCCTATATCCTGCTCATGACTTGAAACCTGTATGCCCGGTTATTCTGTTCAACATTCTATTACACGGCTCTTTTCTTGAAATCTGTATGCCCGGCTCCTCTCTTGAAACCTGTATATTGAAACCTAATGTATATCCTTATCTGATGATATTAATTAAAGATCGAAGATCTGTTTGTTTCACATTTTTAGACCATTAGAAAAATATATTCTACGCCTTTTCTCTTTGTTTACATTAGCGACACCAGCTCCTTCATATACAAGGTGACCCAAAAAACGGGAATTTTTGAATCGGTAAGACTGCTAGACATTGAGCAAGTAAACATTTCGCCATTTTAGTAACGAGAATGAAATTCACAGTATCCCAGCTGAGATGTTGCAGCAGTCAATGAGGAATCTCAACAGCAGATTTCAAGAATGCATTCGTACAGGAGGACGCCATCTACAGGACGTAATTTAAAAAGAATGAAAATTCCATCATTGTTACTTAAATGGCATGTTTTAAGGTTTCAATTACTATGAATTATATATTTTTCTTCCATCACTCTTGGTTTTATTGGATTGTTACAAAGTTCCCGTTTTTTGGGGGGTCACCCTATATTTTCATGGGATTTAATCATTTTTTCGTGTTGGTAACATACATTAATTACCTTTTCAAGTTAAAAAAAAATCGTACCATTACAATATTCACTTGGTTGAATGGTATCTCAAATCTTTTCAAATTTTATGCGATTTCCAAATTAAACTTTACTAAATTCTATTACGATATATTCTATATTTTAAGTTAATATCCTTTTTACGATGAATTATACTCGTTTTAAGCCTCAAATATTTCGAAAGTCACGAATTTTGCCATTATGTATTTTTCATTTATGAGTTTTGTCCCTATAGGAGGCGAGCGTACATAGATCCCCACAACTTAATATATTTTGTTCATCTGACAAATTTTGTTAATCTTTGTCCATGTTCAACCACTCATTTACACAATCACATTAATTAGGTTTCTGTTTTTTCTTCTTCAAGACAACCTGTGAATGAAGGCACTTCATCTTTATGCAATTGTTTGTAAGCTTGTCTTGCTACATGAATTACAACTAAGTATTTAGTTAGATCCACACTGGATGTTCCATGCTTTCGGCCTTGTGCCTCATCTACCCGATGCATAGTAAATTAAAATTATCATTTATGAGTGTTAAATTCTTCCAAACTCTTTCCTCATCATTTATCTTACTGTCTGTAATAATGCGTTTCCGCATAGGTGCAACTTTCTGCTGCGCTACGGGCACATCAAACACGGTTACATACATAGACGGAAACTTATACACATTGATATCTAAGTGTTCGAAAACTAACCTAAAAGCATAACCCATATCCATAAAAACGTATGCATATATTCTAAATATTATCTGTCAGTTTGACATGGTACATCATTTCGCAAGTTGTTTTTTTTTTTAAACTTTCACAAAAAGTAGCCATTGAAATACTGATGGTATGGCGAGGGACCGACTGAGAATGTTTCAACAATTTCAGACGTCTCCATTATGGAACAATCTTTTAGCTTCCCAGTGAATTACGATCATCAAAAATTTAAATGCGATATCAATCGCCATCTTCTGTCTTATTTAATCTTGTTCTGTTATGGTTCTTTCTCCGCACTAATTTTTTCAAATTTCCTTTCGCTCTCAGTAACCGCTTGCATCATAGTGGCTTTATTGCCTCTCTTGGATTGAAATGATTAAAAGTATAAAGCCATATTTCAATCAAACTTTCTAGTTTTTATACGCCCATATATATATATATATATATATATATATATATATATATATATATATATATATATATATATATATATATATATATATACAGAAATATATATATTTAGTTTACGAAAAATTAGGTAATCCGTATGGGTAGACCCAAGGAGGATAATATATATATATATATATACATATATATATATATATATATATATATATATATATATATATATATATATATATATATATATATATATTTGAATTAGACAAAGTCCGACAATTTATTTAAAATTTGTTAGAATTAGAAATTTATAAAACATACATATAACAAACTATTTCTAATTCTAACAGTTGAAATATAATCCTTGTAAATGGCCAAATGTATAGCCGAAAGCGCTCGGATAAAAAGAACATTCGACAGTTTTTATATAATTTATCATCTGAAAAGAAAAACATTATTAGATCGCACGAGAAATTATATAAAAAACTAAATAAAAGCACCTTGTCACTCTTTTTTAATGAAATGTGCATATATATATATATATATATATATATATATATATATATATATATATATATATATATACGTCTTATAAAATGTTTTATTTTCCAGACACCGTCAGCACATTTTGCCGGTGTTCATAGTTGATAATGCTGAGTGTTGTTTTTTTTGTTTTTTGTTTTATAAATAATACTTCCATTATCTAGATGCATACTTAAAACAATCTATACATTCAGTTAAAAGTAAAGATAAACATCATCCTTGATAATGTCTAAAATTATAGGCGAAAGCACTCGGACGTACAGAATATTCAGCCAATTTCTACATAATTTATTTTCAGAAACGTATACATTATAAAAACAGAAAAAAATTAAATTAAAAAAAACTTAACCGCAGTATTAACTTAACGCAGCATATGTGTGTGTGTGTGTATGTGTGTATTTAGGCAGCAATCCTTCATTCTTGCACAGTTCATTGAATACGACAGACAAGGTGCTTTTATTTATTGTATTATGCAATTTCTCATGAGATCTATTTTTTTTTTTTTCAGATAATAAATTATATAAAACCTGTCCGAAGGTTCTTTTTATCTGAGCGCTTTCGGATATACATTTAGACATTTTCAAGGATTAAATATTTTAAATGCTAAATAGGAAATAGTGGCATGTATTTTTTATAAAATGTTTTCATTTTCAGAACACGGTCAGGATATTGTGTCCATGTTCATAGTTAACATTATTATGTGTTTTTTTTTGTGTTATTATTAATAAGGCTTCCATTATTTTTAGTCTTTTTTTGTTTGCATGTAGATGATGCTATTATATTAGTGTTGTCATCAAGTATGTTACGAATAGTGTCCGGTAGGTCTCCATGAATATTTAAATGAGATCTAATTGATCAACGTGTCAAACATTTAACAGTTAAATTATTTAATCCATATATATATATATATATATATATATATAGTAATGGATAACGGCTTGGATTGAGGAATCGGAAAGGCGAGTTCGAATTCCAGTCGAATCCATTACATTCACTTACGTGCTAATACCCTTGGGAGAGGAGTGAATCCTCTTCTTCTCCCTCCACAGGACAGACTAAGTTCTATAGCCTTGGATGGCAACTGGTCTAGGAGAAGGACAACTCTGAATTCAAAACCTGCGGAGGGTCATTTGGGGACCTTGTGGCATTCGCTGCACCAGGTCCCTGTATTCGTCCCTCCAAAAAGTGTGGATGGCCCTGCACAAAGCCTTCACCGCTCTCTCTCTCTCTCTCTCTCTCTCTCTCTCTCTCTATATATATATATATATATATATATATATATATATATATATATATATATTGAGGAATCGGAGAGCATAGTTCGAATTCCAGTGAGAATCCAATACATTCACTTATGTGCTGATAAACTTGGGAAAGGTATTAATCATCTTCTCCCTCTAGCTATGGATAAATAGCAGAACAGACTGGGTTCTATAGCCTTGGATGGCAACTGGTCTAGGAGAAGGACAACTCTGAATTCAGAATTTGTTTAGGGACATTGTGGCACGTAGTGCACCCGATCTCTGTATTCGGCCCTTCAAAACGTGTGGTTGCTTCTGCACAAAGGCTTCACCATTATAATCAAATCATATGTGCTCGGGCCTGGGCTGTCAGTTCCTAGGAACTGAGCTGCTTGACCTTCATACGTCGAATACGACGCGAGAGTCCACCATATATATATATATATATATAAATATAGGTAACTATACTCGTGTCGAAAAACCTTCGAACTCTTGATTTAAAAATAGCCAAATCAATCACGAAGGGGAAAAAAGGTTTTAAAAAAGAAAATGCCAGGAACATGAAAGTCTGTCGAAAATAATCGCACAGATACAGGTTCAAGGCCCAAAGAAAAAACCCCGATACGAGTAAACAACTAACTAAAGAGCTCAATACAAACGTAGAGCAAACCTAGTCAAACCTAATGAGCCAGACAAACCTACCAAGGTTTCACCTAGGCAGATCGTCAGGGTAGGTTTGTCTGGCTCATTGGGTTGTACTATATATATATATATATATATATATATATATATATATATATATATATATATATATATATATGAAGAAATATATATATATATATATATATATATATATATATATATATATATATATATATATATGAAGAAATATATAATATATCATTTTGTTCCGTTATAGATACACACGATCTGAAAATAATTTACACACACACGCACATACACAAAAACGCAAAACATACACAAACACGTACCCCCCATATATATATATATATACATATATATATATATATATATATATATATATATATATATATATACATACATACATACACATACACAAATACATGCATCCGTACATACATACACATAAACATATACATACATACAGAAGTACACATAAATAGAAATATACATACACAACACACTTGGACATATATATATATATATATATATATATATATATATATATATATATATATATATATATATATATATATATATTGGTTTAATTTAATTATACATATATATACATATATACATATATATGCATTCATATATATATATATATATATATATATATATATATATATATATATATATATATATGAGAGAGAGAGAGAGAGAGGGAGAGAGAGAGAGAATGAGACAAAGAGAGACAAACTGAGTGATATATCAAGATACCATATCATGATTAATAGAAGGTTCGATTCTGCTGGGAAAAATCTAGCTTACATTTAACGCATACACACATCTTCCCCGGAAATTCAAAAGTAATTTTATACCTAAATACCTTTGTATTATCTTAGATTTGTATGCGCGCATTACACACAAACATATGGTTGTTTTTCTTTTGATATGCATGTACGTATTAGCTTAAATTAAGATAATGATGAGAGATCATTTTCGTTTTCGCCCCCAACCCCAGTCACGATTAGATTCGTTTATTTTACGCAGTCGAAATTACAATCCATTAATCTTTCTTTTTGTCCGATCGTGCTATTTTGCTTTGAGAGGTTTTTTACCGCTCTCGGCGATGTATAGCCTATCATAGCAATCACTTTCAGAGAGGAAATGTTTTTATTTGTGTTTGAAGAGGCGACCGCCTATACGCCGATTACCCGACGCTAAATTGTATTACGATTATTATACCTGCCCTGGAGGAGAGGCACTGCTTGCTGTAAATTGACTTGATGCACTATCAACGTACAACTTGAACTCCATTTACCTGTAACTATTCGCCGAGTGCATTCTTAACTATCTAGATATCACTCAGTTCCAATCTAACTCGTCTCTGATTGTGTGTAGCCCAGCGCCTTGCCGTGCCGTCACATTGCTAACTTTCCGGACATAAAACTAGACTTTTCATTTCAACATGATCGATTTTTCATTTTCAGAGAGGTGACCTGTTGACTATATTGGAAACGAGTCCAGCGCAAGGCACTATTGGGGAAATATGGTGGGAGACCAAACCATTTGGAATTAAATATGGTTCACGAAGCCGTCCTGACCGAGGCTTCGAAGCTATATGTCTTGTTCAATTACATATTAAGTGGAGTTTCATGATAAAATGAGACGCGAATCTTTCTTACTTATTGTCTCACTTACACTTAACCAGACTGTGGTGTGAGTCGCGTCGACTTGGATCCTATAGATGGACCATATATTCTCCCGATGCTGTGCGTGAGAGACTACACTGAGAGACCGGGGCGGTTGTGCATTACAAAATCATTCCCATGATTGCAAGCCGAATGCAGGTGTGAGATAATGTGCTTCTCCACTCACCGTCTGGGCCACAGACCCTGTTACTCGGTGCTTAAATTGATGTTTGGTGTAAAATGCATGCAATGTCTATTCCATCATTCTACATACTAATCACTACAGCGTTTCCTTTCGGTGTAGTTGCTGTATGAACCACAGGTGGGATATGTACATCTTGAATGGAAAAAATGTCGCGACTGAAACAAGGATAAGGTAACCGACTTAACATTCAGGTATATTCATAAACGAGAAGTCGACTATTGCCATATTACACCTCAGCTAACCCCAGTCAATTTCAATGAATTTTATTTATCTAACCCTATACAAGTACTAATTTGACACAGAGTCGGTTGAATGAGCGCCCCCCACCAAACCGTAAATGGAGATAGAGACAAGACTTGATCATGTTCTCGTGTTATTTGCATTCAGATACTGATTCTGTACCGCCAAAGATTGCCGCAGCTGATGATATTCATTCAGTTTCTATATAACTAAGTACGCTCATATCTGTCTTATGTTCATATAAGTTAAAGAACATCGAGCCTGGTCATTACCTAGATGGGTGACCGCTTGGTAATAGTAGCTGCTATGAGTGTTGTGTAATTGATAATGTTTCGGAACTGTATATCGAACAGCTGATTTCTAATTTCTGTTGAGTTTATTAATAATATTCATTAAGCACAAATAATCTTGGAAAAACATGAATCCGCATGTTCTCCCCAGCTATAGGTTAATTAGTAAGCCTTGCACCACTTATTGATTATTATCTCGAATTTTAAAAAAACAATATAAAAATATTTTCTGGTTTTAAATAACCCACATAAAGGGTTGATAAGCCGTAAAATACAAATAAATCAATGATGTGTGTTCGATATGTCAGTCTATATCACTTACCTTCCGTTTTTAAATTACTCTTTAATCGAATAGACGTTCCTTTACCAAAATTTATTGTTAGAAATATTTCCACCACGGACATTTTGATTCTAAACGACGCTTAATGGCAAGTGTAAGACAATATCATCCACTTCCTAATATGGTAATAATATCGTAATATGTTAATGCTAATTATAGCCGTTCCGTTATATTGACACATTCGGCATTCATTGGCCGACGGCTTCTCATTATTGCCGGCTGAAAGTCATAAAATACTTTCGCTTAAAAGGCCTTTTCAGGAAAATAGGTTTCTCAATTTCGGTAATTGTTATCGTACTTTTTCCCGTACAGATAAGGGATTGCTCCTTAAAATATTCCTTGAAGTCGTGTGGAATGTCAACAGCTTGATTATCTCATTATTTTCTCTTCGTGTTAACGTGTGATATCCATTTCACTTGTTTCTGTTGTTGAAAGTCCTCAAGAAACATAGTGTCATTTATCTGGTATATTTCTCTGTTTGTAATTCTGTACCAACCGATCACGAAGCGATTGTTAATTATTGAACAAATCAAGCGGTTGTATATAACTGGCAGTTACGAGTTTTCCGCACGAGCTTGGCGCCAAGCAAGCCGTCCATATCAAAGACTTTCACACCAAGATTATAACTAGAGATTTTACGTTAATGTTTTTGATTTTGTAACAACTTGCTTTGAGCGCAAAACGTCCTCCAGCGCCGCACAATTTATGTTAATTTTCATTATAGCCTGTACTTAATTTGTTATAACTGATCGAAACGCTAAAGTAAATAATATTCTCAAATACTTAAAATTTTGAAAATTTATATCATGAAATAATTTGCAAATCTTATGATTCTGTTGATCAAAATCGACATTTTTTAAAATCGTTTAACCCGAAGCAAGGTGGGAGTGCCTCTAGCACGCAAGGGGTTACAGAGAGTGAAGTAAGAGAAAATAGGGATGTCTGAGGAAAGGATAAAGAGAAGGACGGGGATCAAGATCAAGGAATCAGATGATGTCGATTGACATTACATTTAAAATTTTGAAGTTTATAGTTATCAGGGAAGCAAGTAAGAGGAAGAAAGTTCCGCCGTTGGGAAGTGCTAGATAAAAAAAGCAGTTTCAGTAGAAGAGGCTGCTACATTTAACCGCTACGATAGTGAAAGGGTGGAATCGATGTATCAAACTAGTAGGACGCTTAAATTCATGCAGTTGGGACACCAGTGAAAATAGCCCGTCAGAGCAGTTGTCATGAAAATATTTGTAGAAAAGACAGAGGGAATCAGCATCACTTTTGCGAGAAAGTGACTGGAGTCGAGATGCCAGGTCAGGACGTATCACATTGCATATCCGTCATTGGATTTAACTTTGTATCGTGTTTTTAACGTCTACAGATATTATTTTCTTCTCCTTCTTAATGTAATGACCTTGCTTTTTAATGGAACATTGTTTAAAACATAACCACATCCAAATCGGCCGTCCTAGCGTCGTACCATTAAGGGTGGGGCCCGAGATACATGTCCAACCGTCGACATGAAGAATATCTACGTAGTGATGTCACCCAGAAAACGTCCACCACCCATACTCCGTTGTGCTCACGACTCTTCACGTGTAAGCTGGGCCTTCACAGTCATCTCCGTCACCGCCCCCCCCCCAAAAGAAGAGAAAGGGAATTAGAAGTGGATGGATGGTCTTCCCTATGCTTGGATGCGAGCGGGTGCTGACGTCGTTTAACTCATTCCAATTCCAACCATAATAATATTTCTATGACCCCCCGTCCCCGAATTTTAGAGTTTAGCATTTCGTCTATCACCTGTTATTCCAATCCTTTCTTTATATTTGGGGTTTAGGAACAGATTCATATCTATATAGTTTATAGTCTGATTTTATGCATCTCAGCCAACCCGTGTGTACCTAGAACTTTTGTAGTTAGCGTTTCAATCCATTTTAAATCAATATTCGAGGACAGGTATTTCATAAGAGATTAAGAACTCTTCTTTGCTTCTGATGTATTTTACTGTTTCTTAATATTTTGCTTAGGTTTTGCAAGGCATTTTTCGCAATTCCAATAAAGATTCGATTTTGTATGTCACATTATCCATCCAATATTGGCACATTTTTTTAGATAATTTTTCCTGTTTTTGTTTACCGTATCTCCAACACACAGTATCATTCTATATTTCTGAGACTAGGTATTATCTACATTATTTACATTATTTGGACTATTGTCCTCATCTATCAACGATTCAGCCGTTGTACGCTGCGGCCTTCTTCAGGGTTTTGGAATGTCGAACTGAACCCTTTATTTCGCTCACTGGGGTAGACTGTTCTAGTTCCACGTGACATGTCTAATGGATGTCAGTTAATTCCCTTTTCCGAGTTCTCCACCGTCTTAACCAGGTATTGAACTTACACTCTTTGGATACTGTCATTGGATCTAACCAACGCCTTTGTCCACTGTGCAATGTATGCTTGTTTTATGAGCGTTGTAATAAATATGGCGACAAAGATGAGGACAGTAGCCTGATAATAATAGTCTCCAACAAAGTTCGCATCTTTAGATATTCCTATTGTGCGAACTTTACGCTCTTACTGAACCAGGTACTAGACACAGACCTGGTTCATTTTGGAGATCTCGGGTATTTAAATTCCAACATTACTTCTACAGTCACTTCGGCTTTTGGCTTTTGGCTTTTCTAAAATTATCGTTGCAGTTACAAGGCCTCTGGCGAGATGAGGTTGAAAGTATTGAGGCAGTTGACAGCGAGCCCGAAACTGAACTTTGGATAACTTTTGAAAATTGGAAAAGACACGGCGACAGATGAGCGAGGCTTCGAATGAAATAATTAAAATGTGTTTCAGAAAAAAATTAGAATAATTTTCTGTTAATATTAAACGGCCCTACGGAATTAATATGTTCTTAATTTTTTTTTAATATGTCAATAAATATTCCGTTAAAAATATTTTTCATCTGGTAAATAGTAAGCCACTGGGACAAAGCAGAAGGATATTTCAACTAGAGGCGGAAGATGTACATCACTTTAATATTGTCGTAGATGACCTAAACATTCTAGGGAAAGAAGAATGTTATATTTCATGAAAGAAAATAAATAATCACATTCTAACCCGGTTTATCACTGTATTGATTCAATTTCTCAAACACACACACAGACAGACGCACGAGCAGATACACGCACGCACACACACACACACACACACACACATATATATATATATATATATATATATATATAGCATAATGAGAAGCCACGTATACTTTCTTGATATGTATATAATATGGATAAAACAACTGAAAAGTTGCAAATTAAAAGAAAAAAAATGGGTGTTTTTTTGTGAAAGTATTTATTTGTATGTTTTTATATATTTGATATTTCAGACCACTTCGGTCCTTCCTCACAAATTAATTGAATAACTGTATTTGGGAGTTTGTTTACAAGTAGCGTCCGTCGTGGGACGCGGACGTCACGTAATGTGGAATGCAACTGTGTTTGAATTTTTTAACGTAAATCTAACGATAGTATTTTAGATGTTGTTTAAAAAGGTTTTTTTTAAATATATCTAAAGCCATTTTTTAACTATTGAAATATTTATACAGATTTAAAATACCCAAGTCTTTGTTTAACCATAGTTTATATGTGTCTAATTTTAAAATCCAGTATTTCTCTTTTTTTCTTCGTGTGTAGGTTGTACTAAAACCTGAGTCTATCAATATACATTTACAGTTGTCTAATGAGTGTCCTGATTGATTAAAGTCTTCAGCTATGGGGGAATAAAGATTATATATATATATATATATATATATATATATATATATATATATATATATATATATATATATATATATATATATAAAGTTAATTGGTAATTTGTATGGATAATTCCAGTCAGGATACAAATACCGAGAGATCAGTCTAATAAACAAAGCAAGTAAGAATTAATTAACAAATCAGAGACTTCGATTTCGCTTTGTCAGACCTTGCGGTTTGAAAACTATGTGTCATTGTTTTGAAACCGCAAGTACAGACGAGGCGAAATCGAATTTTATCGGTCTCGCGAAATAAAATATTACCATGGCTTTCTGAAGTCTCCGATTTGTTAATTATATATATATATATATATATGCAGCAGCAAAGTCTATTCATAGCGCTTATGGAGATTGTGCAATGAATAAAAGTAGTTGAAGGATGTAGTTTTCCCGTTTTTGAATTGGGGATTTCAGGTTGAAAGACGAGCAAAAAAGAGGTTCGGCCAATATATATATATATATATATATATATATATATATATATATATATATATATATGTGTGTGTGTGTGTGTGTGTGTGTAGGGGGGGATTTATTTTTAAAAGACCCTCCGATTGTATATAAGAAAAGTCTTTATTACATCTAAAGGATGCTCATTCGAGAAATACTAATAAGGAACATGTGTTCTCCGGCATTCTTCATCATCGGTTTAATGTCATGCTTACGTCAATGCCGTTTTTTCTTTGGTCTCTGGGCTTGAACTCTGGACGACTATTTTCACCTAACTTTCATGTTCTTGGTTCTTTCTTTTTTTTTTTATTCCTCATTTTTCCTTGTGTACTGGCTTGTTCTACTGCGAGCCGAAATACCCAAGGTTTTTCCAATCGAGTACCACCATTTATATAATATATATGCATGTATGTATGTATATATGTATGTTTTATGTGCGTCTTTGTGCGTGTGTGTATGTGTGATTTTGTCTAGGTAGCGCATGATCGGCATATTCCATCAACCAGGCCTGCGCACTTGCCAGAGCGGTCACTCCAGTGTTACCAAAAATTACTGAATTTTGACCAGACAGGACGCTATATTCATCTCTCGAGATAAACGCATGCCTACTATCTATTCTATTTATCTCTCACTCTCTATCCCCTATATATATATATATATATATATATATATATATATATATATATATATATATATGGAGAGAGAGAGAGAGAGAGAGAGAGAGAGAGAGAGAGAGTGAGAGAGAGAAAGAGATAGATAGATAGATAGATAGATAGATAGATATATACAATATTCTCTAACCGCAGTGGATATAATCGAAACCTGAAGACGAATATTTCAAAATTGTATCTACACTATATCCATTTCACCAAATTTATGACGTAAATTTGGCTCATTATTTTATGTTGGGCACATTGAGAAATACCAAATAATAAACTAGAATAATTATATATATCTATGATCAAATATATATACCTATGCAAATTTATGACGTAAATTTGGCCTATTTTTATGTTGGGGACATTGCGAAATACCTAATAATACAATAGAACAATTATAATACAATTATGTACTAAAATATATGTAACGCAGCGATTAGCTATTCTTACCGAAGCAATCTCACTATATATATTTTTCCTTCTTCCTTAAGCTAAAAATATACTGTTTTTAGCATAAGCGAGATATTTACGCTTTCTCTGGAGGATATCCTAACTGACGGCATGTTTTGGTTATCTCTTTCGACCTATTTTCCTTCGTTACTTGAACGCATGCAAATAAAGAGGCAGAAATAAAAAAGTAAAAAAAAAACAGTTAAGGGGAAACTACTTTATTCATTGAGTTTTCACACCAATTATTTGCTTTCATGGAAATTAAGTTATATGCTTGGTAAGCCGATAATATGCTCAGGGTCATTGCTGATCTTCATAATGCGCCGAGTAAAGGAAACGTTCGCGAAGAAAATAATAACGCCATCAATTCGTTCTAGGAATTCCGTGCAGGCATTTCTTTTCTTGTCTAATTATTTTTCGATTTTCTTTTCAAAGCTGTCACTGAATGAATAAAGTGACCTCAGTTCTAAAAAAATTTTTTTACCTTGCAATCAGTATCTAAATATTGACTCTCTTTTCTATTCGTACAAGGTCACGATGTGATTTCTTCGAACTTAGATATTTACCAGTTTTTGACAATTTTTTTTGCATAATTCAGGAAAACAAACTTTCTCTTAATTCGCTTCCTCATCTCTGTCACTCAATAACTATCGCTTTCTCTCTTCATATATATATATATATATATATATATATATATATATATATATATTTATATATATATTGTACCTTCAAAAATATCTTCATATATATATATATATATATATATATATATATATATATATATATATATAGGCAGCAATCCTTCTTCATGCACATTTCATTGAATACTATAGAAAAAGCGGATTGATTTAGTTTTTTATATAATTTCTCATGAATTCTAATATTTTCTTTCTTTTCGGTTGATAAATTATGAAAAACTGTCTAATTTTACTTTCTATCCGAGCGCTTTCGGCTATACATTTTGCCATTTTCAAGGTTGAAATATATTAACTGTTAACAACAAATATCTGTATACACACACATATATATATATATATATATATATATATATATATATATATATGTATATGTGTCTGTGTGTGCGCGCGCACGCGCGTGTGGATGTGGATGTGGGTGTGGGCGTGTGTGCTTGTGTCAGTGTGTGTGTGTGTCTGTGAAAAGATTTTAGTTCCACACTAAAATCTAAATAGTATTCATAAAACAGGTAGAATTTTATTTATCAAATAGTCGAATACAAATGTATAGTGTCAAATAAAAATAAAAAATATAAGGTACCTTTCGTCCGACGCTTCGGTAGAAGAAAAATCGTCGGAATTAAATAGCGGAACAGACTGGGTTCTATAGCCTTGGATGCCAACTGACATAAAGAAATGGCAACCTACTACGTGAAAAAATCTGCCTCGTCAGTCGTGTATCGAAAATTACGTGGTCGCCTACGCGTGTATCACGCATGGCACATGACTGAACTGACTGAAAGGAAACAAACCTCCTTGAAATAGAATTAACAGAGAGAAGGGGGAGGGGGATAATAATTTAAAAAGATTAAGGTTGACAAGAACAAGACATGACTCAGCGTTAGTATATGTTTCAGCTACCTCTTTGCCCACACACAGTCGGAGGAGACTTTTTGATAACAACCGCCTCTAATCTGTTATGATGGTGTTTGATTTGAGCCCTGTGCATCACCGAGAAAAATCCGCTGAATAATTGAACCCAGATGTGACAGATTTCAATAGATGCTCAAGTGCCTCTAATGAACGTGATGCAAATGGAGGTTGTCTGCGTATAAAGCCAGGCACGGTTTGCGCAATCCCCACCTCCAGGCGTTGGATAGTCTTACCCTCATAGTCGGCCATACACTGACACTAAAAACTATAAATAAGAGAACTTTGAGTGACTTGTGGGCAAGACATCTTTACGGACAGATGGGAAAGCACTCGTAGTAATGATGTTCCCCACAACTACAGAATTGTTGCAGTGAATGACAACCACACACACACACACACACACACACACACACACACACACACACACACACACACACACATATATATATATATATATATGATTGGTGTGTTCCTATTTGCACACACATACATACGTGTATATATATAAGCACATATATATGTATATATATAAACACACACAAACACACACTCACACACACACATATATATGTATACATGTACACATCACACACACACATATATATAAATACATATATATATATATATATATATATATATATATATATATATATATATATATATATATATATATGTGTGTGTGTGTCAATCACAGACAGTACTGTTCCGCTGTATCACAGCTCCTCCGTGCCACTAGACTTCCGAATGCCTCAAGCCAGGATTGAAACACAACTAGGCAGCATATCTTCATTCAAGCAGGTTTCATTAAATGATAAAGACATATCAAGTTTATTTATTTTATAATAATCCTTTCTAATATGCTAATTAGCTTCTTGGTGTTAATTTTAAATTAATCAAGGAATATGCTGTATTTTTTGTTAACCCAAATACTTATTTTCTATAACAATTTCTCGGACATTCAGGCCGGTGAATGTTGTTAATTCTGTTTATTATAAACAGAGCATTTACTTAAATATTTGTATCTATAAAAAAGAATGTATAAACATAAAAAATTCTTAAAATAATTTTCGAACTTTATCCATTTCATAATGTGTGACGTCATTTGTTTATATTTGGATACACATTGAGCAGACATGAATGTACGTGAGAAAATCATGGAAAATTGTAATTTAAAAACAGTAAAATCGATCTTACGAAACGAAACGCCGCTCTGTGGCGAAATCGGTAAAAGCATGTCTGGCTATAAGACGGTTTCGTATAGGATACAGGTTCGATTCCTGTCGGAGGACACATATTGTCTATGACAATTTCTCGGACATTCAGGCCGGTAAATGTTGTTAATACTATTTATTATAAACAGAGCATTTACTTAAATATTATTATCTATAAAAAAAAAAGAATGTATAAACATAAAAATGTCTTAAAGTATTTGTCGGATTTTGTCCATTTCATAATGTATAGTATTATATATAGATTATATATAGACGTGAAACTATATATTCTGAAATCTGAAAATATTCAATAAAAATAAACACTCTCGGTGGCAGATTATTTTTGTTTGTTTATCAGGTGTTAAAGAAAATTATTTATTAGAATGTTCTGAAACCAATGCAAATTGTTACTGAGAAATTGATTTTTCATTTACTCAATATATGGCCACAGGTCACATTTCAATGTTTGCAAATTACCTTGGCATTTTCTAATCAGATTCAAGATTTCCGATAGTTGATATGATGAACAAGTTACCCGTAATAACGAGTATCCTATTCAATAGCCAATAAAAACGAACCTGTAACTTGGGTGTTTCAATATAAAATGTCAAATTAAAATAATATAAATAGAAAGGAAAAAGTACATTAATTTTTTGGAAGATTCTTGCCATAGTTTCATCTGTAAGGATGTGAATGAAGCTCATTCTGCCCAGATTAAACTGATTCTAATATTTCACGTACACGTATTACGCAAAGTATCCTTCATCAGAAGAGACACCAATTTCAAATATGTATAAAGTATTTGTAACGCATATAAAATATGTATAGAGCCTTTAATACATTCGTTTTTGTTGTTGGCAAGCTTTGTTAAACACTTCTGCACATCAATCAACTGACACTTAGATTTAAATTTGAAATACTGCTTTCCTAAATGTATCAGGAGGTAACCACCATTTTTTCATACTGACAACTTTTACTTATTAATAATGACATAAACGATCGAAAGTACTCAAATAAAGACATAAGGAAAACATGATATTTGGATTCTTTTAGCACAAGTCTGATCCCGGATGTTAATATTTTCATTCGAAATTGGAAAAACAATTCTAATATAATTTAATGTCTGACAAATACACAGATAGAAAGTGTCCGTTGAATTTAATAAAGATTATTTAAATGCATTCTTAATGGCTAAATGTATTTTATATAAACTTATTAATACAAATTTTATCGCCTCTGACCTGCTGTAAAATTTTAAATCTAGACAGTCTCGGAAACCGTTAATTCCGTACTGAGTTCAACACAAGCTTACATATATTTCAATCAAAAGTATAGCTTTTCATTAATTATATTAACTGAAAAACACTATATGTCTTCATTTTTTTAATCGGCATCACCCCACGCAAAGCAGTAAAGCCACTGAGACAAATGTGGTTACAGGGTATGGAAGAATTGGGAACAGAAATAATAATAATGAGCGGGAAGAGAAAAGTGCAATCTGTAGAACATTAGATATCGATTGACATTGCATTTAATTTTTTTCAGATTAAAGTTTATTGCAAGCCAGGGAACCGGAAGGGAGTTCCACAAGCGAGAAGTGTGAGAAAAGAAACAGCATAGAATTTAAAACTACATCTATCCACCACAACCGTAAATTGATGAGAATTTGACGCCAGTCTAGTACTGCGCTTAAATTTAAAGGACTAAGTCACCTGTACAATTACCGTGAAACTATTTATAGAAAACACACAGAGAGGCAACATTACGGCAGGGGGAAAGTGACTGAAGCCGAACCGCTAGTCAGGAACATATAAAAAAACTAATCTTTCACAAGTATCTTTATATCAATACACTTTATATTACTTTAAATGTAATATTTAGAAGATAACCTAGTTCGTATGCACATGCCCCTGTTTTAAAATTGTGTAAAATTACGTTTACCAGCCCGTGAATTCGAGTGTCTTAATGTGCTAAATGCGTTTCACAGTAATGTTCGAAGCTGTTTCCTTCTTATCAGAGAAACTGACGTCATATACGGTTTAGACATTTCAGCCTGTGGACGGTTTGAAAGCCTAGTTCCTCAAAGACGAAATTTGAAGCAACAGAATTGTGGTTTTACAGAAAGAGACAAGGAATACCAATGACCGAACATGTGAGCAATAACGAGGTTTTGGGAAAAAAATGGGAACACAAAGGAAACTCATAGTTAACAGCAAGAAGAGGCAGCTGAAATGTCTCTTACATGTAATTCGGAAAGAGGTCTGATACTCACTGGACAGACTGAGGGAAAGAGCCAGATGAAAGAAGAACGTAACATTTGATGAGGTTGATGGCAGAACAGGGTTTGGGAGAAATAACAAAAAGACTAAACTTATTTAGAGCTACAAGGGACAGGAAGATGTGGAGGGAAATGATCATCTAGGTCCTGAAGGGACACGGCCTAAGAAAAGAAGAACGTTCAATTATCCTAATTTTAGAAATGCACATCTCTTGTTGAGGTCCCTCGAAGCGCATATCTGCTAAATTTTATCTTGATATTCAAAACGTAAACAAAATCATTTGCAAGGAATCAAAAGATTTTATTTATAAAAAGACATTATGTATTATTAATTGAAACACAGAAACTAATAAATAAAAATGTGTAGGAAATTAATCCTCTTTATATAAGATATAAAAAAAACATCTCATTTGTAGCAAAAGTTATTAAAGTCTTACAAAGTTTAAGTCATTGTTTATCTATTTGAAATCTAAGAGCGAGGAATGTTGTTTGTGAAGCTATTCTTGCTATATTGAAATAGAATTGAAAATAATGCTTACAGTTAATATATTCACCAATGGTTTATTCCCTCTTCTCAAATACTACTGTAAAACAGCCTCGAATCCAAGGCAACACTTCTAGTCATACTTTATATCTAGGTGATTTTCTTATAATTCACCCCAAATAAAGTAAAGTTCAGTCAGTTATTTGCCATACGTGATATACGCTTAGACGATCATGTATGTTTCAATACATGACTGACGACGTAGACTTTTCCCCGCAATAGGTTGCCATTTCTTTCTGCGGTAGACTATTTGCCATCAAAGTCTACAGAACCCGGGGGTGGGGAGAAGAGGATACATACTTTTCCCAAGGGTATTAGCACGTAAGTGAAAGCAGTGGATTCGACGAGAATTCGAACTCGGCTCTAACGTTATCACAAATATTAATCCCCCCCACTCAAAAAATTTAAATTTTAATCAGTTTGTTCGTTTTTTATTAAATTTTAGCTCTCTATTAAAATTATAACTTTTAAATAAAGGTTTTTTTTTTATTAAAATTTTAGCACTCTTTTGAAATTATAATTTTAAATCAAAGTTTTTTTTATCAAATTTTAACACACTTTTGAAATTATAAATTTTTAATCAAAGTTTGTTTTGTATTGAAAGAAAAGTTTATTTCTTTTTTATTAAATTTTTGGCAATCTTTTGAAATTATAAATTTAAAATTACCAAAAATCTGGGAGTTATCGTACGTACGGGTGATATTGAGGTTTACAAGGAATATTTACAATTTAAAAAAAAGAAAAAAATCTGTTTTGGGAATGTTTATCGAAGTGAGCGCGGATGTAGACCCCACACATAAAAATGACGCGCCCGAGGCGCCCTTATTTTGTGCAAACGTCAACCAACTCGGAGTGCAATCGAAAGGCCTCGCTCTGGAAGAATTTGGTGTGAATTTTAGTAAATGGTCATATTCTTTATAGTTTGCAGTGAATTAATATTTTGGGGTGAAATAACAGAAAAGATCCCAAATCTAGATTCCCTAAATACATTCGAGAAAACACACCGATCGTATTAAAGACTATGTATGAAAGAACTGTATCAGTTTAAACCATATCAGCGTCGCGTAGAAGAATACGACAGCGCCATCTACCGATGAATAAGAACACTGCTAAAAGAAAGAAAGGAACACCGATTAGGGACTTGAGGAATCGTGTATTAACGAACAGTATGTGACAAGAGACTCAGCTAAAAACACGACCTAGATATAAACAATACAAACACATCATATGTCTGTCTATACACTCAATTAAAAAAAACACGGATATATTTACAAGTAGTCTCAAGTATAAATATGACCAATATCTGCCTATAGACTCTAGTATAGAATATTTCCACGTTGAATTCTCCAAACAGCCATTGATATGTCATTAATAAGACAACTGTTTTTAATAAGTTTCTTACATTAACTGACCATAAATTTGGGTAGCCTTAAATAATATGATTTCGTAACGTACAGATGGGTCAGAATACAGCCAAATGTAAAAGGTCATCTACCGATTTAATGATTGCAGAGTCGTTTATTGACGACAAATATGGGTCTCTGGTCTCAAGTAAAATTACAAAATCTCCTACGGAAGATAGAGACGGAGAATATGAAGAAGGGGCTAAGCATAAACTACAAAAAAAAAACAAAAAAAAAACAGAATGCATGGTCATCAGTAAAAGAATAAGCCTGAAATACGACATGCAGGTCGGGAACGCTAGAATCAAGTAGAATCGAAATTTTAAATATCTGGGAAACGTTCTGACAGAGGACGGCAAATGCGACACTGACATCTGTAGACGAATTGGAATGACCAAGGACGCAGAGTATTGCGAGACAGAGGGATTTCTTTGGTAACGAAGAAAAGAATACTGTGTGGATTGTGCAAATGATAACGGCGCTGAATTGTAAATTGTATAGCCGTGTTCCAAATCCAGTCGGGTTCGTTGTATTCATTTCCGAGCAAATAAACTTGGAAAAGGTATGAATCTGTTTTTCTCTCCAACTATGGGTTAATTAGTAATTATTTCAGTTAAACCATTATTATCGCCTCAAAAAGTTACAATTTAAGAATATATGCTGGCTTTAAATAACTTACAATGACAAACATAGGGCATGTTTTTATTTTAGTCTATAGAGAGATATTGGCTGTGTTTATACTTGACTTTCTTTCTATTTCAATTGCTTTTTCGAAAATTCATTGAGACATATACTTATTTTAGCTACTGTTCGACTATTTTAAATTAAATAGAAGGAATTTTACATTCAGTGAAGACAATTAAATATTGGAATTCCTAAAAAGGAAAAGAAACTAAATTTGAAAACTTTCTTTTATTAATGTTCGTCTTTATATTTTCGTTACTCGTAATGTGCTTTGAATTTGTCTTCAAATGAGTCTTGATTAAATTCAGTTTTGGTATTCGCTGAGAGTGATTTTGCTTTTCTTTTCTTTTTTTTTCTTTTTCTTTTTTTGGACAAAGCCCAGCGGCAAAATCGTAAACGCTCGTTATTTTAACTAATATTCACTAGCAATTAGAGAAACTTTGAATAAGGAAGCATGGGGTATTATTTCATTGCAAGTTGCAATTACATCTTAAATCTTAATCTGTGCATTAATCATACTGAAAGAGTACAGATGAAACATGCAGAAGAAGAAAAAGAAGAAATGCTTGAAACGAAGAATAGAAAGAAGAAATAGGAAAAGAAGAAGAAGAAAAAAGAAATGATTGACAAGAAAAAGAAGAAGAAATGCTACACAAGAATTAGAAATACTTGGCAAGAAGAAGAAGAAGAAGAAATTCTTAAGAAGAAAAGAAGAAGAAATTCTTAAGAAGAAGAAGAAATTCTTAAGAAAGAAAAGAAGAAGAAGAAATTCTTAAGACGAAGAAGAAAAAGAAGAAGAAAAAGAAGAAGAAGAAATTCTTAAGAAGAAGAAATTCTTAAGAAAGAAAAGAAGAAGAAGAAATTCTTAAGAAGAAGAAGAAAAAGAAGAAGAAAAAGAAGAAATTCTTAAGAAGAAGAAATTCTTAAGAAGAAGAAGAAGAAAAAGAAGAAGAAATTCTTAAGAAGAAGAAGAAATTCTTAAGAAGAAGAAGAAGAAAAAGAAGAAATTCTTAAGAAGAAGAAGAAATTCTTAAGAAGAAGAAGAAGAAGAGGAAATTCTTAAGAAGAAATTCTTAAGAAGAAGAAGAAATTCTTAAGAAGAAGAAGAAATTCTTAGGAAGAAAAAGAAAAAAATTCTTAAGAAGAAGAAATACTTGGCAAGATGAAGTACAAGAAAAATGCTTGACAGGAAGAAGAAGAAGGAGAAGGAGAAGAAGTAATTCTTGACAAGAAGAAGAAAACGGTGAAGAAAAAGAAGAGGAAGAAATGTTTGGCAAGAAAATGGATTAAGAAGAAATATGCAATAGAAAAAAAAAGAATTAAAAATACATAAATTAGGACAAAAGATCAAAATGTTAAAGGGAAGTAATTTAGATAATTTTAGTATGATAAAATGTAAAAGGATTTTTTCCCCACTTTCTTCTAAAATTAATTTTTGTGTCTGTCTATATTTCTGAGATGAGGTATTATGTACAGTATTTACATTAGTCGGACTATTGTCCTCATCTTTGTCGCCATATTTGTCACAACGTTTCGGACGTTGTACGATCCGGCCTTCTTCAGGTGGGTGGAATGTCGAACTGAACTCTTTATTTCGATCACTGGGGTAGACTGTTCTAGTTCCACGAGCCATGTTTGATGGATGTCAGTTACCAGTTATCTCCTGCTAATTTTCCCTCTGAAAGTTCTCCACTGCCTTAACCGGGTATTGAACTCACACTCTTTGGGTCTGTCACTGGATCTAACCTCAAGGACACATGGCACAGTGGATAAAGGCGTTGGTTGTAAAAAGAAATTTCCCTATATGTCTGAGAACCTTTCAAATCTGATTCTGGAAATAATTTCCGCTGAGAGAAAGTCTGTTCGAATTCCGCATGACGTTCAGATGAGGCCGATGACATTCCTGATGATTTGCCAACTAGAGTTACGATTACTTTAAAAAAATTTTAACAAACACCCCATGTGACCAACGCAAGGTGAAAGAAATAGGTTTATACCAAAACATGATACCTACAATAGATTGCATATAAACTATATATCTACGAAACAGACTTTTAAACTGAAAAGAATATCATGTCTAATTTGTGTAGTTGAAGGCCTAACATTCGTACAAAATATATGTCGGGGAAGCCATTTTAGATTTCGTTATTGAATAACCTATAGAGGTTGATATGCTGCTAAACAAAATGAACCAAAGAAATCTTCAATATACTTTTGCGCAGAATTCCAAGGCTTTTAAAGTGAAAATAGTTTTGAATTAAGTTTTGAATCCGGTTTTTATTAAAGGAAGTGTTTCCCTTTCACAACCTTTTCTCGGGATCAAAAATATAATAAACTGTTGGTACAAGATCAGGTGTATATGGGTTAGGACTTAACAATAGAGTTCAAATGTTTCTCTATATTGTTTTCAGCTATTGTCGGCTTGCGTTGTCAAGGAGGAGCACATCCTGTTTCCTATTTACGAACTCGATGCGCTTTTCGATTAAAACCTTATTGACGAATTCCAGGTACTTGTCGTAGAAAGGGTACGTTTGTATTTTGGCAGCCTTTTAAGAACACTAAATTAATAATACCCCGCGGTCTCAACTCACACACACACACACGCAAAAATGCCTTTCCCCAATCGAGCTCAATATTTGGAGTCGGCTGTGTGGATTTGTCATTTTAGTTCTCTGCCTTATATACCTTATTTTCATTATCTGCCCTGATATACGAAATTGACAGATGGATATTTTTCCGACTCATCAACCCTTTGCAGATTATTTAAAGCTGAAAATTATTTTTAGATTGTCAGATATTTTTTTGAGATAATAATGATTTAGTGATACAAATCTTAATAATTAATCCATAGATGGGGGGTAAGACGTGGATTCATGTATTTACTAATGCTATTTGTGCTTAAGTGACTATAATGAAACCAACTGAAATTTGAACACAGGTCACTGATTAACACTTTCGAACCATTATCCATTACACCGTCCGCACATTCAAGCTTACAACGCATGGTATTCGCAAACGGCCACCCATTTAGGCATGAACGCACTCGACATTGCTTAACGAGACATTTACAGAAGCACTGACGAGAGACGTGCAAATGTTCTGCTTATAAAAGAAAAACAAACCTTTTTGGAGAACAAGCCGCAGGCGAGTGGAATTGAGTTTATTGCTGATCGAGCGACACATCCAAAAGATGTCGTCCTTGTTGAAGCAGGAAAAAGTTATTAAATAATAAATCGAAATGGAAGCTTAACCAGTTTGCAGTATAAAATAAACAAAGGCGACAGATTGGGGGGTGGGCGACTTTTTCTCACAAAATCAAATTTGATTGATTAATTTAAGATAAAAGACGAACTCGTCAGACAGGCTAGAACTTTGATGTCACTCAACGTTGTCAAATTTATAGTTGTACCAACATCAATCAGACTATATATATATATATATATATATATATATATATATATATATATATATGTGTATGCATGCGTATTTGTATGTGTATCTGCCTTTGTTTATTAATATAAAATAGCAGGAACAGATATGTGACTACTTATAAATGTGTCTGCTTTTAAATACACAAACACATATAATTCGATAGCACAATATATATTCGAACTTCTGTTTAAAAATGTAGTAGTTGCTTTGTTTTTAATATATATATATATATATATATATATATATATATATATATATATATATATTTTATTATTATTATTATTATTATTATTATTATTATTACTACTACTACTACTACTACTACTACTACTACTACTTAAACGCGCCGTTTATTTATTAAATATTATTAACCTACAGTATTATGCTGGCAGTTCTGAAGGAGGCACGGTGGAGTAATTGATAGCGGCTCGGACTGAGGAATTGCGGAGCCGAGTTTGAATTCTAGTCGAATCCATTACATTCCCCCTATGTTCTAATACCCTTTTTCTTTCCCCCAGCTATAGCTAAATAGCGAAAAGACCATGTTCTATAGCCTCGGATGTTACCTGGTCTACCGCAGTAAGTAAAATGCAATCTTTTGCGACGAAAAAATCTGCCTCCTCAGTTATATATCGAAAGCTACATGATTACCTCAGCGTTTCTCATGCATGGCACATAATTAAACTACCGGCCTGAATTTTCGAGAAATCTTTTTATAAAAAAAATATAAACTCTCCGGCAGGTTTTGAACCCGCGTCCCCATAGAATAAATTTTCATTCGATCAGACCTCTCTATTACGGTGCGCAGCGATGGTCAGGCAAAGTTGAGTAGATTATTCTCTGACACACGCAATAGACACATCTGCTGAGTTTCGCATACTAACGTAAACAAAGCAATTTCTAAAGAAAGGGATGGATTTTTATTAATCCGACGGATTTTACTATTTAAATTTTTATTTTCAGTAGATACTCGTATTTGATTAGACGCTTTTAAGATCTTATAAATATTATATATCTTATAAGATTTCTTGAATATTCAGATGAAAAAAATGCTGTTTTCTAAAATGTTTGAAATAAGGAACCCGTTTAGATTTGAGACACAGGTCTAGAGGGTTGAACATTCGAGAAATTTTACTCAAGATTTAATAGAATTATTTCAAATATTTGGAAAATAAACAGTCCTATAATTTCTATAAAAGAGGGATTACTGCCCAAATATACAGGATACGGTGGATAAGTTGTTGTCTAATTTCGCAAAAATTAAAGTAACACTGACATCTCATTATTTACATTATTCGGACTATTGTCCTCATCTTTGTCGCCATATTTATTACAACGTTTCGGTCGTTGTACGCTCTGGCCTTCTTCAGGTGGGTGGAATGTCGAACTGAACCCTTTATTTCGCTCACTGGGGTAGACTGTTCTAGTTCTACGTGCCATGTTTAATGGATGTCAGTTATCTCCTGTTAATTTCCCTCTGAAAGTTCTCCACTGCCGCCTTAGCCAGGTATTGAACTCACACTCTTTGCGTCTTCTGACTGGATCAAACTAACGCCTTTATCCACTGTGCCATATGTCCTCATCTCAGAAATATAGACAGATACTGACATCTCATTTTGACATATATATGTTCCAAAATGACAGAAAAATATCTGGAAATATTAAAGAGTAAATTTATTCAATAAGGTCGCTACTGGTTTCATCCAAGGTTTCCAGACGATTTCGGAATCTCCTGCAACACTTCTGAACTGTCTCCTTTTTAAGTAGGTGAATGCTGCCATAATCCTTGCCGTAAGTTCATCCAACGCATAATATTTAAGAGGGTTGCAGTCTGGGGAGTTAGTGGCAAGATGTAAGGGAAGTGTCTACCACAATTCCAGTCGTTCGATAGTCTTACCCAGATAGTCGGCCTCAGACCGACACTTAAAAAGATAACGGAACTTTGTTGATTGGTAAGCCAGGCATCCTTACGGACAGATGGAAAAGCACTCCTAATAGAAAATATGTTCCGTACTACTTAAGAACTGAAGAAGTGCATGAATAGTAGAAGAGATGTTATCAGTGCAAGATTGACTAAAGGAGCCAATCTGGGTTAATCTCATGTAGACGAAATATTTTAATTTCACTAAACTTAGAAATTTTAAGTTTTAAGTTTGTTTTAATGACATTTTCCAGATAGCCGTTGGCAAGAAATATATTAGTAATTTCTCTGAATTCAACTTCAAGCTTGCATTCCGAAAAAAAGTATCAATGCACGATGAGTAACTGTTTTACCAAGATTAATTTTCATTTCGAGTGTAACCCGGATATAAGAGAGTTGTCGGGACCGGAGAAGAAGTAACTTATATCCGGGTTTATCTTATATCCGGGTTTCTCTTATATCAGGGTTTGGTCTATTATATATACATTAACACAGGCTCTAATTTGGGACCAGAGGAAATCTCTCTTATATCAGGGTTTATCTTATATCCGGGTCTCTTATATCCGGGTTACACTGTACTTAGGAGCAAAAGAGTTCCAACTGAGATACAGCCCAGTAAAAGTGGGCTTCTTAAATAGGCTGGCGAGGAAAGACGTAGTAGATATCTAAGCCAGCACGTTCAGGAAAGGTAAATTATTATTATTATTCACCTCCATAGTAAATTCCGGAAACTATTTCGATATTGATAAAACCTATCTGCCTTGCTATGTGATAAAAATGATGGAAACGTGTCGCCAACGTAACGGAAATAGCAGTAAGCTTAAAGAAACCTTGTCAAATAATGGCCTCTCGACAAACCGTACGAAAATATTGACCATGAGAGGATCCAAAGGACTACCCATCTCTACGCCATCAATCTGTTGGTACATGTCATTGTCAAAGCTGAGACAGACAGACTTAGTAGTCATCCCCATCAGCTCGACAAAGACACTCTGAGGAAAATATGGAGGCTTTAAGGGACCATGATAGTCAGCACAAATGTCGATAGTCTTGCCAAGAACAGACCACAAATATCAAAAGACACAAGAAACTCTGTGTCAACAGTAGGATGCAGTTTACGTATATCAGACGCAAACTGGAACGAGTCGGGAATACATAACTTAGAATTATACTGCAAAACGATCAAGAAATTCTCATGCTGGACAGAGCCCACCATAGACAAAACAGTTTGAAGTGAAACATTCATTTGATTTATTTTCGGCATCTCATCAATCCTAGCACACTGCGAGCCTACAGGTAGTATTCTATCTGTTATGGTGTAAAACCATAGAAAGATAACACGGACTCGGATATAGGTTAAATAGTATATTCTCCGAAACGTAGTACAAAGGTAAATGTGGACAGGAAAGTACTTTCTCTCCTGGCTCACTCATTCACTAACTCTGTGGCTACTACTCGGTGAACCTCACTTGGTGACTCGATATTTAACAACCCCTCCCCACACGGGTTGAATGTGGCACAAGGCCGGCCTAACGTGGGCTTACCGAGCCCGTAGGCTCGGCCAAAAATATTTCCATTAGAACCCGTATACACGAGTTCAGGGACTGTCTACCACCCCGGACGAAACTTTGCCCTGTGGCAAAGCCCCGTCCGAGTCCCTCCCCGCCGAGGCGGAGAGTTCGACAGCAAAGAACAGTTTATACAACTGTTCCAGTCACTGGGTGACGATGTTTAACAACCCCCCCCCACACACACCCACACGCGTCCAATGTGGCACAAGGCCGGCCTAACGTGGGCTTACCGAGCCCGTAGGCCCGGCCAAAAATATGCCCATTAGAACCCGTATACACGAGTTCAGGGACTGTCTACCTCCCCGGACGAAACTTTGCCCTGCGGCAAAGCCCCGTCCGAGTTCCTCCCCGCCGAGGCGGAGAGTTCGACAGCAAAGAACAGTCTAAACGACTGTTCCAGTCACGGGATGACTCACTTACTCGGTATTGGTATCCATATTATATAGGTGTCGAAGAGCCTATTTGTAGGTAGGTCCCACAATAGTATCGTATACATTCTTTGAGAGAAACATGTTTTTATGAAATTCAAGTAATCTCTTCTGAAATTTAATTTCCGGTTTCGCGATGTCATCAAATGATATACCACTTAATGTCCGAAATTTACTAGTTGTCCAAAATATAGGGCATTTTATATATTTAATCAGAATAATAAAGTATCACAACACCCGATCGTTTATCAGGTTGGATCATATAAATGTCGTTCACAGATTTTAACAATCTTGCTGACTGATAGTGATTTCGCTGCCACATGAACGCCTTACAAAGTCTGATGCAAGCTAATTTAAACGGGCTTTAAGATGGCTAACATTCTCAGCGGACGTCGGCACATGCTTTACTAATTAGGAGAACAATAATTCAAACTCGCTAAGGATTTTGATTCTATCGATCATCTTAGTGGGGATACAATAGTCCAAACCGCGGGACGGGACCAACATCGGTATGAGACAAACTACAATCAGATAAATTTATAATATGTTTATCCGTTGTAACAGTAACCCCAAACTTTCTTATTATCAGAATATTAAGATACGCTAAATTCTTAGCATCAGTTCTGCTACTAAATAAAATATCTCTCTTGAACAGATATCTCGAAAAACGGAATTTATGAAGAAGAGAAACTGTAGGCCTGACAATGTCCCACAACAATTGATATTGGAGTTTAATGGAATGGACAAAGTCGGAGTAATACAAAATTTCATTTCTAAGAAACGTTGATTCAACATTGGCCAAATTACGGCACTTAATCCTTGACATGCGTCTAGAAATATATCCAAGGATAACGGGATTCTGGGAACAAGAAAATTTCTGAAAAACTTGTTGCCAGAATCTTAATTCTATTTCAATGAGTTTTGTTTCCTTCCAGTAGATTTTTCTTTATTCTGACAATTTTTCTTCTGACGAAGCGACGGACAAAAGGTAGCTTATTAAAATGTCTATTGCTAATCGAGGTGATACTTTTCTATCGGACTTTTTTTATTAATAAAATGTTCCCTGTTTTATGAATACTATTTCTGCCTAAGGGTTAATAATACCATGAGATTTAGTATGAGATGTGATGATGATAGATGTCTTCCTATCCTTGTATGCGCGGTTTTTCTCTTTTTTTTTCTCTCGTTGGGACAACTATAAACTTTTCCCTATATATATATATATATATATATATATATATATATATATATATATATATATATATATATATATAGAGAGAGAGAGAGAGAGAGAGAGAGAGATGTATGTATGTATTAAAGATGGTGATGGAATAAAGATAACATTGGAGAAAGAGGGAGGTTTCTAGTCTGGATATCAAAAGACATTTGCGAATATCTAAAAGACGGATACTTGTGCAAAGACGTGACAATGTAATGCATCAAATGAGACATGTACTGATAGATTCAGGTAATTTATTTCCCTAAAAAAAAAGATACGCTGTATGTCAATGCAATGGAAAAGTTACTAATAAGATTAATACTCTAGCATGTACAATATATTGTGAACAAACAAACCTCGTGGATTGCCTGAATAGATCAGTTGGTAAATTTCCAGAATGATATCAAAATCATACCCAACCTAAAATTAAAAACATAATATTATCTCCGACACCAAGGTGAGCGGTCTAAGCTTCAACTTTCCAGAAGCAGAACAACATCTCCAGTCCTAACCATAGCACCTCTTACTTCCAGAAAACCGGTATCAACGCCTCATGCGCACTGGGGGACTTCACAATTCCGGATTATTAACCTCTCATAGCCAAACATGGCCACCTAAATCGTTATAGCCACATCAAGCTTACATCAAGAACGAGATTCCTTATCACAGGGACGCAAAAAAAACGAGGAATCCAATCTCGCGTATAAGTGCTTCCGCGGGGCATTATCTATAGTACAACATTCGTCTTTGCTCTGCACCGTCCTCAGGACAAAGGGGTGGTAATCTATGACCGAATAGCTGAGAATATTGATAATATCCTCACTCAATTCCCTTCGGCTCGGTTTCATAACTGCAGTCACTTCCATAGCCATCATAAAGAGCGGCTAGTTCACTTCAACAAAATCAATGTCGATATTACATATACTTCTCCATTGCCTATGAACTAACCCAAAACATCGGAGAACCTAATCGAGTCTCGGACACAACGGGACATCAGTCGAACCTCCTCGAACCTCTTTATAACCTCCTACCCTGATAAATGCTTATCAAAATTTTAACCTCTATTAGGCACGCCAAACCATTCCCTAATCAGTGTCCAGGTTGATGGCAAACGTAATATACCCTTCCATAGAACGAATTGTCGCTATGCGAAGACAGACTGGTACAACTCTTGATCCTACATGATTGTTGTGGTAGGATCCACCTAATCTGCATAGGTGACTACCAACTATATAAATAATGGTTGGTACCGGAAGACGGGAGGGGGGAGGGAATCACGAGATCCAACTAGAGACTCTGATCGACTGCGACTAGTCAACACATTCTCCAGGAACGTCTTCCCAGAAATATACAGAAATACTATATGTACTTATTGTGTACACTTTCTTGTTATAATACATTCTTGTTCCAAGTACATTTTGTGTTGCATTATTATTCCATGCAATAGGCGAGATTCAACAATGAGTCAAGACTCAACAATGATGACAGCTTCCCTCCCAACCTTCTTCAAGTATGGTGCTTTAGAAACTGCTGTCCTTGTCACTGATTAGATTCTTTCTATACAAAAAAAGAAAGAAAAAGATTCCAGCAAAAACCAAATTGTCAACCCTGGTTCATCCCTGAATTGCGCCGCAGAAATAACTCACCGAAACCTCTACTTCAGTATCTATCGCAAGGAGCGATGTAGTTCGGCCCTCACTGCATTCAGAAATGCCCGCAATCGCTGTAAAACGTTCTAGAAAACGCCAAGTGCAGCTACGAAAGAGCATTACAGACCAAGACTGAAAAGAAACAAATTAGGCATTGTGATTTCTGGAAGATCTCCAAGCAAATCATGAACAGAGATAAAGCGACCCTGCCCACAATCATAAATGGTCCCGAGGTCATATGTTCCTCGTCAGGTAAGTCGAACCTCTTCGCCTCTAACTTTGTCATCTAACTCAACGTTAGATGACAAAGATTATCCCCTCCCCCCCAAGTCCCCACGCCTCACTGACCACAAAATCTCAGTAATATTATCAGCACAGCACTAGCAATCTCTTGACCCTAAGAAAGCCACTGGTGCAGACAAAATTCCACTGGTTAAATTTAAGAACATCAACCCGGAATTAACCCCAATCATAGCAAAGTTATTCAACCGCTGCTTGAAAGAGAAATCCGTCCCAAGCCTGTAGAAAGAACCAAGCGTATGTTCGATTTTCAAGAACGCGGGCGTGCAATCTTCCCCCTCATAGTACAGACCCGTCAATCATCTTCGTGTCATCAGCAAGTTTTTGAGGCCATAATCAATAAGAAGGTCGTTGAGGACCTAGAAAAGAACGAACTCTTTAGCGATGAACAGTGTCGGTTTGGCCCGATACCAATGGCGACTTGCTAACTACCGTCATTCACAGAATAATTGAAGCTCCTGACGACAAACACGCCTCGATGATCATAGCACTCGATATCTCAAAGGCCTTCTACAAGGTGCGGCACAAAGGCTTACTACATAACTCTCCAGTTATGGGATCATAAGAAGGGTCTTATGGATCATAATATCCTTCCTAAAAAGTAGGTTCCTGAAAGTAGTTATTAATAGCCAGTCCTCCGGACCCTTGGCGGTCAAAGTAGGCGTCCCCCAGGGGTCAATCCTGGGACCAACTCTCTTTTTGTTTTGCATAAATGATCTTTCTAAGAATATACTCAAATAATTTGGAAACATCTATGCCGATGATATACAGGCGCAGCTCTAAAACATTCGATGGTTACAGATTGGCGACTGATTTCTCTTCTGATCTTGCACAAACTACTCAATGGGTTAAAAACTGGCTGGTTACATTCAATGAAGTCTAAGCTAGTTACATTTCATCATCACCGAACTGACCACAAACTACCACCAATCAGGGTGAACGGAGATCCTTTCGTGACTTGAAAGGATGTTGGGCCTCAAACTTACACCCGACCTCAAGTTGAACTTGTACATACGATCCCTTGCCTAGGATGCTAGTAAAATAGTCAGGTCTCTGAATCTCCTCCTGTATTCCTCTACATTTACAAGAGCCAGATCAGACCAAGAATGGAGTATTGTTTTCGTATTTGGACAGGTGCTATCCAGACCACACTTTCCATTATTGATAGAATTCAAAGGTGTCTCCGAGCCCTTCTGGTTAACGAATTATTCTCCACCTTTCAACCACTCCCCACACAGACGGTATGTATCAAGCCCCGCGCTGATCCATCGCTACGTCCCCAGAAAGAGCTCGGACGAACTACCCGATCACTGCAATCGTAACCTGTTCAAGTCTAGGGTTAACCGTTATCTACCACTCGTATACACACAAATGGCCTCCAAACGTAACTCTCTTCCTCGAGCGACCACCAGCACTTGTAACTTTGTTGTAAAAAAATGTCCCCACCATATGATTGGAGTGAGTAAAATGGCCGAAACACTTGTCTATAACAAGCCAGAGAAACAGTAGTCCGAGGAAATCAGTTAATAATAATGATAGTCCCATGTTGTCAAAGTCAGAAATAATTTAACATTTTTAAAACATTCAAAATCATACGGAATATACACGTGCTACGCGCCATCCGCGTATCGGGCGACCATAAAATTTTCACTTATGAAAAATGATTATCATGTATCATGCAAGTTCCTTTTTTGAGATACCAAATTACAATAGACTAACATCTTTTCCTCTATGTCTTTATGCCAAGAGAATGATAAATGTATTGGTAGTAACGCTATACTTATTGCGTAAACACGTACAGTCATAAACAACTGAACGAGAAACACCTAAACATCTTATAAAAGTATACAATCGAAAAGATGCATATTCGCTGTTTTATTCTATAATATAATATTAATATTGTTGTGAATATGGATTATCTCCCCTTTGATAATCCAAGCAATAAAAGCTGTACATTTCCGCTTGTCAAGTAGACGAGTAGTAAGATTCTTAATTGAATAAATTGTAATGAAAACAGGACAAGAGATTCAGTCTAGTAATCTTTTATTCAATTAAGAATCTTACTACTCGTCTACTTGACAAGCGGAAATGTACAGCTTTTATAGTATGGATTATCAAAGGGGAGATAATCCATATTCACAACAAATATGTGGATAAAACATGCATTATCATTTGAGACAGTTAAGTAAAGGATCAGTTTTAGCGAAATCATGCTTATTGTAAATACAACTGTACTTTTTGACTACAGAAAATGGATTTTTTGTTTGGTTAAGGACGTAGCCAGAGTCAGCAGTATATATTCGACTTTTATATCTCGTGTATGATGCGACCTTCTTAAAATTAGTTACAAAATTAGGTCTTCAAATGTCGCATGATATACAGTACATATTTTATTTTAGAAACTGAAGTCTAAATTTAAAAATATAAAAGAGAATGGGACAAATATCCTTAGTAACGTTATATTCGTTGCGTCAACGCGTACAGCAGGGGTGGGCAAACTACGGCCCGCCAAACGATTTTGTGCGGCCCGCCAAGCACAAACAGATTCTTTATTCAATACTAACATACCCACGCCGCCAAAAATAACAACTTAAAATTGTTAGTAAAATGACAAAAAACCCAGTAAATTTATATTGAAGAATGAGATAAAATAAAAAATACAAAAAATAGTGCATCATTCCCATTAGTATTTTTATCCTTCTGATGGTCAGTTGTGATATTATAAAATAAATAATGATGCTTCTTTGATAGTTTCTATTTTATAATAGTAATAAAAATTCTTTCTTATTTCTTCAAACAGTTATTTTATCTTTCAAATAAATAAGTTTTTCTACTTACATGGTACTTTAAGATGTTATTTATTAAAACTATATTTTCCTTTATTTTGCCAATTTTAAATATCAATTATTTTGGTTTATATATACTATGCGGCCCAGTAAAACTATAAATTTTTAGAATGCGACCCTTGTACTAAAAGGTTTGCCCACCCCTGGCGTACAGCAATAAACAACCGAACGAGAAACGCTTAACCAAATTATAAACGTAAACAATCGTAAAGACGCATATTCGCTATGTTTGTGTTTTATAATATGATACTAATATGTGAATATTACATGCAGTCTTATTGGAGACAATTACGTAAAGCATCAGTTTTAGAAAAATTATGTTTATTGTAAATACAACTGTACTTTTTGACTAAAGAAAATGAATTTATATTTTGCTTAACGGCATTGCAGTATATACGCGAATTTTATATCTCATGTATGATTTGACAATCTTAATATTGGCTTCAAAGTTAGGTCTTCAAATGTCGCATGATATACGGTACGTATATTGTCTTAGAAACTGAAGTCGAAAGTCAGCAGAAAAGAAACTATTCCTTACATAAACAAACCACTTCTCTAAATCAGTACGGTAGATTTTTTCCACGAAACCCCGTATATTACGTCGAATATCGTTGGGCCTGATTTCGATTGTGTTTGTCTAATCTAGATTTAAAAGTGGGAGACGCCTACACACGTTGGAAATCATATTATGTGTTTCCGCTTTTTTCGTTGGCTTGGAAATAGATTTCGTCTTTCGATTTGAATTGGATAATTGTTCCTTCCCTAGGGCCTATAGAAAATGCAATTATATATGTACGTCTAATGCGTAGGTTGGGATGGAAAGGAATTCGACAAAATAAAATTTGTACTGAAATTTAAAGAAATTTAAATTCCCTGAGTTGATGTTTTACCTAATCTTGAAATTGACTTAGCGATTGCGATATCATTGGTTCAGTGAGTTTATTTATTTATCCACCCAAAGATAAAGTTCATTATGAAAAGTTCTTAAATCCATAAGTCAATTTCGATCTGATGGGAAATTAATATATCTATGAAAAAAAAAACGTATCCTTATTAATCCACATATAAATGGATTACAAAATCCGAAATTGTTCAGAGAAAAAAAAAACATTAAAATATTAATGTTCAAACTAATCAAGGAAATTACAAAATAGTGATTAGATTGGATTGGAAAATAAATTAAATCAAAAACTTATAAAAGCGTTTTAGCTGCATTTTATACAAAGTTTCATATATGTGTCTCTATTGGTAAAAACAAAACAAAAGAAAACAATGAAAAACGAATAAAAACGATAAAATTACAACCTATATTTTAAGTAAAACAGAAACATATTGAATAGATATTCAACAAAAACAGAAAAAAATCAGTTACAGTTGCACCAAGAAAATGACACAAATAGTAAAAAATAAACACAGAAGAAAAACAATATAAAACATCTGAAGCAATTAAACCGACGTGTAACTGCAATATAAAGGATGAATGTCCTTTAAACGGCAATTGCTTGCAGAACTATGTAATATACGAATGCTCTGTAAAATCAGGAGATAGCGAGGAAATATATAGATAGGAGTAACCGAAGGACTATAGAAACAAATCATCATTTACAAATAGTGAATACGCCAACAGCATAATGTTTTTGAACATATCTAGGGGGTTAAAAACAACAAAACAAAAAAAAAACAAATCACACCAAAATTATCATGGAAAATAAAGAAAAGAACATCAACATACAACAATCAATCCAAAAACTGTAAACTCTGTTTTGAGGAAAAGAATACCTCTAATTAATTTACCAGACCAAAACAAACTACTAAATAAACGATCAGAACTCATCTCAAATTGCAGACAGGAAAGGAAATACTTACTATGATATTTAAATATTGGAAACTGAAAACGAGCAAGGATAAATGAAAATAAATAAATAAAATAAACAAAAACAAGTAAAATAAATTAATCCAAACAAATAAATAAATAGGCTAAGTAATCAACACATTTAACAAACCACACCCACCAAATTAACAGTTAGGATAATACAATAGATTACCCACAATGAAATAGACTACCAACAATGCTTCACTGTCCTGTATATATAAGAAGTCGAGTAAAAACTCAGTGCAACTGATTTTTGACTTTATATTTGACCTTTTAAGTTTTGCATAGACTATACCGCTGACTTCATGGTAATTTTATTGTTTTTTTCAATGACTGCTAAGAAGCAGTTTTAAATTAAATTACATTTATTTTACATTGACTGTATCTGTTGCTATTTTTGTACTTTGGTTTTCATTTTCAGTTTTCTTTCACTCCCCCACCCCCGCCAAAAACCTTTTTTTTTTCAGGTGTAATGTTCATTTATTTGTCACAAAATTGTTTTTGATTTATTTTTCGTTTCTTTTAATTTTGTTGGAAGTGTTCAAGTTTTCTTTGCTTATTCTTTAAAAAAACGGTCTTTAAAGCCCAATTTTTTAAAATTTCATTTCCCAGTTTAATTTTTATTTTACGCTAGACTTTCTGTCAATCTATTTTTATTTTTCGTTTTATTTCGGACAGTTTGTTAACTTGATAGGCAAACATTTTTTGCTACGCGCGCGTTTAATTTAACGTTTTCAGTTATCTTCTTTTTAAATAATTTGCATTCATTTTGTTATTTTTATTTGTTTAGTTTAAGTGTTTTGCGTTGTTTCATTTTTTTAGTTTTACACGTTAAATCTTTCTTTTATTTCCTTCGTCTTCTCAGTTTGTCGTCTTCCGTTTAAATTGTTTCATTGTTACACTTTGTACGTTAAACTATTTTTTAATTTACTTTAACACCCACCCACCCACACACACACTTTGTAGAAATAATTTAATTTGTGCCTTAATTTGTTACTTGGTGTTCCTGTTTCTTTTGGGGGGGGGCTCAGGTTTTTAAGTTTTAATTTCCATGATTAGACAATGGAATGGAGGTAGAGCATATAAAAATGCCGGTCATTTTGACTGGCCGTAAATCAACCAGTTGGAAGTGTGCAGAGACTGCTCACCTCTTCTTTACCTGCCCAGAGAAGAAGTCCTCTGAGGATATGACGCCAAGAAGGCACAGTGCGTTGCTTTACGGGCTTCTGGCATCAGCTATGCTAATGGCAGGCAGAAGAGTTTCTCTATGGGGGGTAAACTGAGAGCAGTTTTGCAAACTGTATTATTCTCGTTTATTAGCTGGGCTTATGAGTCACGCATTTGCACGTGCGTTTCACTTTGGTTAACTGTTCCTTACTACTTTCAGCTTCAACTTGTTTACTTTGCTTTTCGTAGCATCCATTTGATCATATATTTTATCTTCGAGTGTTAAGTATTGAGTTCTCAACTGGGGATTTTTACTTTAATTTACCTTTTTTGAACTGGCTCTTGAAGGAAGGAAAAGGTTTGTTTATTTTAACTTCACTTAAATAGTCAGGTGTCTTATTGATGATAACGTGAGTGCATTTTCATATATACCGTTCGCTTTTCAGATCTGTAATTGTCAGTGCATTTGTCTGAAGAATGGCTTTTATATAAAATATACAGCCATTCTCAGATCATATCTATCAATATATATCTCTATGTATCTCTCTGTCTCATTATGTTTGAATCTATCTAAAATAATCGGTCACTATTCCAGTCAATATATCACTTATCTTAGTTTTTCATATCTATCTATCTATCTATCTATCTATCTATCTATCTATCTATCTATCTATCTATCTATCTATGCATGTATATGTGCGTATATATATATGTGTGAATCTGTGAATATTGCAAACGCTTGCTCAGGCGCATTTGTGTTTATTCAACACCAACCGTGATTATACGCTGAGCAGACCTTAGTTACAGTTTCTGGGAAAGAGCGTGTTATCTTGCAATGATTTGAACAAGGCCAGCACGCTCAAGTCATCGGCCACGATAACTTAAGACTTTGTGCTTTCACTCACGAGGCCTGGGTCAACCCGTGGTATGGTTTTCCAGGACATTCCAAGGTGGCCGCACTTTGGGATCCAATCCGATAATATCAGGAAGTCTCCTTTCTGACAAATCGACTATGCTTGTGTGTGTGTCGTGTCGTGTCTGTGGGTGTAAATGTGTGTGTGTGCCTCTGTGTGTGCGTGTATGTGTATGTATTTATGTATATATAGATACATATATATCTTAAAATGGTAAATTCAGTGAATAAGTTAGGGTCAACTCAACCACTTTAATGCCTTCATTCGGCACCTGACTGATTCGCTGAACATACTACGTGACGAGACCTCGACGGTCGAAACCACGGCAATGTTCCGGTCAGCGTTCTTACCTTTGTTACGAACTTGTAGCATATAGGTTAAAAAGGAAAACGTGGGATTCTTTCTCGGTCTTCACTCAGGAATGGAAGCAACACAAGGGAGTCAACGAAGAACAGACGCAAGACGATGCATTTCAAAATAAAACATTTATTTATAAATACATAAACAGCTAAAGAAAGAAAAAAGAAAATTCATTTTAAAAAGTGGAAGGAGATAACGAAAAACAGAAGGTGCGAGCGAATACATATACATAAAAAGGGCCAAGCCAAAAATATCAACTTATCTGTCAGTCGAGTTTATATTTTCACACAAAATTCTGATTCGTCGAAGCGAGAGTTCTTATGTTAAAACGATATTTTACTGGGTTCCTTTTCTTTTTGAAATGTTCGAGGTTCACAGCATCTCGTACAAGCATTTCGTTGGTCGATTCAGTTTCGTAGCAGTCCTTTCGTTCTCTATTCGACAGACTTTGCTGTCTTCTTCATTTCTTTGGGGAGTCCATTTGGTGATGGGGAGTATGATGTTGAAAGACCCGAAACTCCCTGATGAACGAAGTCAAAACATCACTGACGACCCCCTCGGGCGCCTACTTAAAAGCGTATTTTGAATTATTGAATTAATTATATATATATATATAAATATATATATATATCTATATATATATATATATGATCATATATATATATATATATATATATATATATATATATATATATATATATATATATTATATATATATCAATCTCATTATTTTCATCTCTCTCCCTATTAACCAAGCTACTTATGAATGCTGAATATTCCGACCAAGAATGGCCATGGTCATGAGAATAAGGCAGATGCTTTAATTAGAATATGAACAGCACGAAATTTATATTGACTATCTGAAAGTGACAGCTGAAATTTCGCCGGCACATAATTAGGAAACAGACTTTGAATAAATTTATATACACAATGCATAATGAAGGCCCGAAAACCATAATAAAGACACACTAATTCAATAAGATATTGTGTATCATTTCAACATATTTTTACTTATCTGTTTTTGAATCAATAAATTTTAAATATCTTTACATTGTTTGCATGCACGCCCGCCATTTTAAGAGAGAAAAATTCCCCTTTTTGCGGTCTGTTCCTAATGTTATTACAAACCAGAACATTTAATATAAACATATACGTTTTTAGTTGCACTATTCATATATACAAATTTATCATTTAAATCTATTTCCATATAAAATTTAATAACGCCCATTCACCTTTCAGCACTTGTCGCAGGTTCAGTTCATTTTATTTCAAGCGTCATCAACAAAAATATATTTCCTACTGTAGTAACTTGAAAACCTGTCACATCATGGTACTTGTAACCTGTTAGCATCTTAACGTGCAATAAATTTATCGCACGCATAGAAATAATGGTGTATATTGTGCTTTAGTAACATCACATCATCATTTCTGTTACATCATCTGTAACATCATGTAACATAACCTCATGTTATCACATCTTGTAAGTTAACATAATCATGTAGCATAACAATCATGTAGTATGTCATAATATATGTATTTATTTTGACATTTATATATATATATATATATATATATATATATATATATATATATAGGATATCTATGATTGTACATAAAAATGTCCAAATAAATAGAATTATGAGATGTCCATGATGTTAAATAAACAAAAATGTTCAAATGAATACGTATACAAAATATCAATGATTTTAATTAAAAAATATCCAAATAAATACACATATGAGATATCAATGATTTTATATAAAACATATTGTGACAAAAATTAGCTTTTACTAAACAGGACACAATGCTATCTAAAAGCGGACTAGTCCTCATCTTTGTTTTGGTATCAAAACGTTTCGCCCATTGTGCCCTCCGGCTTCTTCAGGTTTATGGCATTTCTGGATAACCTACCGGCAGTTTAGAACTGAATTTTTCATTTAATGTAGTTGGGTAGATTTTTCTCATTCCACTGCACATGTCTAGGGGAGATAACTCGTCTAGTTCTTATTTTTAGTCCTACTCGCTTATTGCTCTCCTATTTATAATTGTGTCACATTGCAGAAACCTATTTTCCCACGAGACAAATTGATGACATAGATATCGTGAGTTCAATCACTGGGCTGGGCAATTCGAAATCGCTTTTAGTTTACCTGGATCGACATACACCTGATGAAGTCTGGGAGCATAAAAACCGAAAGGTTGGGATAGTAACAACAAAGATGAAGATAACAGTCCGCATATCGTAAATAATGATAACTTCTCTTCACGAAAAATGCAGTGAAATACACAATGCATTATTCGTTCATCGTAATAGACCATCATTTTGAATTCAGTTGTGATGAAAAGCGAAATTAATTTAGACGAAAATGTACTGGTCGTTCATTAATTTCAGAATCCTCTCGGGTGAGTTTAGTGTTCGGATCGCACAATATATCTTTTCTCCATCAAAATACTGTTGTTACAATGGAGGATATACAAATGCAATATCGATTAAAATTAAAATAATGAAAGCAATAAAAAGGTGAACTTGGTGGACGAACTTAAACATCGGACGTCAGAATTTATATTGTAATATTTTCATTGTTAAGTAATTAAAGATGGCGGGTTAAGATTTGTCAAAGAAGAGGACATTGTTTCATTTTGCCAATGACAATTTACGATAGTCTGGACAACATTTCTTCACTTATTAATGCTGACGAGAGACAGGAGAAGCATACATGTTAAAAACCTACCATGGTATACAGGAACGATTTTAGTTGACACAGGGTTGGCAAGCTGATGGTGTAATGCTATCACTTTTGTCTACTTCTTCTTTTGCTGTATTTCGTTTATTTTAACCCCATTCGTTGCATTTTTATGGTATAAGTTTAGCTTCTAAAAAATTATTCTTGCAAGAACTGATTTTACCTTTATTTCGGAATACAAACATGGTTTTAGACAGTTTACTACTTCGAATATTAAAGCATTTAACAATTTTAGAAATGTCTCTTCATTGGAAATCAGATATGCCATGTATTTTAACTTATATAATTATAAATATCTAAAGGAAAAAAAGAAAAACTGTGGATTATAACATGACATAGAATATATTACATAATACAGATTAGAACAGTTTTAAAGATTTCATATTGATATTAGAAAAATTATAGAAATATAAATTGATATTTCTATTATTTTGTCAAATCCGTCTGCATTTCTCTTATACAGAGCTCGGTATAAGTTGACCTTCATTTATTATGATAAAACAATCTTATTGGGGGGAATTCAAATTCCGCTACAGACTGTTTTAGTTTACCACGCACAAATAACACTGGTTTCAAATCGTTCCTCGGGGCCTATCTCCATGAGTGTTAAAAGCATTCTGGATATTTGTCATAGTTGGTAATGTCTATCGTATTTTTTTTACTTACATAGAATTCCATCTGATGTCTTAATCATCTTTGTACACATTCGGGTGTAGAATTCAGAAGTTGCCTACTCCTATATAGATTTCCTTCTACAATTGATGTTTAACACTTACCTGGGATGAAGGAGAAAAGATACAAGCATATCTTTCTGAAGGCTATTTGTGTGAAAATGAATGTAACAAACTTAGCTCTCAGATTTATCTTTGACTGATTCGTTTCCACGGTTTATCAACACCTTGCGAGTTATTTAAAGATATATCTTTTTCTTAGATTAAGAATTACTTATTTTGGAAACAGCAGTTTAGTTATACAAGTCTTATTACTTAACACATAGCTACGAGAAGAAGATATTGATTAATACCTTTTATAAGTGTATTTACGTGTAAGTGAATATAACGAACCCAACCGGAACTGGAACATGGCTATCCGATTAGAAATTCCGATCCATCATCCACTGCACCAACCGCATATCCAAGCAGTTCCTAAGCGGTCACCGATTTAGGTACTGACTAGGCTCGACGTTGTTTAACTTCGCTGATCGAACGGGAACCGGTATTTAAAAGGGATTTGGCCGTAAATCTAGCCTGGTCTTGAAACCAATTTTTTCCCTGCGCATTTTACTTCTGTCAGTTAATTTGGTAAAGTGCCTCTTCACATATATACAAAGATGATTGACAGTGGAAACTATCCTTAGGTAAACCAATATTACTCACTTGATTTCCCGCCAGGAAGTAGCAGCAACATTTTTAAATTAATGTCGCCAGTGGTCTATTGAGAACATAGGTAAATAGGAAATTATATTTGATGCTCGAAGACTGTACATAAAAGTATGATTAAGTTAGTGGAAACAGTTATTGAGAGATTTTATATGTATCTATATTAGACACGGTGAAAGTGTAATGCGACAAAGTTGCTTAATATTCCTCTGTTTTTTTTTTCCTTGGTCGCTACCGAGTGATGATTTGTGAAGGTTAACGTGTCTATTAACATCACGAAAGGAAAACTGATTTTAACAATGACCGATATATTTAAAACTTTTGCGAGTTGATTAACATTAATACTAGTTTGCTCAATTCAACGGAAATGGCAGGTTATCGGTATCTGATATTTCGCGAAACTTTATCTAATATTAGAAAGCTTTGGCACGAGGGATTTTAAAGATGTTTTCTAATGATTAGTGTATTCTGACCTTTTATGAACTTTGTCAGTTTAACTCCCTAAATGGAAAACATCTATGAAAAGCCTGGCATTGTAATAAAAAAGGAACTGCTACATAACACTGTCAAAAGAAGTGCGATAATTCTAGTATCACAAAATTTAGAGGCAGCAATATGCTATTACATACTGCGTGCTATAAATATATTCGTGGCTACTTATGAATATATAGACCGGATGTAACAGCAAAATTGTCCAAATCATGTAACAGCAATGTTGTCCAACTGTTAGATTAAGTGTGAACTGCTTTATATTAGAAATGATTAAAGCTATCTTAGTGGAATTTTTGCAAAAGATTTTATAACACTATTGGACTCTACTTAGAACAATAAGTATGTATTTAGCTCTAAGTTGAAATAATGATCCCTCTTGCGGTTGTGACCTTCTGATCCAGTTTCTCTCTCTACTATTCACTCTTTTTTAAATTTTCACAGTTCTTTGATGGTCCTTCACTGGACCGTGAAGATGGAAACCAGAGTATGTATGTTGGCACATTACTGAAGGCCTGAATGATCTTTTTGCTCTAACATTGCTCAGTTGGAGAGACACAGTGCGATAGACACAAAATTATTTTAACCTGTTCTGTTTCTAGCTGAATAATTCAAAAGGTTTTTCTGCGATTCTTACGACAAATGCTATCAAGATGGCTATATATATATTTAGATAAGGATATTGACAATATTAGTGGTCAATGTTTATATATATATATATATATATATATATATATATATATATATATATATAAATATATATATATATATATATATATATATATATATATATATATATATATATATATGTAGGTATTTATATAAAAAAATCCTCAAGAGAATAGAATCCAGGTAGAACTCAATGTCCAGGACAGAGTAAGAATATAATATATAATATATGATATTATTATAAGAATATAATATATATTATATGATATTTTATATATATATATATATATATATATATATATATATATATATATATATATATATATATATATGTGTGTATATATGTATGTATATAGATATATGTATGTATGCTTATATATATGTATGTATATATATATGTATGTATAAGTGTATATATATATATGTCTGAATATATATGCCTGAATATATATATATATATATATATATAAATTTCCAAGAGGATATAATCCAGGTAGAACTCAATGTCCAGGACAGATTAAGAATATAATATAAAAGGGTAAAACACTAATATTTATTACATTGGATTCGTAAACACGATCCAAATAATCCAACTTAGGTCTGATGATTTGGATCGTGTTTACGATTCCAACGTAATAAATTATAACCATGGAATATTAGTGTTTTACCCTTATATATATATATATATATATATATATATATATATATATATATATATATATATATATATATATTATGGTCCAAGTTCCTTGTACCATGGTGATGGTCCAACGTTAGAACCAATGAAGAAATAACTCGAACACAGATATGGAATAACAAGATATATTACAACAGAAATATTATACAGAGAAGTAGAAGTATTAGTAATGACTATCAGATTTGGTTAGAGTGAACTATGTTGTCAGGACAAGTATCACTATTCCAATGTTCTTACAATTATCTGTCCTCCCTCTTGAGAGACGCAGTATATATAATGTCAGGAATAGTCCATTATTAATATTATGGGTAAGTTCCCATAAAATATATATATATATATATATATATATATATATGATTGAATAAATTACAAAGATTATGTCTGCTGATTTTTATCATAATCACTTTATAGTTACGAATATTTTCTCCGTATATTACTATCAAATGTGGCAAGAAATGCATTGTAAAAGTGAAAACCAATTATATTTTCCTAGTACATTCCATCCCTTTCTAAGATCATCATAAAAATCACTATCCTTAAACGCACGTATGAACTTAACAAACATAAAGAATCCTGTTACTTGACGATTTAATAGGCAGAGATAATATCACATGTATTACCTCCCCATATAAAATACCAACCAGCAAAAACTTGCATTTTCGACTATAAGTGAATGTCCTAATTACTATAAAATAGCACTTGTACAGAATTTAATTAATCGAGCACAAATTCCACCACAAATAAGATTTTCTACACTGTATAAAAAATATTAAACAGACACTCATTAATAATGACTTCCCAAACAACATTGTAGATGAACAAATAAGACGATTTATCAACAACCGCAAAACACGTCAAATAGAACACGGTACTTCATCAAAGTACCCTAAATATATTAAACTCTTATATTGTAACCAGATGCATGCTAATTACAAACAGGATGGTATAATCATAAAAATTCTTTATTTGTACCAATACCACACACTTTACATATAAATATATATATATATATATATATATATATATATATATATATATATATGATCACGCTTTAAGCAATACACTAAATGCACGCACACACACACACACGCGCGCACGCGCACACACACACACATATATATATTCATACATGTTTCATTAAATAATATAGATAAGTGTTGTCTATATATTTTATGTAACGAAGAAAGAAAATCACAATATTGATACATACTTTTTTTTTTTAATCCAATCTAAGCTTTCGGCTTACATAAGCCATTATCAAAGATGACAATTACACAATATATTAAGCGATACACGAACAAGAAATTGATGATAGTCTGTTTTTGTTTACATGGATGATTTCCAAGTAACGATAAACACGTGCATATAAGACGCTGAAAGCGAAAATCGCACAACAGCTATATATATATATATATATATATATATATATATATATATATATATATATATATATATATATATATATATATATGGTATAAAATGACAATTGGAAAAATCTTAGATTTTGCCGACGTGTTTCATCTTCCGACTTTTTCAAGGCAAAAATGAAATCGAAATATCTGTGTTGCGTCGGAAAAATCTAAGATTTTTCCAATTGGCATTTTATACCAATCTGTCTTGTACACAGAATTGATCTGGGAATTTAACTATATATATATATATATATATATATATATATATATATATATATATATATATATATAGAGAGAGAGATATATATATATATATATATATATATATATATATATATATATATATATATATAATTAATTTTGGCAAACAGTTAACCTAATAAAAAGAATAATATATGTATGTACGTTTGCACGCGGTGGTGTGTGTGTGTTGTATCTGATCATTTAAATTTTCTGTGAAACGACGTTTCATATGGATCGTTTTTGCATATTTCACTCCATTTTTTCTGGAAAATTTGTATTGTACAGAATTGTTTTTTTTACATCCTATCAACCATTTCCCGGTTATTTAAACCAATAAATATTTCTAGATAGCAAGCATTTTTGTTGGGTGATAATAATTAATTTATTGAGAAAAGGTACACTAATTTAAACATAGCTGGGATCAGAAGAGGCGGATTCATACTTTTGCCACGTTTATTTGCACATAAGTGAATTTAACGAAGTACACTGGAATTGGATGTCTGCTCCGAGCCGTTATCTATCACACCACTTTCACAAGCTTACAGTATATGTTATTCCCAAGCGGTCACCTATCTAGCTCCCGAACAGTTCCAAAGTTGTATAACTCCGGTGTTTATTATTACAAATAAAAATAAAATATAAAATAATAATAATGAAAATTATAAATCAAATAAAATAAAATCTAAATCTCGTTTGAAATAAATTAAATAAATAAGAAAATAAGCATAATAAATTTACTCCCAGCATGCAACAGAGACTATTCCTGTTGGAAGTACAGACATCCCGCCAAAATTCGTGAGATTCAATCTCTTCGTCCAAGAACTGTCGGGATGACAACACGTGTGTAACTTCTCTCTGTGATAGGACTTGTAATATTACGGAGTTACTTACTCCCTTTTATAACATGAACATTAACACAATTTTAATGTAAAACACACACACACACAAATAAATAAATAAAATGCTATGAAATTACCGATTTACCATGTGTATTTATTGTTATTGTGTACGTTTGTTTGTACTGTTTTCCCCGTGAACTTATGCCCAAATTTATGACTCCTATGGTGTGAGTGAATACTCCAACACAAATTATGGTGACCACCGACGTGTACAAGAAAAACATACAAATATCCTACAATGGCATACAAACAATATTTAGCAATACAATATCCATTCTTGTACATGGCCTTAATCGACGGTGAATATTAATAATGTTGCAAGAAGATTATACACTGAAAATTTAAGGTAATTCTCAGTTACACAAATTAAGATATCAGGTAAATTAATCCTCTCCATAAAACGATCACTCTAAGATGTCTTGACAACGTTTTTCTTTCAATATTTTCCTTGAATAACGTTGTTAGTCCTGACCTAGCATCTCACCTTCAGTCACTTTCACGTCGCCATAATATAGCTTCTTTGTGCTATTTCTATAAATACTTTCATGCTAATTCTTCTGATGAACTCTCCGCTATGGGACCTAGACTTTATGAATTTAAGCGTTGCATCAAAGTCTCATGATTTTTACAGTTTAAATGGCTAGATGCAGTACCTAGGAGAGAATTTCCAAGGTCCGACACTTATTTTGAGGCCCCCGGGTCGGAAAAGGAGAAGTTGAAACGAAGAAAATTCTATCTAGCGTGTCTTACAAAACTTTTTAATAGTGTGATTTACTTAGCAACCCTTGCGAGCGAGTGTGATTTGGCACGAGAATTCGACTTTGAGGAACTCATTGCGCATTTTGATTCAATGAATGTTCGAAAAATTCACTTTAAGGCTGCTTTGGAACTGGTTTTAATCGTCGTATTTTTTTCACTAAAATACCGATTCGTAATTTCGCACTCTACTTTTTTAAAGAAGCCCCCACTTAAACCTTTAAGATCATTTTTGAGGCCCCCTCGGGTTTCGCCCCCCTCCCATCTATTGGCTAGATGTAACCGTAAGTTCTATGCTAGCAGATTCTTCTCTCGTACTTCTTCAGGATGTTGGCAATCATGTCTATCCAATATTGTTGTTATCTCTCCTAAACTTTATTCCGCCATCCTTTTACTCACAATCGCTAGGTAAGTTAGGCGTTGTTTTTCACCTCTCCCCCTTGATAGCTATCTGTCCTGTGAGTATTAAATTTTCTATGCTCTCTTTCATCATTGGGTGCACTAAGGATTTCAACTGTCTCTTCCTAATGTTAATCACGAATGTTACTTTTATATCCGTTTCCTCTAAAACCTCAGCGTTGCTCATATGTTCGGCCCATGGTATTCTGATCATCCTTCTGTAGAGCCACATTTATTCATAAGGTAAATCAATCGCTATGAAAAGGAAAACCAATATTAGATGCATGACAGTTTTTAATTGGTCTTAAATTTTTAAAAAGAAGAAAACTAAACTTCTTGTTCCAATCCTGGCATTTAAAAAAGTAATATACGAGTTTTTAAAATAATAATTTAGTTTCATTGGTACTAAATATAGTATCCTTTGGTGTATGATAGGTTCATAAAACAATTCAACTTTAACGGTGTTTTTAAACCTTTTTAACCAATGGCACACCTAGGAGAAAATGAAAATATTACGTCACACTTAGCAATATTTTTAAAGCGTATATATTTGAATGTTATGGAATAAAACCCTACATTAAAAAATAAGGAAGCAAACAAAGAATACAATTATAAGGAAAAAAAAAATTAATATTCTTTTATTTAAATACAGGAAGTTTTTATATTGTTAAATAAAAACAATATACTTAAAAAAAATGAATACTAAACAATGTATTTAAAATAATATAATCGAAGAAAAATGAAAAGAATTATTTGAAAAAAAAAATTATTTAAATACTACGCTGTACATTTACTATTTCTACCCATACACACATTATACGAATGCCGTGATAATATTTCCCGGCACAATTAAGAGGCTCGCGAGTCACACCAATGTGCCTCAGCAAGGCGGTTTAGAAATACTGAGCAAGAAAGTAAACATTCTTCTGTCTCCACACAAAGTAATATGATGGCGGAACGTTATAACCTGTACACACAAATCCAAACTGGTGGTAAAATATTTTCCCTGTGGCGATCATACTTAGATATTGATCCACTCACCTAGCAAATGAGCTGTAAAAAAACAAACAAAAAAAAAAACAGAGCAGGATTGCCTAGCTTTTTGTCGAGTTGGTATATATTTCTGAGTGTCAGCGTTAGCTTTTTTATCTTAAACAAATTAAAAAAAATATTAAAAGACAGATCTTTGAGAAAGTTTATCTGTAAAAGTCCGCGTTTGCCTAATGGAAAAAAGTCAAGACAAATGCATAAAGTCGTATTAAGTTTAAAATCTTAGAGAATGAGGGGAAAAGAGATAGATAGAGAGAAAGGTTGGTAGTATGGGTTGCTTCAATAAAAGAGACACGGTGAATGGTGGAGGGTTATATTTAAAGAAACTGTTTCATTTCGCAATCATGCTCTGCAAAACTTCGCTTGTCAAAGATGTCACATCAGACATGCGCAGTAGCAAACATAAAATGCAAATCAGCTTTATGAATTAGCATGAATTATCGGCTTATAAATTTTTGAAACTGTTATTAGATTGATCAGCGGAAATCGATAAATTTTATGCCCTTTCTCTAGTATTATTTTGATTTTCAAATTTACGCGTGTTCAAATATTCCGTAATACAATGGATTTCAAACATTTAAGAAGGCCTTGAATCGAATGAAACACGTTGGACTCGGTGAGAAATCATTTTTTAGAACATCGTAGACTGGTACTACATACTCGCATAAAATAACTTTAACATATCATAGAAAAAAAGCATCACTTGAGGACTTCAACATCAAAAACTTAAATAGTTAAAACATGTAACTTGATGAAAAATAATGACATAATGAAGATGTAGACTTTCCACACTACCTCAAGCAAAAGTTTACGAAGGAAACCTCCATCAATACAGGAAGATTTACTTCGGGAAACGTATTTTCCTGAAATTGTTTCAAGATATATATTTTAGAAATTTCAACTGACACTAAGCACTAGCTTTTTGGTCAATATACGAAGTATGAACAAAAGTTATCGGGATTTGTTGATTTAATGAAGTTAAATTATTCAGATTGAAGCTGCTGATTATAAATTGACCTTGGACTCTGTCTCGCATACACACAAAGATATAATGTTCTCGCTCACTTCCATTGTTTATAAAAATACTTAGAATGAAAGTGTGTAGAGTATGGTTGTCTCTCCACATAACTGAGGTTAAATTAGTGAACATGGTTGGGCAGCTGCTTCTGGGCATGCGCAAAATTTCCCAAGTCCGAGAACGAAATCTGGCTTTTTGCGACCGTTTCCTTTTCCTGAATTTCAAATCCCAGTTTAAATGAACAAGAGGTCGAGAATATCTAAGAGAATGCAATAAGGCAGCTTCACGTTATTCCACCAAAAGGATTTCTAGGAAGGCATCCATCAATTGAAACGACGCTAAAAGTACTTCAGAAGGGGACTACTTCAAACGAGATTCAATGCCGAATTAATATGTATTCATTTTTTTCATATATATATATATATATATATATATATATATATATATATATATATATATATATATATATATATATATATTCTAGCCGTTTTAACTGTAAAATGATGAGATCTTTCCGCCAGTCTCGTAATGCGCGTAAATTCATTAAAGTCTAGGTAACAGAGAAAAGATCATCAGAACAATTACTCTAAAAGTATTTATAGAAATGGCACGGGTAAGCTACATTACGGCGGTGGGAAAGGGACTGATGCCGAGACCAGGTCAGGTCTAATAACATTTCAGATTCTTATTTTGATCTTATCAAGTATCTCTACATATATAGCAGAGGCGCTAAACCAGATCTGGCAACAAAATTTAAAACAAGGACGAATGGTAGACACACAAATATGTAAGATGGCAAGAACAAAAACTGTCTAGCACGACATTGAGAACTGTTTTTTCTAGCAGTATATTTAGCAATTGGTTCAATACACACTTTCCATTTCATGTCTGCGGAAAACGTTAGTCCAAGAAGGTCGTAATGAGTCACTCTCCTGGAGGTTAGCATCAGCCATGATGATGACAGGCAAAAAGGATTCTCTTGACGATTAAACGAGAGCAGTTTCGTTTTGGAGGCGTTAAGATTAACAAGACAGCCATTATCTTACAATCACCTAGATCTAAAAGTTACCAACCAAAAAAAAAGAAAACAAACAACATCCGATATGTCCGTTCAAGAGTGCGTGACATGAATTACCCTCTGATTTGTGGCAAATTATATCAAGGCCGCGCAAACGGTTCTTGAAATTTTCAAACGAGCTTAATGTTTGTAAGACATCTATCTTCAATGTTAACTATCTACGCTGATTAGTTATAAACTTTACGTTACTTAGTATCGAATCTGAAATAAATTTCAGAAGCATACCTATGATTTCCTCCTATTTAAAGGGTGTGAATTTTCATCGAAATATAATTCCACATGGAACTATACATTTCTAGTATCGAGACATGGTTAGTTTGAGCATGCTTATTCAAGATTAGGATTCATATTATAGCTTCGCGTGCGGAAGAACCTTGGTATTTCAACGAGTTGTGAGTGCGTGTGACAGTCCTCGCCATTTTCTCTGTTTTCGTTTACATAGGGATCCCAGAAATCCATGCACCTTTGCACTCTCTGAAGAAAATTGTTCTTTAGAAAAAAAGTCTACCCCCCTGGTTCACCCACTGCCAGATATTCTCCGGCTACGGCTTCAGTTAGTCTCTTCTTTTGATCAATAAATCTGCATGGCATTTCAAACGGTAGGCTCAAGGCTCAAGCGGACTTTCACACGCATGCGCACCACATTTCGCGCCTTTGTGTGGCGATCATCGTTTCCGTAGACGTCAGGCGAATGACAATCGGTATTTCGGTTGGCGATTATCCGAAACGTGCAGGCATGTCGTCACTGAAATTTCAGTATTTTCAGAAGAGTCTCAATGATATTCGTGTCGATGTCGCTTCAAAATAAGATGGTCGAATAAACATGTCTTTAGTTTCTAAACGGTGCTTTTGTTCCAGGATTCGTTTGCTTTGAAAAGACAATAATGCATTCTGCACATTTGTACACGTTTTTCGATTAGTTCAAGAATAGGACGCGTTTTAGTACAATGCCGTTAAGTAATGTAGACATAATTCTTTTTAAAAATAGGATTATATGATGAAGATTTTTTTCTTAGAAAGCGTTGGACAATTATTCTGAAATAGCCATGATGCGTTTGAATATCACCAATGTAGATATAGCGTAAATCGTAGGTAACATTTTTTTTATTTTCTTGTAATGCGTTTGATTTATTGCTGAATATTACTCAGATGTCCTGGATTGACTTTTAAATAGTGATCTATTTGCATATACATATACATATACATATATACATATATATATATATATATATATATATATATATATATATATATATATATATATATATATATATATATGTATGTGTGTGTGTGTGTGTATGTGCGTGTGTTTGTGTATGTTTGTGCGTGTGTGCGGCGCGTGAGTGCGTGCGCGCGTGTGAGTCGGGTGTATGGGTGTGTGTTAATATTTATCTATTACATATATTTTACATTCTGTTCATCATGTATCTATCTATCTATCTATCTATCTATCTCCCCTCTCTCTCTCTATCTCTCTCTCTCTCTCTCTATCTCTCTCTCTCTATATATATATATATATATTACATGCTGTTCACATCTATCTATCTGCATGTATGTATATATGTCTATTTATCTATTATGTATTTTCATATCTATCTATCAATCTATCTATCTATATATATATATATATATATATATATATATATATATTTATATATATATACATATATATATAACATGCTGTTCACATCTTTCTACCTGTATGCAGGTATATATGTCTATTTATGTATTATACATTATCATATCTCTATCTATCTATCTGTGTGTATATATATATATATGTATATATATATATATATATATATATATATATATATATATGTATTACATGCTATTCACATCTATCTATATTTATGTATGTGCGTATGTCTATTTATCTATTATATATTTCCATATCTATCTATCTATCTATCTATCTATCTATCTATCTATCAGTCTAGTATTTTTCTCTCTCGTTTTGTAGCAGGTAAAAAGGATGAGCAAAATAAAACGAGAAGCAAAAGCACACTAACAAAAATTATAAGCTGAATCGTAGAGTGGCGAATGAAAACCATTGTAAAATCGGAGAAACGAAATGGTGAAAAAAAAGCGTGAAAAGAAAGGGTTAAACGAAGGGAGAAACGAAAGGGTGAAACGAAAGTGAGAGACGAAAGGGAAAAACGAATAGAGGAAAAGAAAGGTGAAACGAAAGCGTGAAGCGAAAGAAAAAAAAGAAATGGGAAAACGAAAGGGTGAAACGAAAGGAAGAAGAGAAAAGGAAAAACGAAAGGGTGAAACGAAAGAAAAAAAGAAAAGGAAAAACGAAAGGTTGAAACGAAAGAAAAAAAAGAAATGGAAAAACGAAAGGGTGAAACGAAAGAAAAAAAGAAAAGGAAAAACGAAAGGGTGAAACGAAAGAAAAAAAAGAAATGGAAAAACGAAAGGGTGAAACGAAATTAAGAAAAGAAAAGGAGAAAAACAAGAAGAGGAAGATGGGGAGGACAGGAGTAAAATATGAAATTCGAAAAAATTAAGAAAAACGAAGTAGCATTTTTCTCGCAGACAAGAAAGATAAAAAAACGAAAGAAAAAAGTTAGC
>OZ038496.1:68799376-68821876 GCA_964036315.1 Acanthosepion esculentum
TAAATTTTAAATAATTTTTTTTTAAGCGTTTCACCCCAAGCAAGGCGGGAAGCCACTAGCACGCAAGGGTTACAGAGACTTGGAGCGAGAGCAAATAGGATTGATAGAGGAAAGGATGAAGAGAAGGATAGGGGATAGCTCAGGGCATCTGGAGACGTCGATTGACATTACATTTGAATAGTTGGAGATTATAGCTATCAGGGAAACAGGAAGAGAGCAGGGAGTTCCACAGGCGAGAAGTGCCAGACATGAAGCTATTGGAGTAGAAGAGGCGGCTATATTTAACAGTTTCGACAGTGAAAGGGTGTCAGCGAGATGCCAGCCTAGTAGAACGTTTAAATTCATGAAGTTTGGGAACCAGCGAAAGCAGCTCCTCGGAGCAGTTACCATGAAAGTATTTGTAAAATAGACAGAGGGAGGCGTTATCCCGTGACAATATGTAAGATCTTATTTTATAAGTAATAAAATGCACTTGCATAAAAATCCGTAAAAAATACAGTCATAATTTTGACAACGATCATACATTTTGTTAAATTTAGATGCATTTAAATTATACTAATATTCAGCATTACTTTTTGCAGTATTCATTATGTCCAGGATTTAACATATTTGATCGAGGGACGATTTTTTTTATTCAGAATGAAAAGGGAGCTGACCTGGCTTCATGTGAATGCCAGAAATATGTGTATTCCTGACAGGAATCAGGTGAAAACCATTGGCGATGTCATTAGGAACACTGCCGTCCTAACTGCCAGACTTTACCACCAGCCGAAACTTTACCCAGATTTATTCTAACCTGATTTTCACACGGCGTATCAGTTAGACTAAGTCAGTTTATACCCACATGTATAAAATGATTTAAGCTAGATCAGAGGTGGGCAAACTACGGCCTGCGGGCCACATGCGCCCCGCCAAACAATTTCGTGCGGCCCGCCAAGCACAAACAGATTTTTTTTTTTCAATACTAACATGCCCACGCCGCCAAAAATAACAACTTAAAATTGTTAGTAAAATGACAAAAAACCCAGTAAATTTATATTGAAGAATGAGATAAAATAAAAAATACAAAAAATAGTGCATCATTCCCATTAGTATTTTTATCCTTCTGATGGTCAGTTGTGATATTATGAAATAAATAATGATGCTTCTTTGATAGTTTCTATTTTATAATAGTAATAAAAATTCTTTCTTATTTCTTCAAACAGTTATTTTATCTTTCAAATAAATAAGTTTTTCTACTTACATGGTACTTTAAGATGTTATTTATTAAAACTATTTTTTTCCTTCAAAAGCCCTTTATTTTGCTAATTTTAAATATCAATTATTTTGGATTATATATACTATGCGGCCCAGTAAAACTATAAATTTTTAGAATGCGACCCTTGTACTAAAAAGTTTGCCCACCCCTGAGCTAGATGTACTGCCTTCCATTTTCCCATGTAATTTTAAGTATATTTACACAGAGGTGATAGTTGGTGACGCATGTGTTCATTTGCAACCAACATATTTCAATTCCATGAATTGCACAATAATAGGTCCAACTTCTGGATTCATATAGCATTTGGTTGAATTGATCGAATCGTGGTCAATTTTTGTACTGTGTGGCTAGTCCACCGGCTACTATTTGATATTGATACTTTGAACATCATATCCGCATATTGGTTTGGCTAATCCGATATCACTTCCGTTTTAAGCAAGAGCACTTCCTTTGTAGAAACATGGACGTACGATTATTGTTGAAAGAGTTCATAGCAGTAATAATTACCAGTGTTTAGACTAGAACAATCCCATACCACTCTAGTAATGAAGGAGTCGATACTACTGTTAAAATGTGGATATAAACTGGAATACCATTTAATCTAGGTTTCTATATCTTATGGGTTTCTCAGACATATCAGTTCTTTTTTTTGTACTATCTTTTTTTTGGGGGGGGGCTGTAATAATAGCTTCTTTTTAGATTTATTGTATCATGCCCTGAATCAGGTCTTCTCTCTTGTTATTTATTTTAAAATTATATGTCTACCTGCTGTGTCTATAGATTCCAAAAAATTATCAATCTCTGCGCAATTCTTTTTGCGTCATTTATTTTCGCATGCTAGCATTTATTTCTAATATTTCCACAACATCCTATATATTGTGCCATTCCTTAGCATTGTTTACTGTCACTTTTTCACCGGTTGGAGAATTTCATCCGCCATTCACTTCTACTATTGTACTTCTTTTTGTTGTTGTTGTTTTTTATGATGCCCTCTTTTTATATTTTTGAATCCGGCACTGAACATATCTTATGTCCTGTTATTTATTGAAACATTTTATGCGTGTATACTATTTTTCAAGAACTGCAGATTTTTCGTTGCGTCATTCATTTGTGGCATACTAGCATTTTTTTCATAATATTTGCCCTACGTTTCTATATATTGTGTCATACCTTGGATTTTTTTAATATCTCTATTTTACCGGTTCGAAAACTTCATTTTTTTTTCTTGTTTCTCTTTCTTAGGAATGATTACTGTTATATAGGAACAAAGTGACGCTACCGACACTTAAGTTTGAACATAGATCTCCAGTGAGCAAACGCAGGCGATCACATTATTGAATTAAGTAGACCTCGTGACCATAGAGGAAACGCATTAGTAGTGGGTTTCGTGACGTCTCACTGATCTCCATTCCTACTCTATCCTCTACTACTATTCCGATCACCATTTCTATTCTCTACTCTATTCATTATACTATTTCTCTATTCGGATTACTATTCGGATTACTATTCGGCGGTTACTTAGCGAGCAAGTACTATTAGTGCGAAGGTTATTCGAAGGCGTCTGACACTAGTATTGTTCAACGGTGTTACTATTGTTGTATCTGCGATTACAAAGTCTCTACTAAAACGCGCATTGCGAAAGTGTCGACGAGTATTTGTTGGCATCACAAAATTGGCAACAAGTTTTCGTTGATATCACAATAATTACATTCACCATTGTCGCGGAAGCTTAACTTAATCTGTTTCATATTGATTTTTACATTTTTTTTAATATCTTAACTATTTCCAATCCGTTCTGTTTATTGATGGTCGGTTAGTGACGGTTTTAAGATAAAGACGTTGCTGATGCTTGTTGAATAAAGGATGTTATCATGCAAGACATACTATTTAAAATAACAACTAATAATTCTTGATATTGCACCATAAAGTACAATGTCTTATTATTACTAATAATGCATTGCGTGTACAAATGGACATTGTAGTGGAAAATACTTAATATTAGTAATGTTTCATAGTTTATAAAATATATCAACATATTACTATTACGAATGCTAGCAGTTTATATAAAATAAATGAAATTATGGTTATATAGTAGATAAAATACATTATTCTTTACATTACACTATCTAATAATAATTCAAGACCGTATTAATTAAGGAGGAACGTTGGAGCAATGGATAGCTGCTGGTATTGCGAAAGCGGAGAGCCGAGTTCGAATTCTAGTAGAGTACATTACATAAGTGTTAATACTTTTGGTATAGATGTGAATCCATTTCTTCCTTCTCCAGCTATGAGGTAAATAGTATGAGAAACTCGATCCTTTAATCTAGGAGAAGTTTTGTTTTGTTTAATGGCATATCAACCTCAATGGGTTATTTAATGCCAAGATATTTATTGCTGGTAATATGTTTTTATAAAAATGTGTTGTTGGTGATATTTTTTCAAAAATGTATTGCTTGTAAAATATTTTTTCTTAAAAAACGTATTGCTGGTAATTAAAAAAAAGTATTGCTGATATTAAAACCTAGTTTTATACTTTCATAGTGCTTTTTCTCCTTTTGTGGGGGGTAACTATCTGCCCAGAGCTGGGACTCTGACAAATGCTACCACCCCGGGTCAGGTTGGACCTGGGACCACAAGCAAGTTAAAGGTGGTTCCACGTTCCTCAAAACCTTCTGGTCAACCATTGCTGTCGGATCTATCTTATCTTCTTACCCAGGACGCGGACGTAGTTTATCGTCTTACCCAGGAAGCGGATATTCCTTATCGTCTTACCCAGGACGCGGATCTATCTTATTCTGCTTGTAAGCAACATTGTTTTTTGTAGCTCATATATTCCTTAAAACTTTCATTCTGTTCATATCATGCGTCTATTATATTATCAGAATCTCTTGTTAGAGCCACACCTGTCGCTTCAAGTCTTTTGTTCAAATCTATGCAGATTGTCTAGCATTCCCTTCCATATAGGTGATTATACAATATGTAACAGTTCAGTAGTCATTTCCTTGTGTGTAAGGATATTTTCCAATCTTTTATCTTCGTTTCTGAACGGTATATCTCCCTTCCTGTGCATGTTCGGATTTCCGTGCCACAATCTCCGTCGTTTTTTTTTTCACCTATATCGTAACTAAGTAGATTTATTATCAGCAACTTTGTAGTTACCTTGAAAAGTTGGAATAGATTATTTTTAATATATTTATTCAACTATATAATAAACCTTTTTTTTGTGAGTAGTTTAAAACTATCTATAAATAATAATAATAATAACAACTACAACAACAACAGCAACAGCAGCAACAACAACAATAACAACAACAACAACAATAATAATAATAATAATAATAATAATAATAATAATAATAATAATGATGATGATGACAAAATCTAAAAAATGTGACACAAAGGAACACCAACAATCCCCGTTGTAGTTGGAGTCCTCGGATTGGTTGGAAAAGATTCCAGTAGACTAATTGAAGAGATTCCTGGAAGCCTATGCCTTAAAGAAATACAAAAAATTGTTCTCGCGAGTACAGCCCAAACCTTACGAAGGACTTTATGTAAAACATGTTTTTTTTTTTTTGTCAGTGGGAAATGTCATGATGCCATTTCTAATCTTAGGTCTCTGTGCGGGACCAGGAAAAAAATGTGTACGCGCCAGAAATGAAAGGAAACAATAATAATAATAATAATTATTATTATTATTATCATCATCATCATCATCATCATCATCGCTATTGCGATAGGGACCATTAGTATGATAAATAAGAGTGCCGAAACGCACGTGAGTAATATTCTTGGACACACCAGCATCTTAGAGCTACAAAAGATTACTTTGTGCGTAACTGCTCATATCATCAGCAGAACCCTCGCCTTGTACACGAAACTTCTCAATTGTGCAGAGATAATTCACCTACGGTGCCCTATTTACACATAGACCCCGAATGGTACTTGATAATTAGGCATTTAATATTACTTAAAAATTGAAATAATGTATAATGTGATTCTAGTCGATTCCTTTCAGAGGAAATTTAGACATTTGCCTGCAGAGAACAGATATGAGTGTGTTAAATTTTATAGTAAATTTCAGCATCTAAATGTAGAATGTTTAAGTCGAAATTATTCGTCAATCTCGATTATTAACATTACATCAGCTGTTGCCTCTTCACTCGCTAACACTGAAATGGGTATTATAGCATTTAATATTTCTACCCGACATCGCGAATTCAAGGATCATATCAGAAAAAGAATGATAAAAACAAAAATCGATCCGGACAATTCAGAGAGGGAAGCTGCAAAAAGATTCAATTGGAAAAGCGCAGTGAACGAAAAAACAACATTTGTTTAAGCATTCAAACCCAAGCAAGGCGGGAAGCCACTAGCACGCAAGTTGTTACAGAGAGTTGGAGCGAGAGCAAATAAGAGTGATAGAGGAAAAGATGAAGAGAAGGTCAGGGGATAGATCAGGGCATCTGGAGACGTCGATTGACATTACATTTGAATAGATGGATATTATATCTATCAGGAAAACAAGAAATGGGGAGGGTGTTCCACAGGCGAGAAGTGCGAGACATGAAGCTATTGGAGTAGAAGAGACGGCTACATTTAACAGTTTCGACAGTGAAAGGGTGAGAGCGAGATGCCAGCCTAGTTGAACGCTTAAATTCATGAAGTCTGGGGACCAGCGAAAGCAGCTCATCGGAGCAGTTACCGTGAAAGTATTTGTAAAAAAAAGACAGAGGGGGGCAACAACATATCAGTGAGAGATCGGCTGTAGAGGAGATGCCAGATCAGGGCCAATTACATTGCATATGCGTCTTTGGATTTTATCAAAGACCTTGAGACAAATAGAAGGGGCTCCAGATCATATATGGCAGAAATACTCCATGCAAGGGCGAATGGTTGATTTGTAGATTTAAAGGATCGACTCCGACGAGAAAAATTTCCTGGCGCGGCACAGGGAACCGATTTTCCTTCGGTGGACGATGCTATTGACTCAATGTATTCGTTCCATCTCAGGTCAGCCATGTGAGACCAAGCAGTCGCAAAGAGGTGCTCTCGTGGAGTTGAGCGTCAGATATTCTAATGGGAGGCAGGGATGCTTCTCTCTGGTCATTTATAGAGAGCAGTTTTGTTTTTGAGGCAGTTAACCAGCCAATTCCCGACCCAGTCCACAACCGATCGGAGGTCCTTTTCGAGACAAATGTCCAGGTTAGTTACATTGCATATTCGCCTATGGATTTTATCAAGGAACTTGAGACAAACAGAAAGGGTTCCAGACCATATATGGCAGCAATACTCCATGCAAGAGCGAATGGTTGATTTGTAGATTTGAATATATGGCAGCAATGCCTCAAAAACACGAGAAGACAATTAAGTATGAGAGTCCAAAGAGATCTCCATCCCCTGAATCCTCCTACTCTACCAAGGCAGTGACTGCGGACCTCTCTTCAGATCCAACATTAGACTTATTTCACGCAGACGGAAATATTGATGATTATCCCTATACGCAGTAGCAAGGTCCGCCAACAACGACAATTTGTGGTGACATTTAATTGCTGAAAGATAAGGCATGTTCGTTTAATAAATATCACCGCATTTCCCTTTATTATTTTCGCCGTTACACAACTTAGTCATATCAGTTGTCTATATACAGAAGTTAATTATATAGAGGACATTACATCATGCGTTCATGGCTCTTGTGGAATGGATTCTGCTCTATTTATTGCACTATAATTAAAGGGAGTGGGCATATTTGTAATTCTTTCATCCATTTAAAAGCCCTGTCGTCCTGTTTAGCTGTTCATTCGTGAGACTTTGCAGCAAAACACAGCTCACGTGTTCAGTTATTCTTCATCTTCGTCTCTGTCAGCTGAACCGGGTTCGATGTCACCGGAGACGTCTTCTAATCAAAGCTGTCAACAGCGACAGGGCCGGGAACGGCGTTATACCATTATGGTGCCGATGTTATATAATTCCGATGTCGTAAGCCTCAATTGCAAGCGACATGGCACTGATTACAATTAACGCTTTCTCGATCCAGGCACAGCGCGCAAGAAACGAGTAACGAAATAGACAGTTATACCCCAGCGCATTTAAAGGTATTCTATACGGCATTTTTGATGTTGGTTGTCATTGACAAAAAGACAAATAGAAATGTGTATCGTTCAAAATCTTATTCAAACTAAAGCAAACTGAAATGAGTAATTAACAACAGAAAACATTTATCCGATATACTTCTTCATATCTGTCCTATTTCTCATCAGAGTGTGGCTCTCTACAACTTCCTATTTTTTGTAGCTCTTAAAACTCTTTTTGCTGTCTTTCTCGATTCTTGTTTTGCATTTTCCATTTCTTAAAAAAGCTCTTTGAGTAGGTTATCCCATAATCACCTTTGCTCCTTTTCCTTCAATATGATGTTTGAGTGTTACATATTCCGAACATTCTTTCCCCGTTATGTGTCCCAGAAATTCTAATTGTTTCATTATATATAGTGTTCTTCTTTGTGAGGTAGTAATACTTTCATCATTAATTCTCCACTGACCATCCATTTTATTCAGATTATCAAGGCGAACTTCTCTTCTCAGAATTGTACATCTTCCGTGGAACATACAACGGTCAATATTCAAGATATATTCTATTCTTTCGTGTTAAAATGATTTTAATTTCTAATGACTGTAACGTTTGATATGAATACGAGAGTAATTTGTTCGTATATAAAACAATTGTTTATTCATTTATGGACTCTGTAAAGTCAACATCGACCAAATTAGTGTATGTGGTTTCAAAACTTTGACTTTCTGTTGTGGTAGGATCCACCTAATCTGCATAGGTGACTACCGACTATATAAATAATGGTTGGTACCGGAAGACGGGGAGCGAATACAGAGATCCAGCTAGAGACTCTGCCCGACTGCGACTTAGTCAACATATTCTCCAGGAACGTCTACCCAGAAATAATATATGTAAATATTGTGTACACTTTCTTGTTATAATACATTCTTGTTCTAAGTACATTTTGTGTTGCATTATTAATCCATGCATTAGTCGAGATTCAACAATGAGTCAAGACTCAACACTTTCCTTTTGTAATAGGTAAAGGGTTCTCTTTCTCCTCTCAAAATTTGGTCTATTATATAACTACCTGTTATCTGGCTTTCTGGTGTAGGAGTATATCCTATAATATGTTGGGTTTGCATACTTGTTTATGTTGGTGCACATACCGACATCATTCGAGTTTTGATTCTGTACTTGGTTAATTTGAGGGCATCTTTAAGGTTCAACACGGGGCTGATTGACCTAAAAGTACTTTTGGGTCTCTACGAGAGACACAAAATATAACGCCTTATTATCTATTCGTGTTAACTCAATGAATCACCATAGATCAAATTTCCTGAGATCAAGTTATCACATAGATGAAGAGAAGAATTGAAATATGAGTCATGGTGTTCTACAGATGCTTGTTGAGAATACCATAGACGGTACATGTGAGCAAGCTGCAAGCCTAAAAACAATGGGGAAGAAAGGGGCGTCCATACTTAGAATCAGAAAAAGCTAGTTTAAATTTTTAAGAGACTGAAGAAAGATTAGCACATTTGACATTCACAATGCATATTGAAGGTAAACAGAGGAAACAGTGAGAAATCTACTTAATTACTTTGTGTAATTTGGTGACAGAACAGGCAGAACGAGGAAAAGATAAAAGACATACACTATTAAGAGATATGAAAGATAAGAAATTATGGAAATCTCTATAACCGTCCATGTGTGTATATGGGATTAAAAACAAAACAAAAAAATGACACAGACCGCTGGTATTTTCTGGCTAAAATTACATACCACTATTTTATTCATGAGCATTTAAACAATGCTAATAAATAATAATTATTACCGTAATTCCCCTTTATAATACGCCTTCATCCATAATACGCATCACTAAAATTGCGTTGAAGTGTTGGAAAATGTTTCTACCCACGCATAATACGCACCCCTTGTTTGGTAATCAAACCCTATAAATTGTACCTCTCCAAATTCAGTGATTCATACTCTTATTAAAAAATGGATTTACACATAGAATATTATTATTCACACATTATGAAATGAACAAAGTCCGACAATTATTTAAAGACATTCTTTTTATAGATACAAGTATTTAAGTAAATGCTCTGTTTATAATAAACAGCATTAAATAAAATTTACCGGCCTGAATTCGGAGGACGAATATTTTCTATGAAAATCTCTCGAACATTCAGGCCGGTAAATGTTATTTGATACTGTTTATTATAAACAGAGCATTTACATAAATACTTGTATCTATAAAGAATGTTAAACATAAAAATGTCTTTAAATAATTGTCAGACTTTGTCTATTTCATAATGTGTGACGTCATTTGTTTACATTTGATACGCCATGAGCAGTTATGAATGTACGTGAGAGATTCATGGAAGATTGAAGTTTATAAGCAGTAAATTCGACCTTGCCAACCGAACGATCCTTAGTGGCCGAAACGGTTAAGGCACTTCAGGCTATATGACGGTTCCGTATAGGATTCAGGTTCGTATCCTGTTGAGGACGACTATTTTCTATGAAAATTTCTCGGACATTCAGGCCGGTAAATGTTGTTTAATACTGTTTATTATAAATAATCGGTGTCTACAAAATCGGTGTCCAAAAAATCTGTTGGATTAATAAATAAAAAAATCAATTCGTTCTTTAGAAATTTCCTTTATTCTGTATGGCGCTTGTTTTCGATATATAATACGCTTCAGTTTGCAAGTTATACTTATAATAATCTGTATGTCCCATTCGGTATCATAGGGGTTGAGACACGGAACCTTCTGAATGCAATTATTAATAATTATCACAGAGAAAACTCTGAACTCTGAATTTTCTCCTACCAACGTCAATGGTGGTACTCCCAATGAGTCTTTGGAAGATTATTGGGGGTTGTAGACCAGAACTCAATTGGATCTCACATATGGAAACCATTACTATAGATGCTGGGAAAAATGGTTGGTATTTTGTAGCTGATGTAATGGAATAGCCAGTCACCCCCATGGATGATTACACTATAGGTAGCAACTACGTGAGACTGGGAGGGAAGAGTGAGAGAGACGACGCAAGCAAGTCCGACCTTCCAATTAGTGACACTTACTACTAGATTAACCTGTGTGTATAACTGTACCGTATTTCATATTGTACTTGTTGTGTACAGTAAACCTTTCTTGTAGTATCCACCTGGTGTTATGTGTTTATTCACTTAGCACGGACTATAACAGTAGCTCTCCCAAAATTTAATTAGTCCTTCTGCCATTTTCTATCTTTACACGGAGTACAGCTTCCATGTCTTGATTGGAGCTGTTTAATCCTCACTTTGCACGCTTGACTTGGTTCACAAACGGATTGCTGGGTTATGGATTATTTTCCACCCGACAATCCCAAAGACGAAAGATTTGTAAGCTTTTCGCTACTCTATTGGTACATTTATGATAAATATTCGAACCATCTGCATTTCCACAGATCCAGACCTTGGCAACTAGATCCCGCTATGCTGCGTTCGCAGTGTCGACACGTCCTCATTGCCTTCGTATTTGTAAGGAGGAAATTTCCTCTCAGAGAGCTTCATCACATGAAACGCTATTTAGTGAAAGAAACACCGGAGATGATATTCTCACGATAACTACATGCTCAAGTCATTCATGTGCAGGGTACACTATTATGTACATAAAACAGAGTTATTCAGTATCCCTATAAATTGAGTGGATATTTGGTATTGTATCGAAGTTAAACGCTTCAACTAAACTCTCGGCCGAATCATAAGCTCATATATCACCTAAGTTACTGTCGTGCAACAATTTTTCTTATGTTTTAACGCTAAGTTCGTTTCTTCGAATCCTTTGGCGTCAAGATGTTGTGTCCAAGAAATGGTTAAGAAATAACAAAACAAGAGGTTGCAGATAAACAGTGTATTGAACAGTAAATACAAGAGAAGTGTGTTACACGACTTGGGAGTGTGTATCTGTTGATCAGCGTTATATTTAATAGTCTCCCCACGAGGGTTATATATGGCACAAAGCCGAGTTTAATGTGGGCCATCCGAGACCGTAGTTTTAGCCAAAAATCCCCGTAGAACACGCATAAACGGGTTCGGGTCTCTCTAACTCCCCGGACGAAACTCTCTCCTTCGGCAAAGCCTCGTCCGGGTTCCTCACTGCCCAAGGCAGAGAATTCGACAGGAGGTGGGAACAGGCACATCTTCAGTAGAACAGTCTAGCACTGTTAGTATTTTACAGTACCCCCCGCCACAAGGGATATATGTAGCACAAGGCCGAATTTGACGTGGGTCATCCGAGCCCGTAAGCTCGACCAAAAAATCCCCGTAGAACACGCATAAAGGGGTTCTGGTCTGTCTACCTGTGCGGGCGAAACTCTCCCCTTTGGAACAGCCTCGTCCGGGTTCCTCTCTGTCAAGTACACAGTAGAGCAGATATAATTATTTATTTAAAAATTATAACATAAATATGTTATAAAATCGCTAAAAAATAGCCATTTTGTTTCAATACCTTCGGTGTCTTATCAAGTGATGATGTTGAATGTCTCATCACTTGATAAGACACTGGAGGTGTTGAAACGAAATGGCTATTTTTGTAACGTCTGATAAAATAAATTACAAGCATTATGTTTGCTTATTTTTTTTCTATTTTTCTGTGTATTACAAACAAACGAGGCAAGAAATGCATTGTAACAGTGAAAATCATTTCTTTCCTCATTTGATTTTAATACACGGAAAATCTTTCCTGAATATAAAAGGATTATGTTAAAATAAGCAGATATATTGTTTGTAATTTATTTAATCAGACATGCTCAAAAGAGAATTTCCAGCCTTAATTCACACACACACATTACATATATACACACACACACACACACATATATATATATATATATATATATATATATATATATAGTTAGATAGATAGACAGTCATAAACACACAGGGCGCGATGCATAAATTACGCAAAAAAAAGAAAGAAGACTGACATCTCATTTTAACAGATATATTTACCAAATTACACAAAAATATCTAGAGATACTTACGAGTAAAGCTATTCAATAAAATCGCCATTCGCTTCACTCCCGGCCCCCAGAAGACTTCGGAATCTTCTGAAAATCTTCTTGACGGTTTCCATATTTAAGTTCGTGACTGCTGCCGTAATCTTTTCCTTTAGTTCATTTTCGTATTACAACGAGTTTCATGGTCTCTCTCTCAAGTGCGTCCAATACATAATAATCAAGGGGTTGCTGTCTGGGGTGTTAGTTGGCCACATTTAATGGGTGATGTGGTCGCAGCAATTGTCTGACAGCCATGACTGGGTTCTCCTACTTGTGTGGCACGGTGCAGAGTCCTGATGCCAGACATAGGGTCTTCCCGCAGCCACACTCTTGAACTAGGGCAGGACTATCTCCTGAATGCATTTACTGAGGCCCTTAACAAAAGCTTCGTGACTTCTTTTTTTATCAGAACGATCAGAGTGAGTTTTCCGACCTGCCGTACATTCGTTATCATCATCAGACTAATCCATCTGTTTCTTATTCCTTTGCACTGTCCTCTAAAATATTCGTATCGGAGCGAATGTCAAGCAAGTGACCATTCCGTTTCTTAAATTTAGGCGGAATGAATTGGGCCATGGTGGTCTTTTTTCTACAGACGGTGTCCAACTGAACTGATTATAATGTGCAATCGAAAAAATCGAATACAAACAACGCATATGAGCGAAATTAAAAATATAAAATGGTGATAATTTACACGCTGCTCGCTCTCTCTCTTTCTCTCTCTCTCTCTCTCTCTCTGTATATGTATATGTATATATATATATATATATATATATATATATATATATATATATATATATAAAGGCCTGACGATTATATTTAATTATAAAACAGACTGTTGCCGGTGAGTGTTGACCTCAATATACGCTCTATCCCTGATATTGAGCACTTCAACCCATAAATATATCATAAATTAAAACTGTTTTTCATCATATATATATATATACATGTGTGTGTGTGTCTGTGTGTGTGTAGATATATATGTATGTATGTATGTATGATTCATGTATGTATGTATGTATGTATGTATGTTCACCTGAATTGCTACGTCTTACTGCAAATCGTGAATTATGAAAAGCATCAGGAATAAACATTTGTTTTTTTCCCCATATATTCCTGCAAACGCTAAGGAGGGATGCATTTTATTTAAGTATTTCAACAGTCAAACTCTTGTACAAATATTACTTTAGCCGTATAAAGGCACCTCCCGCCATTTTTTTCTTTTTTACTGAGTAAAAACAAGAAATGAAAAGTTGACGGAAATACGCTGAAGGCTCATTGGTTAAAATCGTTTCTTTTTTTCATGCGAACGTGTGTGTTTGTTTTTATGTGTGTTTATTGGTTTTTATATTTTTCGTAGATACATCGGAGTCTATATCTAGACCATTGCTTATTTTGTCAATGACAGTTTCTTTCATAGAATTTCTTTCATCCATTTTGTATATTCTTTTATTTTGTTCCATATAAACGTATTCTATCTATCTACCTATCTATCTATCTATCTATCTGTCTATCTATCTATTATTTTAATCATATTCGTATGTTTCAATTCATATATATATATATATATATATATATATATATATATATATATATATATATATATTATAGTAAAAATTAAAGAACAGTAATATATAATACGGTGTTGTTATTGATATTTTTATTTTTACAAAACAGTGCTCATTGTAAATTTACAAGCATAAATATTATACATTAACTGATTTAAAAATATGGTTTCATCGCTACGCACTAATTACCGTGTTTCAAAAACAGAGACTAAAAACTTCAAATTCAATTATATAATTAAATCAAAAACATTAGTTCTGTTTCATCTTGAAGCGAATTTTGAAAATTATGTTTTTTTAATAGGTTTATTTAGTAATTAAATGTAAATAATAAAATAATATTTTAAAATTGTAGTTCAATATAACGTATTCTAATCCAAGCACCCCTTTTAGAAAGAATCTGCATGTATAAAAGTACGAATTTAATGAATAAAATGCCAAAAAACATTTTGACGTAGATAAAAAAAAATCCAGACGACATGTGTTGAACTGATGTCAAAATTCGTTGAAAAAAGGCACCCCTACCCTACCTAAACTTAACCTCTTTTCGAACGTAACTCATAATTAATATACAATAATAGTTAATAAAAACAGAACACGCTACCGCCCCTGTCTAAATTATTGGATTTATGTATCATTGGAAAGAAAAATTATGAATGTATATGCTATTAAATCTCAGTAAATTTCAAAATAATTATTCCAAAATTCGCTTGAAGATGAAACACAAATAATGTTTTTGATTAATTATATAATTGAAGTTTTTAGTTTCTGATTTGAAACATGGTAATTCTTGTGTAGCGATGAAACCATATTTTTTAATCAGTTAATATATATATATATATATATATATATATATATATATATATATATATATATATATATATATATATAAAAATGTAAATTGGGCATATAAACTAAATAACGTGATATCAGCAACTGTATATGCGTGCGATAGCGTGAATACGAAGATAAGCAAATAAATATTTATTTAACTTAATTTATGATGCAAACAAAACAGTGTTAAATGTCGTGAAACAGTTACGAAGAATATATTAATAAATACACATACTGTGTTTGTAGTGCAACTTAATGTTTCATGGGTTTCCAAGTCGTCAGTCGCGAATGGCACAAATTATATTTTTTTTTTAATACTAGGTCTCATGGGAGGAATTCTAAATTATACGCAGATTCAATGCTCAAAGTTATTATAAACCCAGTGTATTATTGGGTTGTAAATTTAAAATACAGAGTTTAGATAGTGTGTTATTGGGAAAACAAAGCAAATAGAAATTGATGCAATCTTAAAGTTTATATGGTACTTAATTAAGTGAGAAAATCTAAAGCGTAAGTAGCATAAAATATGATTAAAAAGGAGCGGATAGGGGCGGTGAATTGTATATTTTTTATAAATGTTTTTGTTTATGTATATTAAATACTTTAACTCGTCTCCATTTAAACAAATCAGATTGTGGTGGGACTGAGAACTTTTCACTACCACCTCGGATATCAAATTTTTTTCACTCATTTTATATCTTTGTTTCTGTGCTGCCATGATCCTATCGTAATATCCTTCCTCCTTTTTAACCTATCTATTTATCAGTCACAATATGTTCGTATTTACCTGGCACAGTTTATATATACGACTATTGCCCGTCAGTATCTTGTATGTTTTTTTTTTACATATCATTTGCTATCTTTATTTCTGCCTGTTCATATATATCTCATTCGGATAATTTCATTTTCATTTTCTTTTATAATAGTGTATAGCACTTTTTATTATTTTCGTTCGTACTTCTTTCTGTTTCTATTCTCACTTTATTTTTCTTTCTTTTGATTTTAGTGATTTTCTTTCATTGTTTCTTTCTTTTCGTCTTTCTTTCTTTCTTTTTGTATTCTCCCATACTATATTTTACTTCTTTCTTCTTTTTAAGTGATTTGTGTTTCTTTCTTTCTGTGATTGTTTGTTTCTTTCTTTCTCTGATTTGGGTTTGGTTCTTTCTTTCTGTGATTTGTGTTTGTTTCATTCCGTGATTGTTTCTTTCTTTCTTTCTGTGATTGTTTGTTTGTTTCTTTCTGTGATTGTTTCTTTCTTTCTTTCTCTGATTTGTGTTTGTTTCTTTCTTTCTTTCTGTGATTTGTATTTGTTTCTTTCTGTGATTGTTTCTTTCTTTCTGTGATTTGTGTTTCTTTTTTTTTTTCATTTATTTCGGTGTGTATTATTTTTGTTCTTACTTTCTTAATTTTTTCTACTTGTAATATTTTTTTTTCTTTGTTTTTTCATCCATTTTCTGTATTTTCTTTCTTTCTTTTTTCTTTCTTCCTTTCTTTCTTTTATTTATTCATTCATCATTTCCTTCTTTCGCTCATTCATTTCTAGTCGTATTCTCTTCTTTACTGTTTTTCTTTCCCTTCTTTGAACGACATTTTTTGTTTTTTATGTATACTACTTTCACCTTCGATTTTGTTCTACAATTTGGTCCGAAAGACTTGTCACCCGTACATAATATAATTTTCTCTTTCAGATTGCTGACACGACCTCATAGAGAATTTCTCGATAGGTGGCAACGTCAGTGAAAGTGAATAAACTGAATCCAGTACATATTAAAGTATTAATTGTTCTTCTGTTGTTTCCATTACATTTTGCTAACGGGTAACAAAACTTTCCGACCACGCCTTACATGTTTTATCCCATTTTTATTTTCTGCTTATTTTCTTGCTTTCTTTTTTTTAAATTTTGCTGTACATTTTCTTTCTTTTTGTTTTTTCTTTCTCCTTGCATTTTCTTTCTTTCTTTCTTTCATTTTTTTCTGTCTTTCATTCTTTCTTTCTTTCTTTCTTTCTTTCTTTCCTTCTTTCCTTCTTTCTTTCTTTCATTCTTTCTTTCTTTCTTTCTTTCTTTCTTCATTCTTTCTTTCATTCTGTCTTTCATTCTTTCTTTCTTTCTTCATTCTTTCTTTCTTTCTTTCTTTCTTTCTTTCTTTCTTTCATTTTTTTCTGTCTTTCATTCTTTCTTTCTTTCTTTCTTTCTTTCTTTTTCCTTCTTTCCTTCTTTCTTTCTTTCCTTCTTTCTTTCTTTCTTTCTTTCATTCTTTCTTTCTTTCTTTCTTCATTCATTCTTTCTTTCATTCTTTGTTTCATTCTGTCTTTCATTCTTTCTTTCTTTCTTCATTCTTTCTTTCTTTCTTTCTTTCTTTCATTTTTTTCTGTCTTTCATTCTTTCTTTCTTTCTTTCTTTCTTTCCTTCTTTCCTTCTTTCTTTCTTTCTTTCATTCTTTCTTTCTTTCTTTCTTTCTTCATTCTTTCTTTCATTCTGTCTTTCATTCTTTCTTTCTTTCTTCATTCTTTCTTTCTTTCTTTCTTTCTTTCATTTTTTTCTGTCTTTCATTCTTTCTTTCTTTCTTTCTTTCTTTTTTCCTTCTTTCCTTCTTTCTTTCTTTCCTTCTTTCTTTCTTTCTTTCTTTCATTCTTTCTTTCTTCCTTCATTCTTTCTTTCATTCTTTCTTTCATTCTGTCTTTCATTCTTTCTTTCTTTCTTCATTCTTTCTTTCTTTCTTTCTTCATTCTTTCTTTCTTTCTTTCTTTCTTTCTTCCGTTCGTTCGTTTTCTAGCCGTTGAACTTTTTCCTAAATTTCCCTTCAAGCTTTAATTGTTCCCCTCAAATTTTTACACATATCAATTCTCCCAGAATCACTTTCTTCTTCCTTTCTACTCTTGATTTTTACTCGTTATCATCTACGTTTTTCAAAACTCTTTGGCTCCATTGAATATTTTTCTCTGCTTATCGTCATTTCTTCTTTTCTTTATTTATTATTTATCTATTTATTTTTTTATTTTTTTTAAAAAACTTTTCTGTCATTTCACTTTTTTGCCCTGAAGCAGATCAATTTTGTACGAAGTGAATGCTTGATTACCGCCACTTTTCTCACCTAGAGCTCACTTTTCGTCTGCCAAACATTTTTTGTCTCTCTTTTTGAGACTTTCTATCGTTTAAGTGTACTTGGAAATGTTTTCGCCTTGCGCATCGCTGAAAAACCTCTGTCTATTTTTGCTTCAATTTTAAGCACTGAAGACACCAATAGGTTGATATCTCGCCATCATATCATTTTTAAACAGGTACGCATTAAAGTTATATTCGCCTAACAAGTGTTTGTATGTGTCTTTGTTATTGGTCCGGATATTATTACAACGTTATATCCTTAATAATGATCAGTCTTATTATTTTTTTTATATGGAGACTGAACAAATTCATGTCCAGATATCTCAGGGAAGATGATGTCATGTTTCCTTAAACGGATGTCTACTTTCTCTTCACGCGTCATTCTCACCTTTAAATGTTGTGAAATGAATAAAAAAAATGTTTCGACTGTTGTACCCTGCTAGCTTTATTCAGATGTTTGTTATCAATACCGGAATTTTGAATCGATCTTTTTCCAAAAATCCGAGACGTTCACTGACAGTTTGGTGTTCATACATTCTGATTCAGAGTAACAACAAAACGGTGAATAATGAATTTTACCTGATATGAAAACTAAATTAGCAGAGTCTATCCTTATACTGGGAATAAAGATTTCTGTTCAACATTTCCCGAATATTCCCTAGTATAACGAGAGACGCCGAGTTTAGCCTTGTGGATTGATTGTTCTTGTTTAGCAACATATCAACCCTTATAAGTCGGCTTTGTGCCACATCTAAGCTACGCTTGAAAAATCACTATCAACCCCTATGAGTTAATACCGAAATCTAAATATTTTGTACGCAATTTTATGTTTGTTTGTTTTTTGGAGATAATAATCGCTTTAATGATACAAGAATTACTATTTAACCCATAGCTTTGGAAAACAAATAGATTCATACGTAACCCAAAACATATTTGCGCATAAGTAAATGTAACGAATCCAACTGGAATTGAACTCGGCTCAATGATTAACAATTCTGAGCTATTATCTATTTCACCACACGCACATCTAATCTTATTGCACCTGTTACTGAGAAGTATTGATGTTGCGTAATCAAATCTTTGTGAGTACAACAATCAAGATGAACATGCTAGACGGTAGAAGATGAAAAAGTCCATATCATAAAATAACTTGCGGGAAATAAGAACATATTCAAAGATTTTCAAATTCCTCTATATGAAGAGTGGGCCATATTTTTCATGGATGGCCGCGTCAATGTAATAATAGCAACAATAGTTTCCAACGACATCATAAATTAATGCCACTCATAAATAAATGTAATTTTTACATTTATTTGATTATTAGATATTTTGTGCATAGTCTGCAAAAATGAATGTGAAATTAGTTTCATATTTAATACTATTTTTTAAAATGGTAATGACGTTTGTGCAACTGATAAAATTAATTCATAATATGAACTTATCGATAAATCTCATAAGATGCTTACAGCAAAGCGTAGACATATCGTCATATGTTTATCTCCATTTGGTGTACACACAGGTATTTGAACCGCTAATTCACTTGATACTATGTCTATGACCAGGTATTTATTTTAGGAAATATAGCGATCCAGGTTCTTGCCGTAGTATATTGTACGATATGTTGATTTTGCAGGAAATGGGTTTACTGACAACTGGGTGTTGCTATTAAAGAAATACGGTTTGCCTTGTATTTAGGGGGGGGTTGTTTTTTTTCTTCTTTTTATTTTTTATTTTTTGCCTGTTTTGAATATGTAGTTATTTTGAGCCACAAATAAAAACAATGTTCTTTTATGAACATTTACAAAAATTAATGTTTGCTGTGCTATTGAGGGGTGTAAGAACTCATCAAGAGGGTTGCCTGCAAGACATAGGCCATATTTTGCCCAGCCCTGGTCAGTCAGTTTACACGCCGTATGTTAAAATTTAAACACTTAATATTAAATATAAAAGGAAATGTATACCAAAAACGTGAGAAGATTAAGAAAAAAATATCACGTATTTAATTAAACTAAAAAATCCTTTCTGTCTGCTGTTCAATGCACATCTATACTAAATCATTAACAATACATTTACAATGTGCATTTACTAGTTTTATTATATACGTTAAACATACATAAATTTGATATTGTTGACAATAATTTATTTCCGTTAAGGAACATTTAACTATCTGTCATATAGGAATAAAATGTCGCTGCCAACACTTGAGTTTCAACATAGATCGCAAGTGGGCAAACACAGGCGGTCCCATTATTGAATTAAGTAGACCATGTGACCATAGAGAAAATGCATATATGCTAGGTAGCGTGTCTAATTGTTCGCCGTTCCTAATCTATCCGCTATTACTATTAGGATCAACATTTCTTGTCTATCCTCTATTACTATACGGGTCACCATTTCTACTCTGTCTTCTACTACTAAACGGACCGCTATTCTCTACTTTATTTACTATACTATTTCTCTATTCATATCCCTATACGGGCTACTTGTCGAGCGAGTATTATCAAGCATGTACCATTAGATCGAGTGATATTCGAAGGCGCCTGACACCAGTATTGTTCAACGGCGTACTATAGTTGTACCTGCGATTACAAAGTCTCTACTACAACGAACATCACGAAAGTGACAACAACTACTCGTTGACATCACAAAAGTGGCAACGAGTGTTCGTTGACATCACAAAACAATTCGGGGGCAGAATCCTCATAAAATATATTGAAAATCATCACCTTTGAAATTCATTAACTAATATATACTTATTAACCCATTTGTGTCGTAGTGGCTTCATTGCCTTGCTTGATTGAAATGATTAAAAAGTAATAATAGGTTTTCCCACCCCAGAGAAATATTTAATTTATTCGTGCAGGAAAACATCAATCGAGTATTAAATCGACCACGAATTTTCGGACAAGAGTTAAGTCCATCATATGATATACCTTATTAGGATGTCGCTGTCAAAAACATCTATTCAGATTGAGCAACACAAGTGCAGAAAAACCTAAAACCTATGTCTCATAAATTAGACGTAGTGCCTAAGAAAATGCTTGACATGCTAGGAAGGCTTGATTGATATGAGAAGGAAATTCTAATAATCTGCAAACTTTTGTAAGAATAAAGGAACAGCAGATGCATAGAGAACTATTTCACCGGACACACAAAATAGAAAAAAGAGAATATGACACTGATGCGTTTTCTGACTGCATATATTTAAGAGTACTAGAAAAAATAATCGGATATATATATATATATATATATATATATATATATATATATATATATATATGTGTGTGTGTGTGTATGTATATATATATGTATGTGTGTGTATATATATATATATATATATATATATATATATATATATCAAGTATGTGGGGCAGTTCAATTTACATTACATGAATCATTCATAAAAAAAATCAGATAGTGAAGATAATGATATAAATGGCAAGAATTACTCTCGCAAACAATTTTTAATAAAATACATTAACCTCGAACCCGTTGATGAATGTTATGATCCCTGTTTATAAATTCCATTTGTATAAGGTCTCTTTTTTACTACAAGCTTTCGATTGTTCCTACAATCATCGTTAGGTCACTATTTGCTGCTCGGATGAAGGAACGTATTACATCCCGAAAATTTGGCTCCAAAGATTATTGGCGCCTCTGCAAGAGCGTTCTGGACAATAACAAACCCTCCATTCCTCCCCTGTTCAATCAGTTTGAGGTCCTGACCACCTCCGCCGACAAGGCCGAATGTTTCGCTCGGAGGTTTTCTTCCAATTCTACGCTAGATTCTTCCGGGGTACCCTTGCCCGATTTCCCTCCCAGAACTGAGGCCCTCCTGGACGGATTGCACATAACCCCGTCGTCGGTATTGGGCATTATTTCTAACTTAGATCACCACAAGGCTACTGGTGGTGACCGAATACCAGCCATTGTCCTGAAGAAATGCGCACCTGAACTGGCGTCTGCCCTGTCTAAATTGTACAACCGCTGCCTCAAGGAGTCCTGTTTTCCTGACTGCTGGAAGTCCTCAACCATTGTTCATGTCTTTAAGAACTTTGGTGACCCCTCCGACCCTTCCAATTACCGTCCTATCAGTCTCCTACTCCTCTTCGGCAAAGTCTTCGAGGTCATTATCAACGCCGAAGTGATTAATCACCTGATATCCCACGATCTGCTCTCAGACAAGCAGTATGGTTTCCGCTTTGCCCGATCTACTGCCGATGTGCTTACGGCAATCACTGAATTTGTCTACCAAGCTATCCATAATAACGGTGAAGCTCGAGCCGTGGCCCTAGACATCTCCAAAGCATTCGATAGAGTTTGGCATGCCGGCCTTCTTCGCAAGCTCCAGGGTTATGGATCACAGGTCGATTGTTTGACCTAATACAATGATTCCTGTCAAACCGTGAATTGAAGTTCGTTCTCAATGGATTCATCTCCAGCTCCTATCCCACTAACGCTGGTGTTCCTCAAGGCTCCATCCTTGGCCCTACTCTGTTCCTCATATTTATAAACGACCTTCCTGACGTCATAGACTACCAAGTCGGCATCTACGCTGACGACACCACTATTTACTCCTGCCTCAAAAACAAATCTAGTGAAGCGGACAAATTTAACCCGGCAGCTCAAAG
>OZ038496.1:68826876-68861876 GCA_964036315.1 Acanthosepion esculentum
GAAACACAGACTGATGTAATAAACAGTTAATCGTTAACTCCTCGGTATTTACCCGGTACCCCCCCCCCACAAGGCAGAATGTAGCACAAGGCCGGCTTTAAACGTGGCACTTTCCGAGCGCGTACGCACGGGCAAAAAATAATTAAATAATTGAAACATTTTAAACAACAGAAAAAACATAGTTGTTGTTATTGAGTGTGGTTTTTTTTTTTAACAGACATAGAAAAAAAAACTAAGTTGCAATGGAATAAAATGATCAAAAATTCGGTACACGAATTCAGTTTGGCCACGAACGACTATATTAAACAAAATATAGACACTGCTCGCTGTCATGACAGTCAGTTATGCGCCATGCGTGAGACACGCTAAGGCGATCATGTATCTTTCGATACATAACTGACGAGGCAGATTTTTCCTGCAGTAGGTTGCCGTTTTTTTCTGTGGTAGACTAGTTGCCATCCAAGGCCATAAAAACCGCTCTGTCCTGCTATTTACTCATAGCTGAGGAGGACAAGATCAGGATTCATCCCTTTCGCAAGGGTGTTAGCTCATAAGTGAATGTAAGAGATTCGACCGTAATTCGAACTCGGCACTCCGGTTCTTCAATTAAGAAAAGGCCAACACTCAATAATATCAACTATAAACACTGTCGCAATGTGCTGAGCGTGTTTGCAAAGTAAGAAAGCATCATTATAGATATACATATATAAAATCTCACACCTTCAGTTAAAAACAAAAACAAAAAATATGATTTATAATGGCTAAAAGAATAGGAGACACATTTGAATATTCTACAATTTTAACACATGACCAGAAAAGAAAGCACTTACTTGTGCACAAGAAAAATTGTATGAAATGCTTAATTGCAGTAACTAGTTAGTATATATATATATATATATATATATATATATATATATATATATATATATATATATATATATATATGTATATATATAGCATAATGAGAATGGATTTAAAATTAGACACATATAAACTAGGGTTAAACAAAGACTTGGGAATTTTAAATCTGTATAAATATTTCAATAGTTAAAAAATTTCTTTAGATATAGTTAAAAAAAAACTTTTTAAACATCTAAAATATTATCGTTAGATTTACGTTAGAAATATTCAAACACAGTTGCATTCCACATCACGTGACGTCCGCGTCTCGCGACGGACGCTACTTGAAAACAAACTTCTGAATACAGTTATTTAATTAATTACTGACGAAAGATCGGGGCGATCTGAAATATCAAATATATATATATAAAAAAATATAAATAAATACTTTCACAAAAAAACATTCAATTTTGTTTTCTTTTAATTTGCAACTTTTCAGTTGGTTTCTCCATATTATATATATATATATATATATATATATATATATATATATATATATATATATATATATATATATATATATATACATATATATATATATACATACATATATATATATGAGAGAGAGAGAGAGAGAATACGAGAAAAAGCAAAAGAAAGAGGTATGCATGAATAAATTTATTCATTTCTTCTATATTTACAAATATCTCTATATGTTAACTCTTATGTTAAGTATTTTTTTCTATGATGTATTTTTCTATAAAGAGTAGAGATCAACACCATTACAGGATTCAGTGAGTTCAGGAAAACACCTTCGCCTACACAACTCAAAATTGCAGGTGCAAAATAAACATGGAAAAACAAACATTTATATTCAATAAGAAAAATATGTATTTACAAATAAAAGTTATATTTCATTCTCCCTTTCTTTCTTTCCTGCCTTCTTTCCTTCCTTCCTTCTTTTTTTATTTCATTCTTTCTTTATTTATTTCAGTATACCTCGCAATGTTTAAATATGCATAATGAGGTAGAAATATTTGTACACATGTGAAAAATTTAATATACGCAGTCTGTTGAGATTTACTGTGAATTTAAGCAGATGATATAATATAACACATTGCTAATTATTATTCCTAGAAACCAGAATGTGCTGTTAATAAGATCTACATCGTTGAGGCAAACCGTGGTTATATTATGAAGCTAAACGCTAGATTTTGACTTTCATTTTAACGTTGTAAATATTATATTTTAACGAATTTTAAAAGGTTTTATTTTCATTTAATTTAACATTTACGCATAGCATAAGGCTTCAGTCCTAATTTAGCAGGAACAGGCGATATCCCGGTTGTATAATAACAGTGTTGGATTTATAGATCATGGTTTTCTAAATGATCCTGTATCCGTTGTCTGTGCAAATTATGTTCCATTTTATTAAAACATTATATAACCCCAGCAAAAAAAAAATTTAAAAAAATATGAGTTTAAATTTTTTTGCATGTGTTCTTCATGTTTGGTGATAATGCTTCTCAAACTGCTACTGACATTAACAGATAGCATGATGAAAAAGGTTCACTTCTTATAGGAAATTACGACGGTAGACGTTTTTATTGTGGGGATACCTATCTTGAAGAACAATGATGTAAAGGACATCAATCTGCAACTGACAATCACTCAGTCGGACGAAATCATCGGTAAAGTGTCACAGATATGTCTTAGAAAATGAGTTTCAGTATTTCTACAATGTTGGACCTTCTCAAGAGAACTGGCAAGATGAAGAAATTCAGAAAAATAGAAAGGGTCGTAAGGCAAGGATGCGGCTTCTCACCGGACCCATTCAATCTATACAGCGAGGCAATTCTGAGACAATTGGAAACCGTACCGGGATTCAACATTAGCGGCCGCAATCTTAACAATATAAGATACGCAGATGACACAGAACTGATAGCAGACGCGGAAGAAAACTTACAAAACCTCCTACAGAAGGTAGCGAAGGAGAGCGAAAAGAAAGGACTAAGCATATACTACAAGAAGACAGAATGCATGGTCATCAGTAAAAGGATGCGATTTGCAGGTCGTGGACACTAAAAGCAGGTGCACAAGTTTAAATATCTGGGAAATGTTTTCACAGACGGCGCTAAGTGTGACACTGAGATTCATAGACGCATTGGCATGGCCAAGGACGCATTCCAAAAGCTGGACAGAGTGTTGCGAGGCAAGAGGATTTCTTTGGTAGCGAAGAAAAGAGTATTGAGCTGTTACATCTGTCCTGCATTTACGGCAGCGAATATTGGACGATCTCCTCAAAGATGAAGAAGAGAATCGAGGCGACGGATATGTGATTCTAAAGAAGAATGCTAAGGATATCATGGACCGAGCGTGTGGGCAACGATGAGGAAAGAATGCAAACAAGGAGGTGTCTTATACTTAACATCAGGAAAATGCAGCTGAAGTTTCTGGGACACGTAATGAGAATGGAGGGCCTGGAGAATCTGATACTCACAGGTCGAATAGAGGGAAAGAGAGAGAAGGGAAAGCAATGCATGACATACTTGTCGAGCTTAAGGAAGTGGATGACAGAACGTTGTCTAGGGGAGGTGGCAGAAAGAAAAAAACTATTGAGAGCAAAAAGGGTTATGGGGAAGTAAAGAGCCATGATCGCTTACGCCATGAAGGGAAACGACATATAAAATAAAGAAAGAAGATTTCAATAAATGCGTGAATTCAGTGAAAATCAGATTTCGACGTTTTGAAGTTTAATTTATGTTTCATCTCCAAATTTCGAATGATCCAATTGTAGATCGATTAGTAAATTCTGATGAGAAATGGATCGATATTTTATAAGAATCGAAAGTGACCAGCTCTATTTTCATTTATTTAAAAAAAAATAAATAAAATAAAGCACTCTTTATATACATTCAGGAACAAATTTGCTTCTGGGCTCGGACATTACTTTCCGACATTTTAACCAGGCGCGAACTCTGATCCCGCACGCAGTTCAGATGGGAATATTACTCTTAGCGTTCAAATCAAACTCAGTAATCCTTAATCGCTTTCCTAATTTTATCTTTCTATCGGAGATAGGCAAAATAATTAGGATGGCGATTTTAACATATCTATTATCTTCCTGGAAGGAAAATTGTTCTACGTTGATATAAAACGATGTGATTTTAACCTTGTCTCGGGCAATGGCAATACTTTGAAATGTTCTCCAATACTAAATGAGTCTCTTTTAACATAAACGTATTTACTTTGCTTCACTTTGTTATGTAAAGAGACAGGCGATTGATCACAGATTTCAAGAAGACAGGGCAAGACAAATTTCTTGAGTAAGTCTGATCTCTTCAGAACCTAGGAGATCGTGGCCCTCCCCACCTTCTTATTATCAGTAGTGGTAAGTAATGCTAGTCCCCTTAATATATCATCTCCTACTCCCTGTGCATCCATTTACACTAGCTCGTTATATATATATATATATGTCGAGTTTACCTTATGCTCCACTCGTAAGTGTTAAATTATTCAAATATATGTTACTTTATTAGATTCCGCAGAAATAAGCTATAGTCTCCAAATTCTAAGTATAAATCGCCCTTTATTTTTCATTTTCCTTCAAAATTCCTATTTTTGTACATACACCTTTCGTGATATTCTCAGTATTTTTTCTCTAGAGCCATATATCTGTTGCATCGTCTTTTCCAGAATTAATTGCAATGAATGAAGATTGAAATTGTATTTTCTCATCTTTGTTTAGAACTATATTATTTAGTTGCTTAATACATCGTTGGGAGACACGGTGGATTGATGGATAGCGGCTCGGATTGACGTATCGGAGAGTCGATTTCCAATTTCATTATATTCAGGTACGTTTGGGAAAGGTATGATTCTTCTTCTTCTTCTTCTTCTTCTTCTTCTTCTTCTTCTTCTTCTTCTTCTTCTTTTTCTTCTTCTTCTTCTTCCAGCAGCTATGGGTAATTAGCAGGACAGACCGGGTTCTATAGCCTTGGACGGTAACTGGTCTACCGCAGAAAGAAATTACAACCTCCTGCGGGGAAAAAAAAATCTTCCTCGTCAGTCATATATCGAAAGATAAGTGATCGCCTAAGCGTATATCACGCAGCGTACATAACTGAATACTTCGTTTTAACATTTATCTTTCATTATTCCAGTAATACTTTCGGATTTTGCTGTCATGTTTTCCAGCATCTGTTTAAAATCAGATCAGATATTAAATTTTGTGTACTTGCTCGGTTTTGGGGTTTCAAATCCTTAGCTCGTATCTTCGGCTATTTCTCTTGCTAACAGTTAAGCATTCCCTATTGATGGGCTATAATTTCATCTGGCTTTCTCCCTTAAGGACTTTTCTAGGTATTCTTGCAGTATTTATTTTATCTGTATACCATTAACAGTGTTTACTGCATGTTTAATATTCCTGATTTTCAGAGACCTGATGTTTGTATTTGATTTACAAATAATATCTAATCTCATTGCTAAATATTTTGCGACAGTTTTTCGACCCTCATAATTTGGATGAGTTAAACTAGTTATTTTGATGTCCTTGCACAGTCAGAGGACAATGCTGGGAAACACAATTATTCGGCTATAATCATAAAACCAATTATTGGTTATTTCGACTGGTAACAGAGGCAAAATCAGGAAGAGTTGGAATATGTTCTGAAACGTTAATAGGAAAGCAGCAGCAGGAGTAGTAAAGGAGGCGAAAGAGAAGATGTCGAAGAAGGCAAAAGAGGAGGAAACGGGGGATGAGACAAAGACAAAGAAGAAGAGGAGGAGGAGGAGACGGAGGAGGAGGAGGAGGAGGGAATGAAGAAGGAGGTAAAAAAAGAAGAAAAACGAGAAGAAGTAGGAGGAGGAGGGGACAAAGAAGAAGGCAAGGAAGAAGAAGGAAGAAGAGGAAAATAAGAAGGAGGAGGCAATAAAGGAGGTAAAGAAAAAGAAAAGGAGGAGTATAAAAATAAAGAGGAGGAGGAGGAGACAGAGTAAAAGAAGGCAAAAAAAGAGGACAAAGAATACGAAGAATGCAATGAAGAAGAAGAATCTAAAGAAGAAGAAGAAGAAAGAGGCAAAAACAATGAAGAAGACAATGAGAAGGAGCTAAAGAAGAAGGAGAAGAGGAATAATGGGGAGGGGGACAAAGAAGAAGACGGCAAAGAAAGAGGAGAAAACAAAAAAGAAGAATGCAAAGAAGAAGGTAAATAATAATAATAATAATAATAATAATAATAATAATAATAATAATAATAATAATAATAATGAGGGGGCATCGAATAAATAGACAAAGAAAGACGTAGGAGCAAGCGAAGAAGAAGCTGAGGAAGAGTGTGAGGGGGAGGCATTTTGATTCTGCTCACAGATTCCCTCTGGATAATATTTTAGATTTCTTACGTTTTTCTATATGTATCACATTTCTCTTCAAGGTTAATCTGTCCTGCATTTAAAACCTTGAAGAAAAATAAAATGAATCGATGAATAAAAACGTATATTTAAAAAAAATACTAGTAGGGAATTGAACTGATATAGAAAGTAGTTCCTTTAGCAATAAAGAAAATCCAAGAAAATCCAACTCCGCAAACGATTACATTGAATCACGTTTTGTCTCGCCAACCGAGATTTTGTTTCCGTGAAATGAAACTCGTTTTTTTTTTCGCGTAACGCCGTTTCATCGTCAAAACATGTCAAAGAAATCGAAAGTTTATAATTAGACTTTTATATTTAACATTCCGTTGGTTTTTCATCCAAATATATTCATGTGTATACATTCACACACACACACACACACACACACACACACACACACACACACACACACACACACACATATGAAGAAATATAGTCTTATGGTATGCTATATTTATGGGATAAAGTGCTCAATATCAGAGATAGAGCGTGTGTAAATATAAAAGTGAACATAGAAGTCAACACTTAGAGGCAATCATCAGGACACGAGGCCTGACGATTGCATCTAGCATGAAACAGTGTTGACATGTCTAAGTGTTGACTTCTATGTTCACTTTATATATATATGTATGTATATATATATATATATATATATATATATATATATATATATATATATATATATATATATATATATATATATATGTGTGTGTGTGTGTGTGTGTGTGTGTGTGTGTGTATGTGTATGTGTGTGTGTGTGTGATAAAACATAGTATACTATAATTATAGGCTAAAAGTGCTCAATATAAAAGGTATTGTCAAAAACGAAAGGTGACAGTGTAACATAGTTAAACAGTCAGCAAGCCTTGAAATTGTGTCCAGGCATGAAACAGATTGTCCTCACTCGCTTTAACATTAAATTCCACCGAGAGGATAAATCTGAATTCCATGCATATTAAAATCGCCAGATGCTAATTGCAAACAGAATGACAAAACAAATGTATATTTATCATAAATATAAATTATAGCTATGTTATTATACATCAGGCACTATTTTATTACCACCACCACTCAGAGTGTGATTATATATATTTTTCTCGATATATATCGGGAGGTTTTTAGTTTTCTGTATGGTTTGTAGGTTCCGTTTTTTAGATTGAGCGTTATAACTAAGAAATTTACAATGTTTGATTTGATTTTATATCTATTATAAATCCTAGGGTTTAGGAGTCTTTTATTATTTGTTGATTTATTTTTTCTATAGTTCTGCCGTTGCAGTTTCTTAGGATATATATATATATATATATATATATATATATATATATATATATATATATATATATATATATATATGAATGTGTGTGTGTGTGTGTGTGTGTGTGTGTGTGTGTGTGTGTGTGTGTGTGTGTGTGTGTGTGTAAATAAAAAAAAGAACAGTAAGATACATAATCCGGTGTTCTTTTAGATATTTTATATTTTTATAACATAGTGGTCAATGTAAATTTACAGAACATTAATATTATAAATTAACTGTTTTAAAATATTTTTGTCGCTACACAGTAATAACCATGTTTCAAAAATGGAAGCTAAAAGCTTCGAATTTAATTTTGTAATTAAATTAAAAACATTAGTTCCATTTCATCCTCAAGCGAATTCTGGAGTAACTTATTTTTAAATTTACTGAGTTTTAAAGGCACGGCAAAAATTCATAATTCACTCTTTCCAGGGATACAGAGAAATCCAATCATCCCGACAAGGGGTGGTAGCGTGTTAATTTTCATTAACTTTTGTTGCATCAGTTATTAGTTACGTTCGAAAAAGGGTTTATGTTTAGGGATGGGTAGGAATGCATTTTTCAACGAATTCTGACATCCGCTAAATGCATGTCGTCTGGGTTTTTTTAAATTTTATTGTTAACGGCAAAAATCCTTACGTCATTTTTTCTATTTGTATACTTAAAGATTTTGGGGGGGGATGTTTAAGTTAGAATACGTTTTATTTAACTACAATTTTAAAATATTAATTTTTTAATTTTTAATGGACCATATTTCTTTTTAAAACAAGTAAATGTATTAGAATTACTTACAGCACGTAAAATTATTTTTTTCATATATCAAGTATAAGTATGTATATTACCAGGTCACATTTTTTAAAAATTTTATATTTAAATATTATTTAAGTCAAATCTATGACAATGACGGCAAAAATAGCTAATTTATTTCTCTGATTCAGTAAACATTTATTTTTTATAAACTTAGTAATATATAGTTTCTCATGGATATATAAAGATATAGGTCATTTAATGGCCTACATATTCTAGCTTTTCATATTAATGTCATTTTACTGTATGTTTTTATTGAATTCTTTTAAGTGCTTGGAGTACCTTGAGAGAGGTGTTACGGTTAGAATACGTTTTATTTAACTACAATTTAAAAAAAAAATTTTTAAATATTTTCACTGTTAATTTTAATAGACTATATTAAAAAAAAAAAAGACAAGTATATTTAATTTGCATATGGATGGGTATCTGCGCTTAATCTCAGTTTGTTTATATGGGTGTGTTTGTGCGAACTAAAATGAGTACACCTGTATGTATGTCTGTCTGTGCGGGACAGTGCCATCCCACACGGACAGAGAGGGGGATTTCCCCCACTCTCCACTAAATCAGTTTATCTGATGAACACAAAAGCGTGAAACCCGGGGTCACAAACCAATATCCATACAATTGAACACACACACACACACACACACACACACACACACACACACACACACACACATATATATATACAGTGTAACCCGGATATAAGAGACCGGGATATAAGAGAAACCCGGATATAAGAAAGATTTTCTCTGGTCCCAAATTAGAGCCTGTGTTAATGTATATATAATAGACCAAACCTGGATATAAGAGAGACCCGGATATAAGAGACTTCGTCTCCGGTCCCGACAACTCTCTTATATCCGGGTTACACTGTATATATATATATATATATATATATATATATATATATATATATTTATATATATGACCTAACAATATTTAATTTTATTTATTAAACAAATATTCTTTCGGAAAATATTCTTTCAAAAAATATTTTTTCAAAACTGTTCTTTCAAAAGTTATGAAACTACAAGCGTCACTCGTGTGTAGTCGCGGCAATATTAAAAAAGTTCAGTCCAATGAAGCCCTAACGTATGAAACACGTTACAATGTTTTCACCAATTTGGCATATACTCCCACATACACACACACTTACAAACACACATATATATATATATATATATATATATATATATATATATATATATATATATATATATATATATATATACTTTGAATATACGCTCTTTAGCGCTAGAGGGCGTCGTCAGTGATGTTCTGAATTGGAGCATTGGGCAGTTTCGGGTCTTTCAAACATCATACTGACCTCACCAAGTCGACCCCCATCAGAGCTGATCGGACTCTGATACGCCCTCTAAAAATGCTTACAGACACTAACTTCTATAATATACCCCGTCATCACGCATTTGATTGGTAGTTGATCAATAGCCAATCACAATGGTGTGTGCTCTATTTAAGTTGTTTGCGGGGAATTTTTTTTTTCTTTTTTTTTTTTAAGTGGACACGCTTTCATCGGATACTATATTTAAATCATCGGATTTAAGTGGACACCCTTTCATCGGATATAAATATACATATATATATATATATATATATATATATATATATATATATATATATATATATATATATATATATATATATAAGAAAGGAGTGTTGAAGACCAACGAATGATTGTTAAGGATTTTTATTTTTCTATATATTTCATACCTTTTTCCTGTTTTCCGTTAACACTTATATGTACACTGCCAACCGTATGGGTACTTTAGACTTATAAAAGTTGTTATCAAAGTGTTTTGTTGCTATGTCACTGTCATCGTTTTCCGTATTTTTACTTCCTATTTCTCCTGGTATTCATCATCAGTTTCAGCGTTGATTTAGACCAGATTTGGGAGTTTTTATTACATTTCCTGTTTGATATGCGCATTTCTCCTGCACTTTTCGCGATTAAAGATGTTAATTTTCTCTTCATGTTTGATGTTAGTTTCCACACTATAGTAAACCTGGTATCTGCTTGTGATGTTTACATGAAATTCGGTTACGTTTAACTTTAATCTTCGTAAGATACTGCATTCATTTTGTGAATCAATCTGCTTTACAATAGTAGCAATCCAATTTGATTCTGCTATTATTCTAAGATCGCTTCCTGTAATTATCTTTACATTGTTAGATCTCCCTCGCTATGGATTTTTTTTCAACAAATACGAAATTACCTGCATTTTTTGCTTTCGTCATTTGCTCTCCCCCAATTTAATTTTCGTCGACTTCACTTTTAAACTATTTAATTTATAACTTTCATATTTTATATCTCAGAGGTTAATAAAATATTACTCAATTTTAAGTCTTAGCCCTCATTTTGATTGTTGCTACAGTTTAAATTGTCTCTATTGGTTCCATTTAACGATTTCATCAAATGTTGTCATTCATTTTCTTCACAGTTGTTGTTGTAAGACTCTTCCATATTTTTAACCATTTTCAGCCAAATAGTTAACCCCAAAACTGGAGTCAAAACACTATGAAAGTATAAAAAATAGATTCTTATAGTAAAAATACCAGCAATACATTTTTTTTTAAATATTGCCAGCCGTACATTTTTTAAAAATAAAATACTAGTAATACATTTTTTTTAAATATTACCAGCAGTAGATTTTAGAAAAAATATACTACCAGTAATAATCTTTTGAAAAAAGAAAAAGAATAGTACCAGCAATACGTCTCTGTAAAAGAAATTATTAATGATCCCATAAAAATTAAATTTCGGCATTAAATTACCCATAAGGAGTTGATATGGCGCTAAAAAAGAAAGAAAGAACGAAACAAACGTATCTATCTTAAACAATCTTGTTGGCATTAAACAACCCATTGTGCTTGATATGCCGTAAAACAAAATAAATAAGTCCCAAACCAACCATCAAGAAATGGTGTGATATTATATTTTCAAAACTTAGCAATAAATCCACATTGGCAGGAAGCTGATTTACCAAATTTCATATTTGGATGATACCTGACAACATGTGACAAAATTAAAAGACAGCAAATAATCATTCAGAATATTGGCTTATAAATTTGTACCCAGTCATCTATTAGTACACGTATGGAACAGTGTGCAATTAAAAGAACCTCATTTCTCGCGACAAAGTCTCGTTTTTTATGTTAAACATCAAACACAAAAAGTGGAAAGAAATTATTTGATATTGCAAATAGTCATAAGACGACTAATGTTCACCTTCATAGGATATCGAAAAGTGTTATTTTTAGTGAAAAGAAAAACGGATGGAATATTCTAAATATGAATGAAGAGAGAATTTCCCTTCAGTCTATAAATTTTATAGTTCGGAATTACTTTCATTATAGCAGGCTTACTTCGAAATCCAGTAAATCAGAATTCTTAATTTTTCATTATGGTAAACAGTCTGCAAAGACATGTTTATAATAAATTCACATACGACGGAGTCTACAATGAAGAATTCGGAAAATATTTGATACTTTGGTATTTATACCAATCGTAATGTTTATCAGATTAATGTTTATACTTACATTCTATTCAAATGTAGATTTAATTTTTGCAGCTTTTGATCAACTAAGTAAATCGAGTTGACATTTGACTTATTTAAAGTTAAAACTTCATTTTTTTTTTCATGCGAAAGACTTAACATTTCACGCACGTCGGATCAGTAACATAGATCTCTAAGAAAACTGTACACTTTCAAAGTTTTGCAATTCCGAAAAAAACAAAGAAATTACTAATATTCTATTCCGATAAAAGAGATGGCATCTCTACTTCATTCACTTTCCTATCGTCATGGCGCGTCTTTTCTACCTCTTGTCTAGAGATATTTCCATGGCAATTGTTCTAATGAGTCATCCTCCTTGGTCCATCGACCGCATGAATTTAGATCTAATACTAAGTCTCCTCGATTTATTGCTGAAATACCTAGACGTAAGTCTTATGAATAATCAAGAGTCATCTCCCCTTGTTTTGTTTTTGTTTTTTACTCTCCTCTTTGAGAGAGCTATTTCTGTTTATTGGGACTATAAAATGACTATACGCGAACCTTGTATTCTCAGTTGAATAAAGCTTTCTTAAAGCCTACACCTGCGTACTTTTGTCATTACAGTAAGTTCTGTTATCATATTTTCTCTTCCCGCAATTCTCGCTTATGAATATCTCATCAGGCTTCTATCTTTCCTCTCACCTACGATCATCAAAGCTATAAATGCAACATCGACCGCCATCTTCTGTCTTCCTGAACCCTGGTCTATTAGTTTTTCTGTTCACAAATGTTTTATCATCGTCTTTTACTCTCAGTAACCCTTTGCGTGTCAGTGTAATTATCGCTTTGCTTGAGAAGATACGATTTAAAACTAGCAGGGCACGCTCAACATTCAGTGAAATATAATTTTCAAAATTATAGACATTGCGAAGCATGAATTAGTATTGTTTTAGGTCAAATAGGTAGAATATTTGCTAGAAAGGGGAAAGAGTATGTTGCGTCAATTCTCCAAGTTTCCTTTGCAATAATCAAAATCTTTGCTTTGAAATGTGTACTCATATAGATTCCTAGCACATTTATCAACCTGTATGATTCTGTGTCGTGGACTTTAGGATGTAGGGATTATGACTCTCCCCATTTCCTTTAATTTGTTGTTCTAATTAATCTTTGTCTAATACATACATATATATATATATATATATATATATATATATATATATATATATATATATATATATATATATATATATATATATATATATATATGTTCTTGGTCTACTATCGACTCATTTAAAAACTTTAAGTTAGTCAATGAATCCTCTGCCTTCATATATATCCTCTGGGTGTTATATTCTCCAGGCGCACTTTCTTTTTCGGAGAAACGCGATCAAGTCCCTCGAGGTCTCGGCACTTAGTCTCTTCTGTGCATTGGAGCGGAAACAAAGTAACCAGGTCATAATTTACGTTTCTCTAAACCGATTGCAATGGTGAATGTATCATTCTTACTAACCATTTCTCAAATATATCATAGGTGATAAAATTGGGTAACATATGACAATTTTAAAATGTAAAGGGATGAAACCCACGCGCAATAGATGAGCTCCATGGAATAAATGCAATGTTGCGTGTGGTGTGTGCGCATGGGATTCAAATAGGATTCTTAAAAAGCGATAAAATACTAAATGCACTCTTATACGTCCAGCAGTTGGAACGGGTCCATCACATTTTAGGTCAACATTTGTAATTCCTCTCCATTGAAACATAAGGCCGCATACATGAAGAATAACACATGAAAAGAAAATTGGATCTTAATTTGTCCGTTCTGTCTAATCTGTCGTCCTGGATATTACGATAAACTACATCCGCGTCCTGGGTAAGACGATAAACTAGGTCCAACAGCAAGGCCTCTGATCAGGAGGTATTGAGGAGCGTGGAACCACCTCTTAATTGCTGGTGTTCCCAGGTCCACCCTGACCCGGGCTGGTAGCATCTGTTAGGGTTCCATCTAATGGGCAAATAGTTAATATCCAAACTTGTGTAAAAATAGGTTTTAACACCATAAATATTTTGTAAAAACATTACCAACAATAATTTTTGAAGGAAAAATTATTATTGGCAATAGTTAAAAAAATACCAGCAATACAAACAGCTTTACATTTAATTAAAAAAATAGCAGCTATAGATTTCTTGAAGGGAAAATATTCTCAGAAATAGATTTTTGAAGAAAAAATATGCACAGAAATAGATTTTTGAAAAAAAAATACTGTTTTTTTTTGTGTGTGAAGAATTTTCAGAAATAAATATTTATTTCCAATATTCTTGATTTGCTGTTTGATACACACCTTTGCTAATATTTTACTAGAGACCTGAGGTAAAGGTAGACATTCTTCGAAAGTTAATTAGCACATTAGTGAGAATCTTTCCTGGACATCTCACAGTGCTCATAGGCACAATCTGTGTATTGACTTAATTTGCGTATAAATGCGCTTTTTAATACTTCCTAGTTCTCTTATTATTATTGTAATACCGTCTGTGAGTAGATGCCATATTCATGAGGTTTCTATAAATAGATCTTATGTTATGAATATTTCCAGAATTATGTTGGTGAAATGTTCATATCAGATGTTGTTGTTATCAAAAATAATATTATTTGTAGTTTTTCTTACTTTCATGTTTGTTACAATGCTTTGCGAAATCCCGTCCTGGGTATGACGATAAACTACATCCGCGTCCCGGGTAAGACGATAAGCTACATCCAGCAGCAAGGCCTCTGATCAAGAGGTTTTCAGGAGAGTGGAAGCACCTCTTAATTGCTGGTGTTCTCAGGTCCACTTTGATCCGGGGTGGTACCACCTGTTAGTGCCCCAGCTATTGGTAAATATTTAACACCCAAACTTGTTGTAAAAATAGGTTTTAATACCAGAAATACTTTGTATTAAAAAACAATTATTACCAAAAATAATTTTTGAAGGAACAATTATTATCAGTAATACATAAAAAGATACCAATAATACAAACAGCTATACATTCTTTGAAAGAAATTGGAGAATGGAACTCAGAGTTCAAAAAATAAAATAGAACAGGTCGGGCTGACCCGCCTTCGCATAGAATAAAATATCTTGCACCACAGCAGTAATAGGCGTCTCAGAGGTTGGAAACATCTAGACATTCTTTGAAAAAAATATGACCAGCTATAGACTTCTTCAAGGAAAAATATTCCCAGAAATAGATTTTTGAAGAAAAACATTACCAGCAATAAAAAAATTTTGTCGGCGTTAAATAAGTTTAATTGAGGTTGATATGCCGTAAAACAAAAGAAACCAAACCTGTCCAATCTCTTATATTCTCCTGGTTTTGATCCAACCGCTTATTTTTATTTCGATCGCTGCAAAACGCGTTGATAGGGAAAGTTTCGTTAACGAAAACAACATTCAAGAGTTCGTCAAAAACATTTAGACATCGAAAGTTGACAGAAGACCTGCCCGAAAAAGTTATTCCAAATAAAGGTGAAAATGCAATTGAACGAAATATATTTGCACTACGTGAAGAATAAGTATAATAAAAAAAAGGAGGTATAATTTATGACTCAACTAACAAACACGTTTCTCTGATCAAACGAAAGTATGAAGAAACCATTATCAAAATAGTTTAGTCCGTTATGCTGATGATCTATGGTACGAAAACGTTACGAATTTAAGCGGAGTACTGGATTGCCGGCAATGTTTCATCGATTCAGAGTTGAATTGGCTAGATGTAAATGTAAGTTCTATAATAGCAGTTACTTTTCACGCACTTCTCGTTTGTGGAAAGCTCTTCCGGCTCCATGATTTCCAACCAACTTTCATCTTCAAAAATGTTAATGAATTTTCAATCGCTATCTAATGTCTTTTTGATTACTTTTTTCTTATTCTCGTTCGTTAATAACGTTTCTCTTATTTCTTATTCTTTCACACTCAGTAACCCCTTGTTACTTAGTGGCTTTACTACATTACATTAAGTGATATGATTAAAAGAATAAAAAAAATATACATCTACAGGCTATTGTCGAAGTAATTTATGGATTTAAAAATATAGTAATTTCAACACGTTTCAGTATTCAAAAATTGTTTTATATACAATGAAAATTCAAACTGGAAATATATTCAAATTTACACTATTTACATTATTCGGGCTATTGTCCTAATCCTTGTCGCCATATTTATTACAAAGTTTCGGCCGCTGTACGCTCCGGCCTACTTCAGGTGGTTGGAATGTCGAACTGAACCCTTTATTTCGCTCGCTGGGGTAGACTGTTCTAATTCCACGTGCCGGATTTAATGGATGTCAGTTATCAATTATCTGCTGTTAATTCCCCTCTCCAAGTTCTCCAGCACCTTAACCAGGTATTGAACTCACTATTTGCGTCCTGTCACTGGATCTAACTAAAGCCTTTATCCACTGTGTCCTTGAGGATATTCAAACCACCTGACGAAGTCCGGAGCATACAACGGCCGAAACGTTGTAATAAATATGGCAACAAAATGGGGACAATAATCCGAATAATGTAAATAACGTACATACTACCTCATCTCAGAAATATAGATAGATATTCAAATTTAATTATGAAAAAATATCTGACGTAAATATTCTCCATTTGGCATTTCACAGATAATTGCTCCTTCTCCATAGCAGTGGTTAATAAACCTGGCTGCGTCCCTCAACTTTCTGGTATTGTCTATGTTCTCTTTGTTATAGTTTCTTAAGATTATGAGAATGCCGTTCCTGTATAGGCTTCTGTCATTTTGATCGATTATTTTAGTTAGTTCATGTAGCAGATATACTCCAATGTGCTCGCAGGTCTCTGCACTGTCAAACCTTCAAATTATAATGTCAAATGTCCCTTCTTTCATTAGCCGCACGACTTCGTTGTCGTATAATAGAGATTTTCGGGAGTGTTTAATGATTTTATATTTAGTTTGTGTTATTTTTCTTCTGTTGTCGTGTTAAGGAGATGGCCTCATCTAGCATGGGTTCTGTCATAGAAAGGCAGAATTATTTTATAAGTAGTTGAATAAATTGGCAATTATGTTTGTTTTATGTTGCAGAACCAGTCTATATTTGTTTTGTGTTTTGTTTTGTTTTTTGTTTTTTCACTGATTTACTCCTAACTTCTTTCTTAGCTCCGAATTAATTATTTCTACTATTATTTTACTTATTTTCTCCAGTTGAATTTTGGTTGGGTTTACGATTCTGCATGTTGGGTTTGTTCTGAAATTTTCTCCATGGTCTTTTTTTGTGATAAATTCGTATGCGTTAGCTATGCAATTTATTCGGACGTCTAGATCTAATATTTGGACGATTGATTTAGTTTCCATATTAATATCCTGTTCTGTTGCTTTGGGTGTTTTATGTATGTTGTCGCGAGTAATTTGTTGTGTTTGGGGGTGAGCTTAGTTCGTATAATTTTCTAATTTTATCCGCTGCGATGAGGTTAGGTAAATTGTTTATTTTAGTCATATGTTCTTTTTTTCTTCAGGGAGACATCTAATTGTTTAAGAAATGTTATGTTTCTTACTAAGCTTGACAAGTCTTTCCCGCAGTCATCTATTTCTTCGTAGTGTCTAATTATTTATATACACTAGACTTTTTTGGCAACTCGCAGGTCTCGTGTTGCAATCCTCAGTGTTTAATACAGTTGAAGTTGTTGCTAACATTTTTTGGCGATATTCACAAACTCTGTTTCGTTCAATTTCGCAAACCAATCGATGAAATTTGAATAAGCTGCTTAGCTTGGATCAATTCTTTGACAAAAACCCTATTTCACGATTTAATAATTTCTTTAATACCTCAATTTTATTTAGTTTTAAGGACTTCATGGTAAACAATATTTTTAAGAAAATTTAATTTCTTTCTTTTATCCTTTTTAACAGCGAATAAAAAAAATGTTAGGATTTCTTACTCTGAAGCATGCAACATACAACTGGCTATGCCTCAATATTTCTTTCTAGAGCGAAATTCCAATTTTTTGGAGTATTTGGCTTTGTGATTTGTTTATAGTCCTCGCAAACGCAAGGCGAACTGGAAACTGGAGTCTTGTATATATATAAAACTTAAAGAAATATATGAAAAAATATATGCAAATAAAAATAATGCATTTTTGATAAATAAGTGTTATGGGATCTTACCTATAACGACACAATGAACTCTTCCTGACACTATAAAGACTGCGCCACTCAAGAGAGACGGGGGAACGAGTCGAGACTGAACGAGTTAGGCCAATAGTAGTTCACTCCAAACCAGACTGACAGTCATACTAACACCTTCAACATCTTGTATTTTTATTCTGTTTAATATATTTTTGTTATTTCTACTCTTGTATTCTTGTTGTTCTACCTTGGTCTTAACCTTAGACCATAACAGTGGCGACGAGGATATTGGACCATAACAAAAAAGTATTTGTTATTTAATGATTAAATTGCTTTTAAAATAGTGGGACTGTTTTGCATATTATGTAATAAAATTTGAATTTTTCTGAAAGAAATAATTTACTACGTTGCGCAAGAAGGATGCTAAGGATATCATGGACCGAGCATGTGAGCAACGATGAGGTCTTAGAGAGTTTACAAACAAGGCGAAGGATTATACTTAACACCAGAAAAGGCAGCTGAAGTTTCTGGGACACATAATGAGGAAGGAAGACCTGGAGAACCTGATACTCACGGGTCAAATAGAAGGAAAGAGAGACAAGGGAAAGCAGCGGGTGATATATCTGACAAGCTTGAGCAAGTGGATGACAGAACGTGGACTGGGGGAAGAAGCAGAGGGAAAGAGCTTGCTGAGAGCTACAAGGGATAGTGGGAGGTGGAGAACCATGATCGCCTACGGCTTGAAAGAACATGGCATATAAAAAGAAAAGTTTACAGCCTCTTACCTGTGTGCACTTCTCCCCTAAATTGGTTTCGAACGATCGATATTTGTTTAGTAATAAACTGACATTACACTGGTTTCTTTTATTTATTTATTTAAAATTTGTAATATATTTTTTAAGCTTATATTTATTTTATTCATATTCATTTGTTTATTTTACTTAGTGCATAGATTGCGAAGACAATATTCATTTTAGTTAGTAAATAGATGGCAAAGACAATATTTATTTCTATTCCTACATTTACCCATTGTTTCAATCTTTTTGTTTACGGGTTTATTTTGGATTTTTAAAACTATTTATTGCTATTTTTTCTTTAACCATAATTTACAGTATTTGCTGTTAATACGGTATGAGGCTGCTCGTTTTATAATTTCCCATTTGATTTTGGTGGGGATATTGTTTTCTTTTTGACCCCACATGTATTTTGATTGGGTTGTATTGTTTGTGTATTTTTTTTATATATATCGAATGACATTCCGTGTTTATAATATCATTCATTAAAAGATTTTTCTGTAGCCCTAAACACACACACACACACACACACATATATATATATATATATATATATATATATATATATATATATATATATATATATATATATATATGAATTAAAGATCAAGTGCTAATGAAATATGGATCGGAATCCCACTGGATGATGAAATAAAAGAACAAATAAGAAACGTATATCAATCTAACATGTTTCAATTTTGTTAAAACTTCGTCAGAGACTGAGAGACATAAACAAAACATCGCATAAAAACTTTATTTTCAATTCTGTTTGGAACAGTTTTCATTATTCAGAAACGTGTGACGTGGTATCACAACCGTGGATAATTTTATGTGTGTGCATGTGTGTGAAGATTCTTGTATGTCTAAGTGGGCATCGGATGGTAATGTGTATTTGTAATTGCGTGCGCGTGCTTCATCTTCACTTTTGTGCGGTCAACCCGCGCAACGGGGACACACAATTTATGGCTCGCCTCTTTAAGTATGTATTCTTTGTATTATATAGATATAAGTTAGATTCCTTAAGGATATAATCGCGATGCAATGTAATGTTTTAGCCGTGTGTTTATAGTTGGTAATAATGTTATTATTAAGTTTTTAATGCATTTTCTCCTTAAAGAATTATATTCTTTTTTAATTAGGGTGGCATTAGTGAAATCAAATTTATACCCAGCACCGTTTCAATACAAAATGAGAGATTTAGATCGATTGGCTAAACGCAAGTTTCTCTTGTGTTCATAGATGCTGGATGTATATATATATATATATATATATATATATATATATATATATATATATATATATATATATATATACAAACTCATATATATCAGTCAGTTAGTTATATGCCATGCGTGGTACACGCTTGGACAATTTGGTATCTTTCGACACATGACTGAAGAGGCAGATTTTTCCCGTAGTAGGTTGCCATTTCTTTCTGCGGTAGACCATTTGCAATCCAAAGTTGTAGAACCCATTCTGTCCTACTATTTACCCATAGATGGGGAGAGGAGAATATGACTCATACCTTTTCCAGTAATATTAGCACGTAAGTGACTGTAATCGATTCGACTGATTTCGAACTAGGTTCTCCGATTCCTCAAACCGAGCCGCTATCCATTACTCCACCGTGTCTCCTGAAAATGAAAAATATTACGAGCCTTCCAGGATATATATGTACGTGTATGTATGTATGTATGTATGTATGGTGGTGGTGGTGGTGTGTGTGTGTTTGTGCATGCGTGTTCATAACCCATTACGTTTTCTCAGGTTAATGTGTGAGTATTTTAAGAGACACATTATCAATATGTGGTGCTTGGAATTGTGAACAAATTCTTGTATGAAATGGCATCAATAATCTTACGTGAGATAAATATTTCTTTTTTATTGGTTTCACTCTTTAGAACATGGAAACTTCAATCTGTCATATCATAAGTTACATGATATTTGACACACTGAATTATAGATACAGACCCTACCTGGTCGATAGGAAACACGAAAAGCGCCATTGGGCTTTCTGTTGGTCAAGATTTCCCGGCGTCCCCACCATCAGCTTCATTTTTTTTTTTTTTTTGCCATATCTGCCTAGGACAGCCCTTTTACCTAGCTTGTGAAACACGGTTCCGCTGTGTTAATTTTGACGTGGACGTCTCCTCTTACAGTCTAAGTGCCAATCATTTGTTTTTTGCAGTTTGTTTCGTATGTCTGATGGCGGATATCACGTAACTTCAAGTTAAGAAGAAAAAGAAACTTTAACTAATTCATGAATGTCTATCAATCATTTATTCTGATTTTTTTTTTAACATTACATTCCAGAAACAATTCTTTCCGTTGTTCATCTGTTTGAAGTGTGATATATAGTGTGCTAAGTAGATATTCGAGTTCGTTAAATTTGTGAGAGAAAGAATAGTCTGTGTAATTCTGATGCCTACATGAAGATTTCGGGCCTGGTTAAATAACAGCAAATATTAAGGAAGTCATGTGCCTGATCAATTCCTAAATTACCACAAGAAAAATAATTTCAAAAGCATACCTAAAAGTATTTTTCTAACCTTCAATAACTTTACCATTAAATTGTTTTTGTCTTCGTAACAGATTTGACTTCATCAAATCATGAAAAGGAACGTAGCTTCTTGTTAAGCTTAGTAAAGTATTAATATTATTATAAATGATTCCCACATATTTAATATCTATCTATCAAATATTCATTATCTAGCTGTCCCATGACAAATCTATATTTATGCTGCAACAACTTCTGGTTCTACCTCAGTTACTCTCTCTCTATCTCTCTCTCTAAGTATCTATATATATATATATATATATATATATATATATATATATATATATATATATATGTGTGTGTGTGTGTGTGTGTGTGTGTGTGTGCACATTTCATTAAAAACGACTGACTATGTGCTTTTATTTAGTTTTTTATATAATTTCTTGTGCGATCTAATAATGTTTTTCTTTTCAGATGATAAATTATATACAAACTGTCCTAATGTTATTTTTATCCGAGCTCTTTCGGCTATACATTTAGCCATTTTCAAGGATTATATTTCAACTGTTAGAATTAGAAAATGTTTGTTATATGTATGTTTTATAAAATGTTTCATTTTTTTTGTTTCAAAACACGGTCAAGATATTATGTCCATATTCAAAGCGCTCGGATAAAAAGAACATTCGGACAGTTTTTATATAATTTGATGAGCCGCTGGTTAGCAAGGTCGATTTGACTATCTTTAAACTTAACTCTTCCATGAATCTCTTCTATTCATATCTGATCTAGCGTATCAAATGTAAACAAATGACGTCATATATTTTAGAATTGGACATAGTCCGACAATTTATTTAAAGTCATTTATATTATGTTTATATTTACAATATTCTATGAAAATTTCTCGGACATTCAGGCCGGTAAATGTTATTTAATACTGTTTATTATAAAACAGAGCATTTGCTTAAATACTTGATTCTATAAAAAGAACGTTAAACATAATATAAATGTCTTTAATATATATATATATATATATATATATATATATATATATGTGTGTGTGTGTGTAAAGAAATGTGTGGGGATTAGAGTAATCATATATAGTAATAATAATAATAAAAGGAGACGTGATTCTTGGGGCACTGTTCCGAGCTTATCCGCATACTTGGATGACTACCACTGAAGAACTGAGTAAGTAGCGGCTATATCGAGTCTAGTTTGTGTCTTCTTCGTCAACGAGGCCGGGATACAGTTGGTAACACGTTTGCGTTGGTTGTATCGAAATGGTACGGGCTCGATTCTCGGTAGTGGATGCGCACTGCTGATGAGACCGAAATAAGACGAAACGGCCGTCCAGTGCTTTCTGCATTCTGTTGGAGATTATTCTGGGCTTGATGAATTACAATATATTTCAGGAACTCAGTGCTCATTTATTCCGATAAGAAAGATTTTGGTAATTTGCATAATGTGTTAATCTATATCTGTCAGAATTAATTTCGGTTTTGCTTTCTTCAATATGTTTCACGTTTATCTATTTTGCATTTTCCCATAGAACATAGTTTCTTGCTAATATTTTTCGTCTTATTCGACTATTTTAATTCAATCAGGGCTGTTTAACACGTAGGCTCCCAAAACTCATTTCTCTTGTTGTCCCTAAACGTTATCTTAATTAATTTTGGTACAAGCGACTTTGTTTTAACATTGTTTCATACATCAGGCAGCGACATCATAGGTATGTCGTTCGTTTATTTCAAAACCAGAGTGTCACGTGACCCACACGAATGCATGGTGCATACCAATATAAAAAGAATGACTAAAAAGAAAAAGAAAAACAACAGTAAAAATTCAAAAATTAAAACGAAATAAAAGACAAAAAAATAAAGAAATATTTAAATGTTTTAGGGGGAAAAAATGAGGTTCTTGTGCACCATAATTTTATAAGCAATCAATCATAGCATCCCAACCCCAATAATCTTCATAAAAACGACATTGAAAAATGACCCAATGGACGCTTTGAACTGACCCGCCGGTGAGTCATTTGGGAGACAACGTGATAATTATGTTTTTGTTTAATGATAGATTTTTTCTCTCACTTCAATAATGAACTTTACGCCGTATCATTTTACTGTATGAAGTGACACTTCATTTACAATGTTGCTTTCACCCATTACTTGACGAGCTATTCATTTTCATTTGATATTAATTATTTCGAACCCGTAGGCCTCGACCGTGGTGATGGAAAGCGGCCGGATTGCATTACCATCTTCCCTTTTAAAATGGGCAAGTCGTTGATTTGGGATGCGACCTGTGCGGATACATTTTCGGCCGTTAATATGATCAGGTCCGCGGTTGAGCCGGGGTTCGTCGCCCGAGACGCAGAGATAAAAAAAAAATAGCTAAATATTCTTCTCTTGCTGATAGATTTTTTTTACTCCTGTGGCAGTGGAGACTTCAGGGGTTATTGGTCCTCGTTCGATGGTGTTCCTTCGGAGGATTGGCGCGATTGCGTCGCGATTAAGGAACGAGCCTCGCGAAACGGAGTGGCTCTTGCAGCGTGTCTCACTGGCGACGGTTCGAGGTAATGCTTTCTCCATCATAGCGGCTGGCAGAGGATAGAAAAAAAATTGTTTATAGTTATGTTGTTCTGGAATTGTCATCATTGGTCGACTGAACTTGCTTTGTTTCAATGACTTTTGTTTTGTTATTATTAGTTACTTAGTTCAATAAATTATTTCCCTAGCATTATTTCTATTCTTTTTGTCTAATTTTAATAGTCTCCATCTTGGCCATGCACAGCCCACTTCTAAAATCGGCATGCTTCTCCTGGTGACTGCATGCCTTGATAAACCCACGTTCCAGAATGATTAACTCATCCTTTGTGATATTATTTCTTTTATATATTTCCATCCTTTTCTCCATTCTCACTCTGAACATTTTGACTAGAACGAAAATGTGAAAGCTTCAAACTTTCTGAAAACTATGCTTGATCAATTAATATGCGTAATTAAATCTGGGATCATTTAATCTTAAGGCGTGTCAAGCAACTCACAATTTTGTTCACCTTCTTTTCAGATCTGTATCTTCACACATAGCATGTTCACCTGAATATGAGAATTTTCATTACACTACTGAATTATCGCAGACCTTTATACTGAAAGTAGAGTTTTGAATATTTACAACTTAATAACAATGTAATTTTATCATCGAATCTCAACGTATCTAATTTCATTACTTTTCAACTGCACACGCGCGCACACGTATAAATATATATGTAGGAAAGTCACAAAGCATATAACTTGTTATATACTTACATACACACACACACACACACACACACATATATATATATATATTTGAAATTATTAGGGGAATTTGATAATAATATTTAAGTGATTCATCGAGTCTAAAACCTCAACAGAAAGCCGTTTCGTCCTATATTTGGGACTCATCAGCAGTGTGCATCCACGACCAAGAATTGAAACCCTGACAGTTAGGTTGTGAAGCAAACACCATACAAACTGTTCCAACGGGCTTTGGTGACGAAGAGGTAGCAAAGCAGACTCAATATAGCGCCGCTCACTCACATATTCCGTCGTGGAACTCTACTGAGATTCTCTTTAATCATAGGACTGTGTCCCCTGGAGCCACGACTACTATCGCCAAGCCGCTCACTCCAGAGCATTAGTAGCCGGTTCAAGCAATGATATACATTTGAAATTATTAGGAGAATTTGATAATTATATTCAAGTGATTCATCGAGTCTGAAATATATATATATATATATATATATATATATATATATATATATTGATTCCTTCATTCCCAGCAGCCTCTTGAATCTTAGTGGCATTTTCGCCTTGCTGGTGGTGAATAGATATTATATAAATACACACACACACATACACACTTGTGTGTGGGTGTGTCTGTGTGTATGAGTGAGTGTGTTTGTGTAATTGTGTATTTTGGTAGCATCCCTCTTTTATACAAGTTTCATTAAAAATGGCTGACAAGGTACAAAAGTTAACCACGGTTAAATGTACAGCTGTAAGCGCACCGACATACAAAATATTTGGATAATTTCTTCACAATTTACGTCGAGGAAAGATGAAAATTACAAGAAACATTATGCACTGCACCATGTCAGTTGTATTTAATGAAACTTGTGTATCTGTATAATATATTATATATATATATATATATATATATATATATATATATATATATATATATATTGTGTGTGTGTGTATTTAACAGCATTATTTCATTTTTTAATATAGACAAGACTTGTCTATTTATTTTATGTAAATTCTTTTCATATCGTCTGATAAGCTTAATAACATTATCATTAAAAGACGAAAGAAAATCACCATATTGATACATATTTTTTAATCATATCTAAGCTTTCGGCTTAAATTATATTTTCAATGAAGATTTTCCGGAATTGTGTATGCGGCCAGCCATATTGTTTTAAATGCCTAAATAGTTTAGAGTTATCATTCAAATGTAGAGTCAAGCGTCGTGAAAGTGAGTTTGTGGTGTGACCAACATAAATATTATTTAATTCGTTGGAGATACAATGTCGCAAAGGGCATTTGAATTTGTAAACTATGTTGGTTTTTTGTAAATCGCGAAGGAGGGGAGAAGAATCATTGCGAATAATTGAGTTGGATATACTAGATTTAGTGTAGTATATAATTAACTTAATTTTTTTGCAAGGATCGTTTGTAGATATATTTGTATTTACTAATTTTTTTAGTATATTTTCATCTTGTTTATAATTAGTATAAATTTGATTACGATATAGGAGATTAATATGTTTCAGATTAGCTGAAGCATCATTATGTTCTATTTGCTTAGTATTGAGACCTCTAAGAAAGCATCTTATTTGTTCATCTTCTACATAGTTAGCAAAGCTATTATCAATTTGTTTAAATGCCGTTTTTTCTTTGGTAAAACAACTGATATTAACGGAATTCTTCTTCTTCTTCTCTTCTGCGGAAAGCTAATTATATATGCGATCATTAGGTGTGTATACATGAAAAGATGATGCAACATACAGTTGATCTTGATAAGAATAATCTATCCACTTTCACCTTTGTTTTTTCCTCTTCCCGCCGGACATAAACTTTGTGGTGAAATTTTACTCTTCGCTTATTATTATGAGATTTATAGAGTTATATCTTTTTCACATTTCTCATCGTATCAGATCACACATTCATGACAAACATTATATAATTGCAAGAGGAAAATACTTCGGAAGTTTTGCTCTCTACAATGTATTCTCTCTTAAATGTTTTGCCTGGAATTAATGTCTGCTCAACACATTTATCGTGGAATACAGAAAAAAAAACACAAAAAAAAACAACACAAAAAAAAACCACATAAAAAACTAAATATATTTATCAAAATTCTAAACGTCTTCTGACTATGAGATTAATGTGAACGCATTGAGTCATTGCATACCCAACACGGAAGTTTTGGCAGGGTAAAGGCTTCAATAAAATAAAGATTTATCATATGTGAATGATAATTTCTGGAAAGTGTATAATCTGGATTAAATACCCATTTTATTAGACGTAAAAAATCCATACGCGTTTATTAAAAGTGGCAGTTTATCAAAAAGTAATCGCGTCCTGGGTATGTCGATAAACTACATCCGCGTCTTGGGTATGTCGATAAACTACATCCGCGTCCTGGGTATGACGATAAACTACATCCGCGTCTTGGGTATGACGCTAAACTACATCCGCGTCCTGGCTCTGACGATAAACTACATCCAACAACAAGGCCTTTGATAATATGTTTTTGAAAAAATAATGTTGCCAGCTATATGATTTTGAAAAAATAATATTATCAGTTATATATTTTTGGGGAAAAAAAATATTACCAGCTATACATTTTTGAAAAAAAATAATATTACCAGCTATACATTTTTCAAAAAAATTATATTACCAGCTATACACTTCTCTAGGAAAAAATATTAACAGAAATAGATTTTTGACAAAGCAAAAATATTACCAAGAAAAAAATAAGTTGTCGGCATCAGATGACCCATTGAGGTTGATATGCCGTAAAATAAAACAAATCAACCAATCAACAAGTAATCAAAGATTAACTATGGCTTACAGTCCAATTCTTCTTCAGCTTAACGTCAGGAAGAAGCACATTCCAATTAACTTCTATGGCACGACTGTCCGACTGAAGAGCCGAGGAGAGCATAAACTTTCTACAAGCCCATCGTCAAATTCAACATACTCACCCTATTAAAATATAGCTCCCGTCGCTCAGAAATCGTTATCAAACAGGCGGCCAATTAGTAATATTTGAGACGATCGACAGTCCTTGAACAAAAATAGAAGCAAACATAAATTTGATCCCAATATCCCTACACGCAAGCCACCGATCTGCCACTGGGTGACATGCCACTAGTATCTGCATCAGATCCTTAATTTGAGAGGATAGTCATAGAGACTTCAATCCCTGGGCCGGAGAGTGGATACTTGACATCATTTGAATACGTGCGAACAATTCCCAAACAATATTAAATAAGCGATAGATGTTAAATCCCTGAACTGATCCCGTAGATTAAATAAATAAAGTGCTTAGATCAAAAATCCTTGAAGCTTATCCAAAGAGAAAAAAAATTATCTGATGAAGGCCGAAGGGGGCAACGGTCGAAATGTTGTGATAAAAAAAATAACGACAAGGATAATAGTCCGCGTGAAAATAATGTAAATAGCTCCACATTCCATAAATTAAGACGGAAAGAGGCTTTCTTGTTGACAAAATAATTTTAAAATTGAAACAGAATATTTACATCTTGTTTTCGGTAGAGTTGCTAGCCAAATAAAAATTATCTATTATATATAGATATGTGTAATTTGGCAGTAACTTTTCATTTAAACATGTTGTGCTGAATGTTAAAGACAACATTGTCCTGCATATTTTCTTTTGAATTTTCTCATATTTTCTAATGAGACATTTTATTTGAAAATGATATCGAAATAAATATTTTCCGTGCGATAACCTAGTACTTTCGAACATCATTGTTCATTTTCAGGGTCAAACTTTTTTAGTCAAATTTTTTTAAAAACATTTGCCAATTGTCTTGTAGCGGAATCATGTTGCTACATTATTTTACAAACTAAATAAACGTTAAAATCCTTTTAATTTCAAAAGACGCGATGATGTTATCACGTGCATGGCGAAGATTTTTAATCATGTGACGGCGTGAAAAAGATTTTTATTATACAAGCCAAAAGATCGAAGAATACGTTATAAAATTTAAATATATTATAAACATTGTAGAATGTTTCTAGAAATATTGTAATCTGTACGATTAATAAGAGGTCTTGTGCTTTTAATATGTAATGCTTCTAAGATTTTAAGGCGTCTGATGTCTGTATGTTTATCTATAATTTTAGTATTATTTTATATGTATTTTACGTATATCAGATTGCAGAATGGAAACATTATGTGACATAATATGTTGTTTAATGGAGCTAGAATTATTTAGATGCAGAGTTAATCTTCTGGAGAGCCGGGTGGTTGTAAATCCAATATATGTATGTGGATTAGAAGAACATTCTTCCATAGGACATTTAAACTCATACACAACCGCAGCAACTGGAGAAAGAGACTCATTATCAGGTTAGACGTTTTAAATTTACTATAATATATATTAAGTTTTAAGGCTTTGTTAGAATCAACAGGAAACACATTATGGTGTATTATAGACTTATGGGCCTTTTCATCCATGCTGTATTGTCTATGCATTTGTCCTCTGTAAAAGAGGTTAATTGAGGATAATTTTCTGGGTGTATCTCTTGATAGGTCTGAGAAGTATCTATCAAATTTATTATCAACTAGATAGTTAGGAAAACCGTTATTAATAAGGGTTTGCTTGATGTCAGTCAATTGCTTATGAAATATTTTATTGGTAGATAAGATAAGTTTTGCTCTAGTAACTAGGTTAGAAATAATTGGCGGTTTATATTTAATGGGGAATTCACTAAGGTAGTTAAGGGTGCAATTGTTATCACTTGTAGGTTTTTTGTATACAGAAGTGGTAAAAGTGTCATTACTAGTATCTATTAGATATGTATATTGCCTATCAATTTTTAAAAAGTCTAAAATCGTTTTCGAAGTACGTTTTGGGTCGTTGTATTTGTCACATGTAAAGGGCTGGCCTCAGTCCAAGACAAACTATCTAGCGCATATACAAGTCAATACTGACATCAGTGTCCACATTATATATATATATATATATATATATATATATATATATATATATATACACATACATACATATATATGATTAAGTAATTAATTTAAGTATATATATATATATATATATATATATATATATATATATATAAGTAAATAATTTAATTTTTCCTTCATGATAAAATATATATATATATATATATATATATATATATGTGTGTGGGTGTGTGTATGTATATATGTTGTGACCAAGTAAATGATTAACTACACCAGAAGAGTACTACACGACTAGTAAAAGTGTATCCAATGAACTTGCCCCAGATCTGTTCACTGCTCACTGCTCACCGAAGACTTTTCTCCTACTAAACTTATAGTAGGCGGAAGAGTTTATATAGATTCTTAAGAAGGAAAACACCACAACAATATATATATATATATATATATATATATATATATATATATATATATATATATATGTATGTATATATATATATATGTGTGTGTGTGGGATAAATTAAGAAGGGAAATACTTAACGCATCATTGTTATCTCTCTCTCTCTCTCTCTCTATATATATATATATATATATATGTGTGTGTGTGAAGATATTTTTGTAGGTACAAAATTATTTCACAGCAATAAAAGTATGAAGCTTGATATTACTAGACATATTAAAAACGGGCGAAGCAACCGGTTTGGCTCCCGCTCTTCAGGCTTCCAACGGGAGATTTAATTTAAATTAAAAAACACAGAACATGTACAATGAAAAGGAAATGTGGAGGAGGAGAAAATAATATGAGCAAAAGGAGCTAGAGGGAAATGACAGCGGGCCCAACAAACACTCACGTGTCCCCAGCACCTTAAGGTGAAATAAGGAGTGTGACCGGGACAACACGGTGAAGCGGTCGACACTAATATTAGCTGAACAAAATCTGCTCTTTAATAGGTGCTCGCATATGGTGGAACCGTAGGCGCTTGGGACGAGTCCATTCAACAGCAAGGTGTGGTTCCTGATTTTGGTAGGAACGTGCTGTTTAATTCTCATGTCCAGGCGTTGTGTCGTCCATCCTATGTAGTCAGACCCGCAACTACAACCGTATTTGTAAATTATAGAATTAATTTTATGAGGAGGGAGAACGTCTTTACACACTGGACGAATCATGGGCCGAGTTTGAAAAAAATATTCGGACCTCAGCAGAGAAAAAAAAAACAGAGACGAACACTTGATGAAATTTGTCTAACTATACATTCACATTTGGTTCTAACTATACTTTCCATTTGGTCATTTGCCTCTAGCTCCTTTTGCTCCTTTTTTTCTCCTCCTCCTCCTCCTCATTTCATTTTCATTGTACATTTTCTGTGTTTTTTTTTAATTTAAATTAAATCTCCCGTTGGAAGCCTGAAGAGCGGGAGCGAAACCGGTTGCTTCGCCCGTTTTTAATATGTCTAGTAATATCAAGCTTCATACTTTTATCGCTGTGATATATATATATATATATATATATATATATATATATATATATATATATATATATATATATATATATATATATATATACTATATTTACAGGCCAAAAGTGAAGGAGGAGATTGCATGTGTAAATATAACAGATGTGGTCATTGATATCAACATCAAGTGTTGACTGTTTGTTTCATACTTGAACGCAATCAGCAGGCTTTAAATCACTATTGAAACATAAAATATACTGTCACCACTCAGTATTTGACCCCAGTGTCCATATTATATAGATATGTGCATGTGTGTACGTGTGTATGTTTGTGTGTGTATGTGAGTATAAGAAGTATAAGAAGTGTTGAAAACCAACGAATGATCTTTTTAAAGATGTTTTTATTTGACTATATTTCATAACATTTTCCAGGTGTCCATTAAGATGTATATGTACATACTACAGTCTGATTACTTACAACTGTCAAAAGTCATTATAGGTATTTTGTTGCTATGTTACTTTAAGCTTTTACTGTATTTTTAATCGCTATTTTCACCCGTTTTATGTAAATATATGTGAGAGTGTATGTATGTTTTATGTATCTGCGTGTGTGTCTTTGTTCGCCTTCATTCGTCCGCCTGCCTGTTTAGTTTGGGAATCAAACCTGATGTTGTGAAAAGGGACTTTGTATTCAGCGTCCTTCAGTTAAACCAGGCACAGGGCTGAGCTGAGCAATGGACTCCTCGTCGTGGCGGGAGGTCCCCGATTCGCCCGATGTCAGTGGCTGCACCGACATAGGAACAGCTGAGATGTGCGCGCACGGCAAGGACTGTGTTACAGTCGAATTTATAAACATTCACCTATGAGTCTCTTATGTACACATTTGAAGCTATGGTCCACGTTTGGTGAAGGCCCCAAAAGACCACACCTACTGTCGATATGAAATGCATTTGCGACGAAAAGCGAAATTAAAGTTAAACTTTTAATGAAGAACTCTTTTTCAAATCTTGCACTCTGTTCGATATTTAAATCTAACTTTAAATGAGTTTTTTTATTTAACTTTTAATCGCGTATAACTAGAGTACTTAAAACCTGTTATGATTGGCCAAGATCGAAAAACGGACGGATACACGTACACTGCGTTTTATTTATATAGATTCAAGGAAAATAACATCGGGTGTTAAATCCTTTGTTTGTGAATTTGATGGCTAATAATAATTGGGATTTCAATCTTTTGAGACACACGGGCAACAATAACTGTGCAATAATATAAAGAGGGAAAACCACATATACCTAGACATTGACAATATATCAAGTACAATCTAACCCGTGAATTATATAAAGTGATCGAAATTAACTGAAGGTTACCAGATTGATTGAGACGTCAAGAAAGACAGAGGTCACAATGGGGGAAATGTGATAATAACAACAATTATGTAAATGTTTACATTCAATGACTGTTTAGACGGCTAGGGTAGGCTGTGATAGCTTTTATCATTTACGACATCGTTCATGCTGTGTGATCACGTGATATATTGCATCTACGGTTTCGTTTATAAAATATACAGACGTGAAATGATATTACAAATGATATTCAGTCTTTTTATGTAATAACATTTAACTATTGATGAAAACATTACTAAAAATAAAATTACATTAGTTAACCTTTACAGCTATACACATCGACACACACGAACATACAAAAAAGCAAACAGACATACATGTGCGTTGTATAAAAAGGTTCTTTTTGTAAGTATATTTTATTCATTTTTTTCTCCATTCTGTCGAGCAGTTTGACATCTAGATCAAGGCTGTATAAATATTGTTCGAATTCTAAGCAATTTCGGTTTCTATACGCCATTTTCATAGTCAGATTATATTTGTTTCGCTTAAATATCTTCAGAGATATAAATGAATTTAACATTATTATTTTTAAAAAATATTTTTAAGTCTGTGCGTCATTTTCAATGTCATGTCGTCCCGTGATAGTTTGTTGCGCTTCTTATTTTAATAAAAAGATTTCAGGTTATATTAATTTATTTTTATAGCATAACGTATAAATAAAATTTAAAGCCCGAAACGTATTTTTAGCAAACAAAAATAATGTTCAATCTTTGAAAATGGCATATGAAAGCCGAAGGCGGTTAGAAATCCGACAATATTTTAGAAGTTAGAAAACAGCTAATAAAAATTGACTTAGCTAACAAATTCTGTTGGTGTTAATATCAGTTGCAGAAACGACAAAATTGTTCTCCAACCATATTTTATAAATATATAACAAAATACACGGTCACACACACACACACACACACACACACACACACACACACACACACACACACACACACACATATATATGAAGAAATATAGATTTATGGTGTGCTATATTTATGGAATAGTGCTCAATATCAGAGATAAAACGTATGTAACTATAAAAGTGAACATTGAAGTCAACACTCAGAGCATGAAACAGTCTGTCACCTCTGAGTATTGGCTTCAATGTTCATTATATATATATATATATATAATGTGTGTGTGTGTGTGGGTGTGTGGACACAAATTTTAATATGGCTTTGAATATGACGAAACGCATTCTTTTAAAGGGTCCGTTTTCATTCAACACTTCTTCAGATAGATTCATTGGAACGACAATAATCTAAAGAGTGAACCTGAAAAAATTATATAAGGTGTGTAACTGAGAAACCACTACTAAATTAAATTTATTACTAAAAACAAAAAAAAATCGTTGTAAATAAGCCTCTAGTCAATATAAAACATGAAAAGAATTAGTCGCAACCCACCTCTGAGACAGAGAGAACAAAGAAAATTCTTTTTCTGCCTGCACAAAGTCGGACGATGAAACTGATGCAAACAGCCTCTAAAAACCGTAAATTCTTGTGTAGCATCCTAAACGTTCCGTGAACATATTCGGATGCGCAACTCAGTATGTTAATCAAATGAAGCCCAATCGCCGACTCAAAAACTGTCTCAGTCAGGCGATTACTGTTATTGCTACACCCTGTCTTATATAGGCAGGCACGTGTTGTGCAATCCTGGGATCCAACAGCAAGTTTGTTCGCTCTACATAGTCAACTTGGCAACGATATTTACATTGATAAATCACGGAACTAATTTGCGAAAGATGAGAATACCGCACGAGTTTTAAATGCAACACTGCAGATAGCGCTGTGTTGCCATGCCGACTAGGTTTCATTTGTCACTCGTACACATTTGTGGCTAGTCAACATTTAACTTGTGTAGTAGTGATTTAACTGAGACGGTACCACAACCTATGGATGGAGGATAACTAAGATCTGCCTGACCACGAAGAACACATTCCAGAGGCTGCCTGAGACGATCCAGGTATTGGCATACGCTAAGTCTCCCTAGCATGTAGCACATCCCATAGTACCGCATGGAGGGTACTTCAACAGCAGCTCCTTTATCCATATCATTTGAAAATTATGCTGGTTATTTCGACATCTGATCACTCAACGCGGGAGAACTTTTGCCGATGGTTAATTGTATATGTTCCCATCCGATTTAGTCACTTCAATCGTGTTTACAAATGAATCAATATTTGGAAGAGATGTAATAACAAATTTACACAACCAACATATGTGCGCGGATCGGTATCCCCCTGGTACAATACAGGCTAGACACGAGAACCAGTTTACGATTTACGGGTGGGTTGGAATTGTAGGTGACTGCCTGATAGGTTCATTTGTTCTCCCATCACGTCTTGCAGGAGCTGTCTACAGAGACTTTATTACGAACATATTTCGAAACCTGCTAGAGGACGTACTCTTGCTAATACCAAGGCGCATGTGATTCATGCATGATGGGGCTCCAGTACGTTTTTGTCACATTGTTCGCGATGCACTGGTTAAGATATACCATGAAATATATTAAATAGGGAAGGACCGGTCCGATGGCCTTCACGTTTCCTCGACCTCAATACTTTGGATTTTTGTCTGTGTGGCCAACATAAAAAATGGTTTATGCAACAGAGATTAATAAGGCAGAGACGCTCCATCAACTTG
>OZ038496.1:68871876-68904376 GCA_964036315.1 Acanthosepion esculentum
ATAATGTGCTCTCTTTCTCTCATTCATTCAAAAATACGCTTTTAAGTAGGCGCCCGAGGGGGTCGTCAGTGATGTTTTGACTTGGTTCATCAGGGAGTTTCGGGTCTTTCAACATCATATTCTCCCATCACCAAATCGACCCAATCAGGGGGAGATCTAACCCTGATTCCCCCTCACTTTTAAAACGCTAACAGTTACTCTGGCCTTTTTAAAGAATTCTACGAAGAAAGACCACGTATTCCGCACATCCGATTGGCTGTTTGTACAACCAATCAGCTGCGCGAACTATTTTTTAAATGGCCCGCAGTGGGGACTAGCTTTTTTTTTTTTCCTTGGTGGATAGCAGCTTCAATGGATAACCGAGGAGGTAATCTTAATATTCCTAAGTTTAATCCCTTCTAAGTGTTGCATCGTTTAAATATTGCCGGTTGTATTTTATTTGTTTTTTTTTGGGGGGGGGGAATTAAACTCAACCCTACTATTACATTTATCGTTTAGCTCAATTCTTAAAATGTGTTACAGGTTAACTTTAACTGGATTGGTTTTATTCGCTATATTTAAATAATTGTCCATGAACATAGTCTATTTCTTTACACACAATAATAAAATTAGAAAGAAAATCGATAAAGTAAAGTAAGCAACATAATATTCCTTACCATTAAACTATTTACAAATTTAAGGTCGTTTAAATACAGTAGACTACGAAATGCTCCTGGAATATAATAATTATTATACTTCACATTATAAAACTACACACACACACATGTATACATATATGAATCGCTTAAAAGTAAACCCTATAAACTAATAATATAGAATAGAAATAGTATACAAACGATTTAAAACAAAAATCGAGAGAAAAACTCTATAAATACATTATGTACGTGTTATAATTCCGATTAAAAAAAAAAAAACGCTTAAGGTAAATAGTAATTTAAACTACCGCGTATAAAAAGGGTTTAACATAAAAATATATTTACAAATAACACAATTTACCAATTGATATATGTTCGTTGACTGTACCTGTACAAATCAAGTCATGTATTTAAATACACACACACACATATATATATATATATATATATATATATATATATATATATATATATATATATATATATATATGAAAACGCTGTCAATATTATGTTACCATTATATAATAATTATTTACAGATTTAACTGGCTTAATAATTTTACTTTGTAGTCCAAGAGCTATCACGCTTAATCCATAACCATTTTGCTGTCCTTTCTGCTGCATTAGTTATGGTCCGAATGGCCTTTCTTTTGTTAGCACCTGCTAAGCCAATATCAGTTAGGGCTTTGCAAAGCGACCTTGCAGCAAAACCCCTTACACCCACCTCGATTGGTAAACAGCTTGATTTCCATCCATTGTTTTTACAACTCGTTTTTAATTCGTCGTATTTTAACATCTTCCGTTCGTGGGCTTCTTCTGCATGCTCTTCCCATGGCACTGTCAGTTCCCACATTATTACTTTCTTAATATTGTTAGAGAAAAATACTAAATCTGGGCGTAAAGATGTTTGAACGATGTGGTCGGGGAATTTTAATCTTTTCCCTAAGTCGACCCTTAATTCCCAGTCCGTTACTGGTGACAGGATATTTGCTATGTTCTTGTTCTTTTTGGGGGGTTTCTCACCAGCTCTATGAAACTCTATGGCTCTTTTATCTAGGTTTAAGGTATTATTGCTGATGGCCGTACTAACTATCTTTGCTATATCCTTTAATATTTCATCATGCTTCCATCTATACCGGCCTTCCGTTAGGGGCTGTCTTACAGCTACTTAGAATATACTTTAGAGTTCCATGACGCGAACACAATTGGCATAGTGGCGATTCTGTTTCATACCATAGGTGGAGGTTGGTAGGACTGGGAAGGATGTCATATACAGTCTTAATAAGGAATTTTATGTTGATATCATTATTCCATATGTCCGACCATTTTATTTTCCTGTAAATAATAGATTCCCAATTAGTCCACGCACCTTGTTACCTTAGTGCTACCATCTTTGCTACCCTTTTCTCCTCCTCACCTTTGCGTACTTCTTCTTGTATTAAAAGGTTCTTTTCTTTACCTTTAGCTCTGTCCACCCGAATGGTAGGAAAAAACTCTAAGCCTGCTCGTCCCGTAGCCACAGCGCCTAATATGGCCTTTTCGCGGAGCCTTTCTTTCGCGACACGCAATTCGTTCTCTACTCTCCATTTCCTTCCTGGGTGGATTTCTATGCCTGCTCCAGCCACCTTTGGGTCTTTGGATAACTTGTACTGCATTATTGTTCTGATTTTGGAGACTTTGAACTCCTCTACTAGACTTCTAAAAGGAAGTTGCAGAGCATTGGTATTACCGTATAGAGCAGCACTAGTTAAACTCTTCGGTAAACCTAACCATCTTCGGAGTCGCATGTTAATCCTTTTTTCTAACTGTTCTATATGAGATGTTGTAAACTCATAAATAGACAATGGCCATAGGATTTTGGGAAGAATGGCATGCTGATAAATCCAAGCTTTAAATCGGCCTGGTAAACCGGAGTTATCAACCCTGATTAACCAAGTTTCTAGTTTGTCTTTTGTTTCTTGGATTGCTGTTGTGTCTTTTAGAGAGTGATCTATTCGTTTTCCCAGGCTTTTCCCTAATTGTTGGTATGTCTCCCCCGGATAGTCTGAATCGCTCCTTATCTAATACGTTCCCTTTCCTTAAAACGAGTGATCTCGATTTCACAGGGTTGAAACTCATTCGGGCCTATGTGATATGCTTTTCAATCCCCTTTAGCAGCCATCTCGCGCCAATAACGGATGTAATAGTTATCGTCATATCATCCATATAGGCTCTTATAGGAGGTTGCCTTAGTCCCGACCTAGTGACCGGCCCTTTACATTCTGTTTCTGCCGCTTTAATTAGCATGTTCATGGCTAAACAGAAGAGGGTCGCTGAGATTGTACATCCCGTTATGATGCCTTTCTCCAATTTATGCCATGCCGACGCAGTATTTTCTGATAATGTTCTCAATTGGAAATTGTTGTAGTAATCAGAAATTAATTCAGTTATTTTACTTGGTACATAATGGCGGTGGAGAGCGGCTTCCACTAGTTTATGTGGTATTGATCCGTAGGCTTTTTTAAGATCTAACCACACGATTGCTATATCGCCCCTATTTCTCTTCGCTTCTTTTAATAGTTGCGACACGACCCCTATATGCTCCATACATCCCGGCATTCCTGGTACTCCACCTTTTTGTACAGAGGTATCTATGTATTCATTTTTAAGAAGGAAATCTACCAAGCGTCGGTTTAAGATGCTGAAAAATATTTTACCCTCCGTGTTCAACAGGGAGATGCATCTGAATTGCGCTATCTTTCTGGATTTCTCTTTAGGGATCCAAATGCCTTCAGAGTGTCTCCATTGTCCTGTTATTTTCCCTCTTCAAATAACTTTCATTAACTTCCATAACATTCGACGGAGTTTTGGACAACGTTTGTAAACTGTGTAAGGCACTCCGTTTGGACCTGGTGTTGAGGCCGTTCTGGCTGCTGTAATGACTGAATTAATTTCCATCCAAGTTGGTTCTTTCAAGTCAAAAGGCGTTGATGGTGTATTAGGATTTATCAGGGACGTATTTTCTACAAGATCTAGCTGTCTGTTTGGATCACTCAGAGTTTCTTGGAGGAAAGCATTAATTTCACTGGGGGTACTCTCCAAGTGTCCACTTCGATTTTCCCCTAACAGCTTCTTTGTAAAATTGAATGGATTAGAGAGAAATGCCATCCGTTTCTTCGCCCTTTCTTTCCTCCTTCGTCTATGCCATTCTGCTCTACGTAACGACTTCATATTTAAACGAATTAGGTCTCGAAGCTCCCGTAACGGTTGTCTTTCTTCGGGTTTCGCGATTTTGTATTGTTTCCGAAGAGTTTTGAGTTCCGACCTAAATTGTTTAATTTTTAATTCCCTCCTATTTTCTTTGCTAATAACTTTCTTTTCCTTCCGATCCTCATATCCAAATTGTCCTGCTGCATAACTAATGATGATTTTGGACATTGTCGTTAGTCGTTTATCCACCGAGCCTCTTGATGTTATTTTAAGGATCTCGCTGATGTCCACGTCGAATTCGTGCCAGTCGTGTTTATTACTGGCTGGTGCCATTTTATCTTTCTTCGAAATGGAATATCAGGCCCTACTCGAACCTCTGCTTGGAGGGACTGGGCACTGTGGCGAGCTTCCCGGCCGTGCGCCTCCTGCGTCTCACCAGGAAAAATTCCTGCGCGCTGCTGTTGGTTCGACCGCACCTGGCACCTCATTTTTGTCTGATGGATTTTAAGGCCGCGCATGTTTTTACATATTTTCCCACATGGGCATATCAGTCTCGTTTTCCGTAAATTCGTAGCTTGGTTCGTTTCCGTTTCATCCGGCCTAATGGGGATCTCATTCTCCCCCATCTCGGGATCCCCTGGGGGTATTTATTCGAATGAGTCTGTAGCGTTTTCAGAGTTGCGTAAGTCGGGTTGCTAGCCCAGAAATACAGTTTGTGGTCTCTCCTCACAGTCAATTGGCTTTCCAATTTGTCAACCAGTCTATTCCTGGTTCGTCGTCCGGTCTGTTCCCGGATGTCACTGTTAAAACAGTAGGAAGAATAATTCAAAAATACGCTTTTAAGTAGGCGCCCGAGGGGGTCGTCAGTGATGTTTTGACTTGGTTCATCAGGGAGTTTCGGGTCTTTCAACATCATATTCCCCCATCACCAAATCGACCCAATCAGGGGAGATCTAACCCTGATTCCCCCTCACTTTTAAAACGCTAACAGTTACTCTGGCCTTTTTAAAGAATTCTACGAATAAAGACCACGTATTCCGCACATCCGATTGGCTGTTTGTACAACCAATCAGCTGCGCGAACTATTGTTAAATGGCCCGCAGTGGGGACTACCTTTTTTTTTTCTTTGGTGGATAGCAGCTTCAATGGATAACCGAGGAGGTAATCTTAATATTCCTAAGTTTAATCCCTTCTAAGTGTTGCATCGTTTAAATATTGCCGGTTGTATTTTATTTGTTTTTTTTTTTGTGTGGGGGGGGGGAATTAAACTCGACCCTACTATTACATTTATCGTTTAGCTCAATTCTTAAAATTTGTTACAGGTTAACTTTAACTGGATTGGTTTTATTCGCTATATTTAAATAATTGTCCATGAACATAGTCTATTTCTTTACACACAATAATAAAATTAGAAAGAAAATCGATAAAGTAAAGTAAGCAACATAATATTCCTTACCATTAAACTATTTACAAATTTAAGGTCGTTTAAATACAGTAGACTACGAAATGCTCCTGGAATATAATAATTATTATACTTCACATTATAAAACTACACACACACACACACACATTATAAATACATACACACACACACACACACATGTATACATATATGAATCGCTTAAAAGTAAACCCTATAAACTAATAATATAGAATAGAAATAGTATACAAACGATTTAAAACAAAAATCGAGAGAAAAACTCTATAAATACATTATGTACGTGTTATAATTCCGATTTAAAAAAACCTGTTACTAAGGTCTAATAGTTTCTGTATTAGCCCCAAGTGGGATCTGTGGGTGTTGAACAAACACAAATGTACCTGAGCAAGCGTCTGCAATAGGGATTGGATAGCCGCCCTAGTAGAAAGGCATTCTCGGATACGAGAGGCTAGCCACCATTACCATATCCTATATTCAGCTGGGAGGAATTCCTACTGATATAAACGACATTATTCGAGACCCCGATATGTGCCTGTTTGTTACGTCGAACCTTCCAGATCAGCGTCTTTAACTTTCTCTTTTGACACCGAGTACAAACGATAGACTTGTGTCGCTTAATGTGTAACCACAATACATTGCGTCGCTACAAACCAAATCCACTTAAAACCAGGTTTACTGAGTGATATTAAATTTGATTCAAGATTCTGCTATTTCCAGGCGTGAATCATTATTTCCAGTTACATATCACCATGCCTACATATTAAAAATAGTTAATTTTAAAATAGTTAATAATAATAATAATATTAATAATAATATAATATAATGATAATATAATCATAGTTAATTTTAAATAGTAAAAAACAGATAATTTTGGTTGCCTCAAGTCACTTTTTCATCTGTGAAGATATTGTCCAGCATTCCTTTCCATAAAAGAGGAATTATATGATATTGAACTGTATCATTCTTCTTTGTCTTAAACGAAATTTCACTCTTAATACTTTGCTTATCTTTTGGAAGACATTTTTCTCCATTCCAATTCGCCTTCGGATTTTGGTACCATATTTTCCGACCTCTGTTAAAATACTTCCTATATTTTTGAATAGTTGTTCTTGCTTAAATTTAGTGTCTACAATTCATCTTTCGTGTCTTGGGCTATTCCTTTCATTGAAAACTACAGAGTGTGTCTTTTTAAAATTAATTTTTAATCTATTCTTCTCGCTTTCCTTTATTGTAGGAGTTACTCTAGTTTACTTTCTGGAATTCCATAGCTGGATAACTTGTGTAACAGCCCTATGTGCTATACGGTGTCAAAGACCTTCCGTAAATCTCATACATTAGCACCCGCCCTCGTGAAGTATTCATTTTTTAATGCCACACTGATTATGCGCCTAATGACAATTAGAATATCATCTGTGGACACAGAAGACTGCAATCCATATTATTTGTTGCTAAGGAAGTTCTCCTGTTTTAGATCAACAATCTTGTTGCTGATCGCCTCAAAGAATTTTCTGACGACGCCAAGGACGGTAATAGGCCAAAATTGCAATCGCCCACGCACATTGATGATAACAAAGCATACTTGACACCTTCCACCGACTTGGGAATTATTTCTCCTTCAGACAGCGGTTGAACAATTTTATCACGATCAGAGATAACCGTGGAGGAATTTTTTTAGAACAACCGTATGTTATCCGAGCCGATAATTTCTTAGGGACAATTATTGTCTGGAATATTCAAAGACTGTTATAAAAATGTTACATCCAGAGTTTGTGCACTTTGAAAGGGTGGTAGGGAAGAGGACCACCGTTGTAATTCAAAATGTAATGGGAGAGAAAGCTTATTGGGAAGAGATTAGACTGGTTGGCTTTCTGGTTTAGGAGAAGTAGAATTCAGACTACACGCTTCTTAAATCGCAGCAGAAACACCTCGCCATGTGATACTGGTAGGACTACACATGCGCACAACAGAGGGGTGCTAGGTATTTCCGATTTTTTTTATTATCTAGTCGAATTCATTTAGAGTATTTTTCTTTTTCTTTCCATCACTTTTATAAATAGGTATTCCAGACTGTGATATTTTAAATCTGACAGGAATTGCAATATTTTGAAAGAACCAGGCGCAAATGTAGTATAGATGACATTATGATTAAGGCACTTTCAAACACCACACAAATACCCACATATTTTTCTTCTCAAGTTTAACTTCACAAATGTCTTTAAAAATTACCCGCTTCTTGAATTATCTTCCATCAATCTTTATTCTTTTTTGTGAACTAAGTTCTACATGTCCTTGGGTGATCATGGCTCCCTACAGTTTCCAATCCCTTATTGCTCTATTTAACTTCTAACTATTTACCATTCTTCTTTTTGCATATAATCCGCACGAATCGGTTTCGTCAGTTACTCGATGATTCCTCCGCTTTACTTGGCTTAGGTTGGTGAAATATGTGTTAGATTTTCTAGGCCCTCTTTCCTGACTATGCGCCCCAGAGATGACAAATATTTGTAGGGGGATTGTAAATGTTGTATTTGTCGTATTGTCTGGTCTTTTGTAGACTAACCTCCCCCCGTCTTTCTTACACTGCATATTTAAATTTTCTCATCTCGTGGTCGCCGTTATTTTGCGTCAGTTTGTCACCATAAAAACAATATGGCTTCCCCGCGAGATTCTTTTTACGTACGGACGTCCACGAGGAATTTTTTTTTCAAACTACAAGAGTAACAGGTATATACTCCAGCATAAATACAATTAACCTTAAAACATACTCCCCTACTTCTTTCTTTCTTTTTATATGTCATGACCTTTCAGGGCGTAGGCTATCATGGCTCTCCAACTCCCTCTATCCCTTCCAGCTCTTACCAAGTTCCTTCCCTCTGCCATCTCCCCCAGACCACGTTCTGTCATCCACTTATTCAAGCCCGCTTGGTATGTTATGCGTTGTTTTCCTTTGTCTCGATTTCCCTCTGTTAGACCCATGAGTATCAGATTCTCCAGGCCCTCCTTCCTCATTATGCGCCCCAGAAACTTCAGCTACCTCTCCCTGGTGTTACTATATGCCTCCTCCTTTTTGCGTCCTCTAAGATTTCATCGTTGCTCACATGCTCGGTCTATCATACCCTTAGCATCCTTCTGTAGAACCACATCTCCATAGCCACGAGTCTCTTCTTCATCTTTGAGGAAATCGCCCAAACTTCGCTGCCGTAAAGAAGGACAGATGTCTCGTAACAGCTCGGTATTGTTTTCTTCGTTACCAATGAAATTCTCCTGTTTCGCAATACTCTGCCCAGGTTTTGGAATGCATCCTTGGCCTTCCCAATACGTCTACCGATCTTAGTGCTACACTTACCGTTCTCTAAAAAGATTTCCAGATATTTACACTGTCACGTTTTCTTGATTCTAGTGTTTCCGGTCAGCAAATAGCATTTCGGGCTCATCCTTTTACTGATGACCATGCATTCTGCCTTCTTGTAGTTTATGCTTAGTCCCTTCTTCTCACTCTCCGTCACTACCTTCTGTAGGAGATTTTGTAAATTATTTTTCGTGCCTGCAGTATTCTTCTATAGAAGAGCAATTTATCGCTTCAACTGTATTTATCCGTTAAGTGATTCTTTTTTTAAAGCTCTTGTTCAAACAATACAGAGCCATGCAAGGAATAAGCTTACTGAATAAGGTTCTTGAAAGTAGACGACTGCTGACCCGAAATTTGAAGAGATTAAGCTTTAAGTGATCGTAAGCTTCTACTGGGGAATATGTACCACAGAGTAATGGTTTGTGGGAAGGAGCAGAACGGCGTTTTAACGTTTTTACCAATGAATTCCGCAGAGAATGAGGATGACGCGGCTGTGTATACGTGGCATGGTGGATAAACGTCTATACTGGGGGGAACCAATGAATTTAACTCGTCAGATTTATCCCCATGGATATAGGTACAGCGTAGTGATAGCCTTGAGACGTTGTCTCTTTGGGAAATGGTTATTGGGTTGCAAATAATACATTACACACAAAGGCGACCACGTATACGTTTAAACACTGTTAAATCTTCAAAATGGGGAATGGATTGAAATGCTCCAAGCCAGATATGTCAGCAATAATCCATTTCTGGTCTGATTTGGCTCTTTTGAAGATAGAGTATATGAGGTCTCAGTATTTTCTTAAAATAATCAAGGAGCTGGCCATTTTTCAACCACATTAGCCATTGTCCGACATTCACTGGCATATAGAAATTTAGATAGCTTAATAGTGATTCAACACATAACAGATCACTATTCTTTGTTTTTATTATTTCTAATAGTATTTTGTCATGTCTTATTGATTTGTTTAGGTTCTGGAAGGCATCTTTCGCTATTTATAATCAACTTTACATTTCCGTGTCTGGACTTTCCATCGTCTGTATCTTTAGTAATCAGATAATTATATTTCTGTCTAATTATGCACCAGATTAGATACGATACACACACATATCACCCCCATATATATATATATATATATATATATATATATATATATATATATATATAATGTCATCTATATACGGGCCTGTTTCGCTGTATCATAGCTCATCAGTGTGACTAGACATCCGACTGCTTCAACCCGGGACCGAAACCAGACTTTTTGGCATCAGTCGAAGTTTCTACCCCTGATCTATCAGCGCCAGGCAGAGGGGAAGGGAAATTCTAGTGTATTATAAACAAACTTCAGACAGTCATAGTATTCGATTCATTTAATGAAGAGCATTGCGTTAATGGAGACGGCTGTTGTTTAGAATTGCCCTCTCTCTCAACAGTGCTCAACCGAAATTATCGAGAGCATAATAATAATAATAATAATAATGATAATAATAATAATAATATAGAGAGAGAGATAGAGAGAGAAAAAGAAATAGAGGGTGAGGGTGAGAAAGATAGACAGATAGATAGATATGTATGTATGTATACTATTTTTCCATAATTTGAAGCCACCTCCTGAATTAGTATGTGATGAACCACACAACATACATACAAAAATATTATAATCAGCACTTTCAGCCCACTTAAAACTCTGGGAGTGGAGTGTGGTACGGTTTACAATGATTCTTCTTTATTATCTTCAACATGGCCAATAAGCTATCATCTCTCCCTTCAAGACCAACAGAGGAGAAGACTCGGGAATACACGACCGAGTAGCTGGTTGTGAAAAAGAGAAAGGAAAAAGAGCTCTTAAAATCGTTGAAAAAAGAATGGAATCAATTATTATTTTTAAAGATATATTCTTTTAAACCAGCCCATTAATTTTACACGAATTGCCATCACATATTGTATTTACAGCCTTTTTCCGTATATATCATCGATAAAATAATCAAAATTATTTCTAGTCTTAAAATATGTTACACTGGTGAGACGAGGTGCACTAAAAGGTTAAACCTTTCACTGATAAAAATTCTTCTGCCGACAAAAAAAATCTGAAAATCTAAAATACTAATAGAAAACGGAAAATATTTCAAATATTAACATTTTTGTGATCGACATCTTAAACGATATATCAGAGTTTCATATTTCGAAATCAATATTTTCCGACAGAAATTAGTTGATACTTGCGTCTTCGTTAAATTAAATTTCAGATGTTTGCACTCTGTCAGAGTTTATTATAAATATGCTTTCGTCTTAACAGTGTTTTTAAACTGACAATATAGGTAGGATATTCGTGGTGACGTGGGCAATATATAGTGGATTTTTTTCATTTTACACCCTGAATTATATGCATTGGTAATAAGCTGATTCGGTGGATTTTTTCATTTTACACCCTGAATTATATGCATTGGTAATAAGCTGATTTGGTGGATTTTTTCATTTTACACCCTGAATTATATGCATTCGTAATAAGCTGATTTGGTGGATTTTTTCATTTTACACCCTGAATTATATGCATTGGTAATAAGCTGATTCGGTGTCATAATATTTTAAAATGATAGAAAAAAAAAAAAACCTTAAATTTTTACTTCGTAATCAATCCGAAATATATACCGTCAAAACATACGCTTGGTAAGCACACTATCCCACATACTATGGTGAATTATAATTTTATATTTTAAAGGGTACTATCGGCTACTTTACATACTACAGCTTGTCTGAAGTTATTACGCAAATCAAATATCCTTAATACCTCTGAACCAATATTTGTAAAATGTAAACTGATCTATTTCCACCCTTAGTAAAATATTTAATTAAATTTTCTGCCATTTTAATGGCTAATTTTTGAGATATTGGAATTTAGGAAAATGAACTGACTGAAGTTACTACTCAGATTAAACTAATATTAACTTAAGACTCCTGTAATCTAATAAAAAAACATTTGTTTCTTTTTGTCCATAATAAATATGTTGAGATATAGGTAAAGGGAAGTATCTAACAAGTGTTGATAAACAGAAAATAAGTTATAGAGTGAGATAATGTTCGCATTGGTGATGTCAAAGAAGCTATGCAGAGATCATCGAACAATAAAAACGGCTGTTGCAAATATAAGTTGAGAAATCGAAGCTAAGGAAAAGGTTTAAGAATTTGCTTCCTCGAGATGAACGTATTGCGAAACAAGTACATTTTACCAGCGCTCAGATATTTGAAAAAGGCTGAAATTGATCGAGTTAAGGAGGACAAAATATGTAGAATACTTTGTAAATTGGGATCTGTAAAAAAAACCTTCGAGATAAATTCCTCTCACTAAAGCAAACATTTTAAAGCGTCAAAATTGGGCCAAGTTATACTTGAAAATTGACATTTCTAAAGTAATTCTCACGGACAAATCTCGAGTAATATTTGATGGACCTGATGAATGGGGCAAAGGATGGATTTTATCCAATTCAGATGCGTCTGTGGCTAAAAGATGGCAATAAGCAGGCGGTAGTGTAATGATATATGTGGTTAGAGCGTTCACATTCTGACAATGAGACCCGGGTTCGAATCTCACCATGGTCGATTTGTCAGGAAGGAAACTTTCCGATGTGCGGCAAAGTGCTAAATCACAAGTCATCGTGGCCGAGGGCTTGAGTGTGCTGGCTTTGTTCAAAGTGTTGATCATGCTAGATAACACGCTCTTTCCCGGAAACTGTAACTAAGTTCTAAGTCAGTATAGTTGCAATATAAACCACAGGTGGATTTTGTGGTTGTTGAATAGCAATAGTTCAGCAAGCATCTGCAGTAGGGATTGACTAGCCACCCTAGTAGACAGGTATCCTCGAATACGAGTGGCCAGCTGTACAGTGTAATGATATGGGCGGGAATTGTCAACCAAACAATTATTGGACAATTCGGAGTCGATGAAACAGTTACAATGAACAATGCTAATCATTGTGATTTTATGAAAAAGACATTCTTTGAGTGGTATATGCCCCTTGCAGTTTCAAAGTGAAGTGTATATTTATGCCCGACAATGCATTTAATCATGTTTCTAAGCTTACCCGTGACTTATTTGACCATAAAAGACTTACACACACACATATATATATATATATATTTGCGTGTGTATTATAATATATATATAGATATATATGTATTTGCGTGTGTATTAATATATATATATATATGTGTGTGCGCGAGTGTGTGTATGTATATATATATATATATATATATATATATATATATATATATATATATATATATATATATATATATATATATGGTGGACTCTCCCGTCGCATGAAGGTCAAGTAGCTCGGTTCCTATGAACAGACACCAGCACATATGATTTGATTATAGTGGTGAAGGCTTTGTGCAGAACCAACCACACTTTTTGAAGTTCTCAATACAGATATCTGGTGCACTACGTGCCACAAGGTCCTCAAACGACCTTCCGCAGGTTTTGAATTCAGAGTTGTCCTCCAGGGCCATTTGCCATCCAAGACAATAGAACTGTCTGGCCTGCTATTTACCCATAGCTGGAGGGAGAAGATGATTAATACCTTTACCAAGCACGTAAGATTCGACTGAAATTCTAACGCGTCTCTCCGATTTCCCAAGATAACTTTTGAATTAAGAAACGTGTCGAGACATATGAGTAAATTTTCCATGCAATTAAAACTCAGAAAATATTTGAAAATGATTATTTTCAATATTAAATCATATCTTGTCTCTATTTCATGGAAAAAAATTAAAAACTTATTAAAATAGAGAAATTTGATGCTTCTGTTTTTATAAAGCCTTTAACTGTCTTTTCTGTAGAATTTGCTATATATCATGATTGAATAATATTTTATTTAATTTATTTCAACCACGTTTTACATTCAAAATAAACCTATTTGATCTAATCCGAACAAAAGAAAAAATCAAATGTAACCGAACATTTTTTTCATCCAATAAATAATATATTGTATTTAAAACTAAAATTCACTAATATTCATTACATAAATATATCCTGAAGAATTATACCTATATTGATTGGTTAATAGCATTTTTTACTTTGAAAACTTCGACTTGCATCAGAATTTCTGACATCTTCAATACACGGTGATTTATATACAACCAATATTACAAGTTGTATCTTTGAGCGTTTCACTTTTGAAGTATTATTTCTGAACTATTGAACTCTTATTGAGAGGTTGAGCCAATAAACTAAGGCAAACTTTGTTCTTTCCGTTCATGTCTATATGTCTGACCAGATTAAAATTAAACTTCATATAATTTTGATAGCAAAGGTAAACCATACTTAGAAGGACTTTGATCGTCCTGTTTTTTCTTCACTTTGACTCTTTGAGCAAATATTTTTTAGGGGTCTTTGTAGAAATTGTTTGAAAAGAATTCTTTATCTGTTCATTTCTTCTGATCTTTTGTCTGTTTTGCTTTTCCTAATATTTGTTATACATTTACTTTTTCCCGTTCAAATTTCCGATTCTTTGAGTGGATTTGCGGCTGGTTGAATGGATAGCTCGTCGGAATAAGAAATTAGACAGCCGAGTTCGAATTTTTGTCAGGTTCGTTACATTAATGTTTGCACAAGTGCTCTTGGGAAATTTCTGAATTCCTAATCTCCCTCCAGCTATGTGTTAAATAGCAGAACTTTCATCTGGAAAAATCATTGTTATTCAGACATATCCACTCCCTAGAAAAGAATTATTCATACAATCCAAAATATATTGCTTGCGCCTACATGACGTTGAAACACCGGTTCTCGTACGATTACCGAGGTTAAGCAACGTCGAGCCTGATCACTACCTAGATAGGTGTCCGCTTAGGAATACCGGGTTCTGTAAGCGTAGATATGTGGTTTTGTAATGCTTAATGGCTCTGAATTGTTAATTGGAGAACCGAGTTCGAATTTCAATTGGGTTCGTCATGTTCACTTACAAGCAAATACATTTTGGAAAAATATGATCCCACCTCTTCCCTCTCCCAGATACGCGTTAGTTAGTAAGAGTTGTGTCACCAAAAACATTATTATCTCCATAAATCTTGGGCACAAATTGGACAACCCATAGCAGGTGATATCCAGCTAAGCAAAACCGACAAACCGAATAATATTTCGGTTTAAATAAATCAGAAATTATTGATAAACCGTAAAGAAACAAATCAATCGGTCCATTCCAATTAATATCTTTAAAATAGTTTCCTATTAACAATAACATAAAAAGGTATCGAATTCAGAATATTGCTGATATGGGAAATAAGTCGTATAATGTTAATGAAGCAATAATTCTTGCTAAAAATATCAGTCTTGCATATTATAATACTCACCATTCATATATTATTATAACCTTTTAAGAGTAGAGGAATATCCGAAAAAAATAATTTAAAAATCTGTAGATAGGATTTTTGAGGGGTCTCCCGTTTTACACAAATGGACTCACCCGAGGTATACATATACTACTACCAGTGAATACGCGGGCAGTCTGTAATAGAGGAAACGGCGACGTCTTCTCTGTTAGACCGTCGAACTCTCTACATTTCTGCAGAGAAGAACCCGGACGAGGCTCCGCCGAAGGGCGGAGTCTCGTTCGGGGATGTTGACAACACGATCCCGTTTATACGGGATCTACGGGCATTTTTAGCCGAGCCAATGGGCTCGGGAATGCTCCACTTTAAACCCGGCCTTGTGCCACATCTGTCCCTGGTGGGGTGGATAGTAAATACTATCTGTAATAGAGGCGGATAGCACAAGCGTCCCAGTTACCGAGCACGTAGACTCAGTAAGGAGTCATACCGCGATACTTCAATACAAAGACTGTATGTATATTAGTGCTACTAACCCGCATTCCTGGATCTACTAACCCGTATTACCAGTTTGTATTATTACGTTAATACATTTATTTTCTTTATCCATTCCTGGCGTTTGTTATTCATTGATATCGCATTCATCCCGGGATCCACAACAAGGATTAAGATGAATAAGGTGCAATTATTAAATTTAACGACGGGTATCAGAAGGATATGTTATAAATATTTACGAAGGATGTCTGAGAAATAAAATTCAAAAGATGAAGCGTAAGATTTAACAATATATTTCCGAAATATAAGATATTCATAGTATGGGTGAATATCCCAATTGAAAGATATGAACCGTTAAGATAGACGGTGGATGTCCGAAAGCGAAGTTACAAAAATTTATGAAGCATATCTGATGATTATGGTAAAAATATTTTACAGTGATGTCCGAATTTTAACGTACAAATTCGAGATACCTCCTAAATATAAGGTGTCGGGGAAATATCCCTTTGGTCATTGTTTGAATAAAAAAAATGAGAGAAAAGTTCGTTGCGTGTTCAAATAAAATATTTATTTAAACGTAAGATACACAAATTGTAACTGTAAGTATTTATCATAAATGCAAGTTAGAAATTTCTTCTATTTGACTGAACAAATGAACATGAATATTCTTCCAGTGAGAAAGAGAGAATGTGGCTTTGGGAAACAAGATCAAAGGAAGTCCGGTTTTGCTTTGATGAGAAAGACAAGACGCCGAGGTTGACTTGTGTCACTTTAATGCTGTTAATCCTTCTGCCTAGTTGAATGAATGTTTAGATTTTATGGCCTTTTGTAGGCTCTAGTGGTCTGTGTTTACTTACTGGCGGGAACTGATTTTATTGGCTATTTATGTTTATTAAATTGAAAATTTGAAGTATGTTTGAAAGCCGGAAGGCTGCGCGGAGACCTTGCGCAGAGTATTTCATTTCGTCACTTCCTCCCTTCATTTGATATTGTTCACTTCCGCCTACTCTACGAAGATTCTGGTATGTACTAATACATGTCATGATAGCAAAAGTAAAACATCTGGCGGAGCGGGACTTTGTGGAAACTCATTACAAACATCACGAGAATATCGCTAGGCGTCATTATTTTTGCCAACAAGCCCGACAAAGGGAAGCTGAGGTCCAATTATACAAAGTCCGATGTACTCAGCACGACATAGTCTGATAAATGCATACCAGTCACTTATCAGTCAGTCAGTTATGTGCCATGCGTGATACACGCTTAAGCGATCATGTATCTTTCGATACATGTCTGACGAGCCAGATTTTTTCCCTGCACTAGGTTGCCATTTCTTTCTGCGGTAGACGAATTGCCATCCAAGGCTACAGAACTGATCTGTCTTCCTACTTTACCCATAGCTAGCGGGAGAAATGAGGAGTCATACATTTTCCAAGCGTATTAGCACGTAAGTAATGGATTCGACTGGAATACATACTCGGCTCTCCGATTCCTCAAACCGAGACAGGCTTCTATATAATGATTTGCCTGAATATGATTCTTATTGTAGTATTTTGTTAATTTCAAATATTTAACGATGTAGTAGGGACATTTACACGGGTAATATATAGTCATACAACGCTCAAGGAACTTATTCAGTCGTTATCTTAAGATCTGAAATTCATCAGAAAATTAACATAACAAAACCGTGAACTTTTCCCGGCCATAAATAGTTTATCATTATTCTGGCTGATCGTAAATGCTTTCATTATATGGCTATTATGACCTGATACGTCATAGATAATTTTGTAGTCCTTACGTATTTCTGCTATTTCTCTAAATAAAGTACGTAGATTTCTTCTTTACAAAGATTCAGAGTCCTTTCCCCCACACGTTTCCGATTGTTTTTCAAACAGATCCAGCAGATTTCAAAATCCTTTCTCATATAATTCAAATTCTGTACTTCTCAATCCGACCCGCTATCCATTACTCCACGTGTAGCTAAATGTATGCCAGCTGGTTATAGGGTTTTTAAAAGAAAAAGAGCGCTTAACCATGATGAAGTTCCTGTTACAAATAACTTCCCGACCAGTTATCCGACCCTGCTCAGGCGTTTTCCGACACAGAATGTTCCCAAGTATCTACATATGACTCGTAATTGCCTTGATTGCCTCATCTTTACTCTCTTTACCTTGCGGTGAGGTTCCATTAGTGCGTCAGTACTTAGAAGACATGTCTAATTTAAATTGGTGCTATTGAAATGGATATGTTATGTAACCTATCCTACTTTGCTTAAAGAAGCATATATATGTCAATACTTTCAATCAATATAGATCAGAAGCGTGAGACCCATTTCTGGTGTAATATTAGAGGATTAATTATTATTATTATTATTCCTGTTTGTTATGTTTCCTGACTTGTATCCTATAGAGCCGGGTCCAAAACTGTGGTCCTATAAGTGAATTATCATTTAATTGATAACACTTTTCTTAGTATATGGATGTTCCTATTAGGGCGATCTACTGCGAAGCTTGCATGTTGATATTACCTGGGACACGGTTAATAAAATTGTCCATTCCTTTTCCCACGAGGCACAGTCTCAGTATTCATTTCCCACATCCTGTTAATCTCGAGCTCCAGGTTTTTGTATGTGGAAAATTCAAAGATAATTTTCATGAACGTGTTTCTCTCAGTTGTTCTTGCTATGTCAATAAGCATACACTTATTTCTTGTCTTTTATGATAATATCATGACTGCTGGCTTTTACTTCCCTGACAGTTTGATTTGACATGTCTTAGATGATAGTTACGTCGTTATTTTAGGTAACTATTTCTGATTGATGCTCATACCATCTTTCAGTGGTTTCGATTTTGTGCTCCTTGCTTATCTTCCAGTGCACATATATCGATACCTTGTTATGATTGTGGGTATATTCATTTTTTGCTAGTTCCGGACATCCTGAGATAATATAGTCAACAGTTTCATTATATTTTCTGCAGAACCTGCATTTCGGGTTAGTTCTAATATTGATTATTTGAGAGTGATAGGAACTGGCTGCGAGGCTTTGGTCCTGAGCCGCAATAATTAAGTCTTTCTCAGCTTTTAACCCGGTGCTCCTCAGCCACTTATTATTATTATTATTATTATTATTATTATTATTATTATTATTAGTATTATTATTATTATTATTATTATTATTATTATTATTATTATTATTATTATTATTATTATTAGTAGTAGTAGTAGTAGTAGTAGTAGTAGTATTAGTAGTAGTAGTAGTATTATTAGTAGTAGTATTATTAGTAGTAGTAGTAACAGTAGTATTTTTGATTATTTCTCATTAAATTCCAGGTTGCAACCAGAAATATAAGGCCAGAAATGTCCTCGTGACAATTTCGTTCGCTGCACTTTTGGGGAAACATCTTTTGTATTTATTTAAGGCATGAACTCAAAGTGATCATTTCAATGAATCTATCATAACTTTTCCCAATCAAACACAGGCTCCCACCACTATTGGAATTATTGATGTTTACGTGCGACACGTTTTTAAGTTCTCCGCTTCAAGATCCTTGTATTTTGATAGTACTTGAAAATCTACATACTACATTAGAATTACCATGTGAATAAGAAAACAGATTCTGTCTTTTGGTTTTTGATCATTATGTGTGGTCGGTTAGCATTGATTCTTCTGCGTGCATTGTAAAGTTCCATATTATTGTTAAAGGGCCTCTACAGGTAACTGGCATTTGGTGGTGTTCATACAGATTAATTACACCTCCCTTCCTATAAAAGTTGTCGATACTCCAGTGCCTATATTGACCCCCATGATACTAGATGGTCCATTGTTTCTGGACATTCATCACAGAATCTACTTTTGAGAGCCAAGGAAAATGTTCCGTATGCTTTCTTGATAAGTTCTAGCATTTGTCCTGTGTAACAAGAATAAAACATTCTGTCTATGTTTGTAATCCTGCATTACATCATCATTGATGTGTATGGGGTTTATCTACAAAAACTTGTCTGGCACGGGCAGAATACTGACTATGAAGGGGTCAAACTTGCCATCATGGTTTACTACTAATACTATTGATATTACTACTACTACTACTACTACTACTATTACTACTGATACAGCAACAACAACAATAACAACAATAATAATAATAATAAATAAACAAATAAATACATTTAAATTTAATTATTATCAGTGGAGATTTTGAAACAATAACCTCCAGTATGTTTCTTAGAGTCCAAACTGATTCTAAGATTAGAGGAATAGAGATTGCCACAAGCGAGAAGCTCGATGGAAAAACCGTTAGCATAGAACTTTTACATCTAGATATTTCGACTGAAAACTGATGTGACCTCTCCCCCTATATAGTATTGCGCTTGTATTCATAAAGCCTAGGTACCATAGAAGAATGTTCATTAGAACGATTACCATCAACATATTTATAGAAAAGGTACAGAGCGTCTACGTTACGGTGGTGGAAATGTGACTGAATATGAGATGCCACATCAGAACTAATAGCGTTGCAAATTCTTCTTTGGATTTTGTCAAAGAATCCCTAACTATATAGCAGGTAATTTCTCGAAGAACTACAAAAATCTGATCTCTTTTTAGCACTAGAGTAGTTTGATTTTTTTTATTTGTTTCTCTTCATGGTTATTTAATTGCTTAATCTTCTGGAATTTCGGAATCATTTGCGCCTATTTTTTAAAAAATATTATTTATAAAAATTTGAAAGTAAAGAAAAAGTCAATTATTTTGTTTATCACAAACAGCCTCTCGTCCTGGGTATAATTATAAACTACATCTGCGTCCTGGTAAGACGATAAACTATATCAGCGTCCTGGGTAAGATAATAAACTACACCTTCGTCCTGGCTGTGGCGATAAACTATATCCGGGTCCTGGGTAAGACGATAAACTACGTCCAACATCAAGGAGGTTTTGAGGAGCGTGGAACCACCTCTTAATTGCTGGTGTTCTCAGGTCTACCCTGATCCGGGGTGGTAACACCTGTTAGGGTTCCAGCTATGGGCAAATAGTTAACACCCAAACTTGTGTAAAAATAGGTTTTAATACCAGAAATACTTTGTAATAAAAAAAGAATTATTACCAGCAATAATTTTTGAGAGAAAATTATCAGCAATACTTAAAAAAAATACATTGTAACCCGGATATAAGAGTTTTCGGGACCTGAGAAGAGGTCTCTTATATCGAATTTCTCTTATATCCGGGTTTCTCTTATATCCGGGTTACACAGTACCAGCAATACAAACAGTTATATATTCTTTGAAAAAAATATGACCATCTATAGATTTATTCAAGGAAAAATATTCCCAGAAATAGATTTTTAAAGAAAAAATATTACCAGCAATAAAAATTTTGTCGGCATTAAATAACCCATTGAGGTTGATATGCCGTAAAACAAAAACCAAACCAAACAAAGAGCCTCGTTATTTGTCTAATTTTTCAAGATGAAAACAGTATTTCCTGCTGGCATTAGAAGTCGGTGATAGAGAGCATATAAATATTTAACTGTCGATTCAAATTTTACAGAATTATTATTAAAATTTAATTCCATTGTACATATACCTTGGTAAAAAATTATTTTCAATAACCCGTATCTCAACTGGATGTGTGTCCGATAATTTTTGTTTTATCTCCATGTCATTATAAAAGAATTCGATATATTAATATATACTTTAGTGGCAAATACAAGTGCTCTCTGGAAAATATATCCAAGCTGGATTTTTTCAGCTTATAAAATAAGCCTACTGATTAAAATAAATATTCTGCGAGGAATTTAATATACATTCTGATATCAAATCCAAGCATCACCTGGAATTGTCGGGCTGATAAATTTTCTATTTCCTTTTTTGTTAATTGCTCAAATAATACAAACATATAGAACCACTCAATTCAATGGGTTACTGAACATAAAAGTAGTAGGTAATGACATGTTATGAGGATATATAGGATAGATAACGTTTGACCATAAATGATGGAGTGATTCGGTTTTTACGGTTTATCAACCGTTTGCAGGTTATTTAAAGTCGTGAAATATTTTTAGATTGTAAATATTTACTTTTGTAAACAATAATGATTTAGTGTTACAAGTCATACTAATTAACCCATAGCTGGTGGGTGAAGAGATAGATTCATACCTTTCCCTGGGGTATTAAATGAATATAAGCACAGTAACAAACCAACGCCTTTATCACATTCCAACCACCTGAAGAAGGCCCGAGAGTACAACGGACGAAACGTTGTGATAAATATGGCAACAAAGATGAAGACAATACTCCGAATAATGTAAACACACCTGGAACTGAAACTCGACTGTCCAATTAGCAATTCAGAACAATTATCCATTACACTATTATGATTGCCACTATCCCGAAATTTGAAAGTAAATATCTTTGCTTTAGTTTTTTTCTTCTCGTCTTTTTAAGTAAGCTTAGTACATATCGACATTTATACTATTATGCAACACAAATTCGCAATTTTAGAAATATAACTGTTAATACGCTCGTGTTTAGTCCTTTAGATTCTCCTGTGTAGTATAAAGGGTAACCTTTTGATGCGGTCTTACACCTCTTTAGGGGATAGATTTAGCGTGTTTTCCCAAGAAGCACGCTTTCCTGGCTCGTTTCTACCTGATTAAACAACTGTTACATTCAAGTATCGTTCAATTATCTTATTAGATTTGAACATGTTTGGCGTGATGCACATATCGTAAATATCATTTGATAATAAGATCTCACCTTCACAATCACAACGCATTTTGGAATTAAATTATCACACTCAACTCTTTCGCTCATTTGAAGAATATTAACTAACGTTCCAGCAAATATGACCTCACCGAACCAATATTCACTTGAAGAGACAATGAAAATTAAATACGTGTTTGGTTTTTATAAATAATACGGTTAAACTAAAAGCCGTATGCAAATTTGGTATTTAGTGGAACTCGTAATCTGAGGGATTTGACACAGCTTGAAATAATTTCATCTTCCTTGATACTAACTTATACTGTTAATAATCAAGGAGACATTTCTGTGCTTGATTCTGAGATTTCGTTAGCATGTCCTATTTTTACGAATAGGGTATTTTGTCGGTTTCGGTAAATGTTTTTGTTTGTTTTGTTTTACGGCATATCAACCTCAATGGGTTTTTAATGCCGACAAAATTTTTATTTGTTGGTAATATGTTTTCTGGGAATATTTTTCCTTGAAGAAATCTATAGCTGGTCATATTCTTTTTCAAAGAATGTATAACTGTTTGTAGTGATGATATTTTTTTAAAGTATTGCTGATAATAATTTTCCTTCAAAAATTATTGCTGGTAATCATTTTTTTTATTACAAAGTATTTCTGGTATTAAAACGTATTTTTATACAAGTTTGGGTGTTAACTATTTGCCCATAGATGGGACCCTATCAGGTTCTACCACCCCGGGTCAGGGTGGATATGGGGACACCAGCAATTAAGAGGTGGTTCCACGCTCCTCAAAACCTCCTGATCAGAGGCCTTGCTGTTGGACGTAGTTTATCGACTTACCCGGGACGCGGTCTCGGTAAAATAAATCTCAAGGCTATTTTGTTTGTCCCGATAAAATAGACGACGAGGCTATTTTGCCGGCAAATATAAATAGCGTTTAAAACTAAGAATCAGATAATTGTCCTCATCTTTATTGCCTTATTTATCACAACGTTGCGGCCGTTGTGCGCTACGGCCTTCTTCAGGTGTTTGGAATGTCTAACTGAACTATTTATTTCGCTCGCTGGGGTAGACTGTTCTAGTTCCACGTGCCATGTTTAATGGATGTCAGTTATCAGTTATGTCCTGTTAATTCCCCATTTGAATATTCTCCACCGCCTTAACCAGGTATTGAACTCACAACTCTTTGTGTCCCGTCACTGGATGAAATCAAAGCCTTTATCACATTCCAACCACCTGAAGAAGGCCCGAGCGTACAAGGGACGAAACGTTGTGATAAATATGGCAACAAAGATGAAGACATAATGTAAATAGTGTACATAATACATCCTCTCAGAAATATAGACAGATACCAAAACTAAGACTATATAAGATTTGAGATCGTCAGCACAGTGGTTGTGTGGGCTGTGTATGCGAGACTTGAACAACAGCGATACTGTTTTATGTAACTGTTATCTTCAGTGAGTGCATATGAAGTGTACTAGCACGAGAAACATCTTCGAGGGCGAACTTTGGATTTGCAGAGTCCGTTATACCTGAAGTGCGTAACACAATTTTAACCCTTCTGTCTGAGGTCCTGAGTCAAAATTCGTATATAATTGGTATGTAATGTTTCACCTTTTTCTCTACCAACGGTAAAGCAGTGGTCGGGGTTTAAAGGGTTAAAATATTCAAGACTTCTATATTTATTTTAATCATTGATGATGAGTAAATGATTTTAACTTGTGTTTTACAATTGATAGTTGAAAAAGATTTTAAATTGTCTTCACATTTGATGGTGAAAATAAATAAACTTCTGTGTTAAACTGTATGTTGTTAATTTTAACCTTACCTGCCTTCCAAATAACAAACATATTTACCGGCAAATTAGACTGGAGGTGAGGGTAAAAGAGGCTTAAAAAACATCTTTGTCTATTTCACTGGGACGCGCAAAATGAGACTCTTTCATTTTTTTACGGGATGTAATGATCAAGCAGTTTCTTTTTTAATTTAGATTTGACTTTCTTTAAGACTGGTTTCCTATTGAAGCAAGAGAGCCTGTTTAGCTTCCTATGTTACGCATAGATTTGGAGGGATCAAATGGATTCGTACCTTTCCAAGTGTATTACTTTCTGAAACTAATCTCCAAAGCTGCGACGGTAAGCTAAAATCCAGTCTTACTTTCGTATATGCTACGCTCACATCTACACTATCTGAAGCTGGGATTGGTCAATTATATACAAATACAGTATATATATATTTTAATCGGAATCACCCCATGCAAGGCAGTAAAGCCAATAAAATACAAGATTTTGCAGGGTGTGACAGAATTAGCAAAAGAAACATTGATAATGAGCTGAAAGAGAACAGTGTAATCAGGAGGACAGTAGATAGCCATTGGCATTGCATTTACATTTTTGCAGATTAACGTTGGCTGGAAAGTCGGAAGGAAGTTCCACAAACGAGAAGTGCGAGAAAATAAACTAATAGCAAAGAATATACGGCTATATCTAGCCAGCTCAACTGTAAATTGATGAGATCTCAACGCCAGTCTAGTACTGTGCTTACATTCATAAAGTCTAGGTACCAAAGCGAAGAACTCATCCGAACATTTACCATAAAATTATTTTTTTTTAAATGGCGCAGGAAAGCAACCTTACGGTAGTGGGAAATTGACTGAAGCCGAACCGCCAGATCAGGGCCAATAAAATTACTGATTCTTCTTTGGATCTGATCAAGGAGCTCAAAGTAAATAGAAGGGGCGCCGGACAATATATGACAGCAATATTCTAAGCGTGGTCGAATGATAGACATATAGATATGTAATATATATTCTGGAGTGAAAAATTGTCTCGCATGAGGCAGTGAACCGACTTTCTTAGCAGCTGACAGGAAAGGATTTAATATAGTGTTTCCACTTCATATCAGCTTAGAACGTTAGCTCGAGAAGGCACAACATGTCACTTTCCTGGATGTTAGCATCAGCCATACTGATGGAAGGCAGAATGGGTTCTCTCAGATGATTAATGGAGAAAAGTTTACTTGTGGAGTTGTTAAAATTGACAAGCCATCTTTTATTCCAGTTAACGACAGTCTTGCGGTCATTTTGGATATCAGCTACCATTTTGGCATTGTCAGACTGATAAGTTTCACTTTCCACTTGTTCAATTATATCACGCACATCATTTATTATGTCTCTAGCCTGAGTGACCCTCGAGGTGCGTGTTTGTTAATAATAATAAAAATATAAACACAAATTTAGAAACATTTGGATCATTATGGATATTAGTTTATCCTACATGAAATGACACTTTTTGTTTGGTTGTTGATCCGGTCGTCTAATGAAATAACTTCTTTATTAGAAAATAAATATTAATTCTTGCTTTTTTTTTTCTTTCCGGATAATTTTTCTTTCAATATATTGTTATTCATAAGCACGATAAAAATGAATACAATGAAAAATTGTCGAGTAATATATGAGTACAAGGCGGCCTTTGGTAATAGTATTTTTGAAATCAGAACTATACAGAGATGGTTTCAGAATATTTGTTCGGGAGATTATAGTCTTGAAAAGAAACCAAGAGGAAGACCACGATCGTTTATCAGACACGAAAAATTCAATGCTTTGGTTTATCAAAATCCGAGAACTACTGTCCGAAAAATTACATGAGAACTCAAATGCTTCTTGGCACTTAAAAGCGGTTGGAAAAGTCAAGAAACTTGGTAGGTTTGTTCCGCATGAACTGAATGAGACAAAAAAACCTGTCTCTTTGAGGTGTGTTCTCTGTTACCTTCCTTAATGGAAAAAGAACCATTTTTCCAACGAATCATTAAATGCGATGAGAAATGGATACTTTTTGTCAAAAGTAAGCGCGTAGACCAGTGGTTAGATGCAAGTGAATCACCAAACAATGCCTAAAATCTACACCACTATAAGAAGGTAATGGCTGTTGTATGGTGGTCTTTCGAAGAGGTTATCCATTATTCGTTCTTACCTCGATGGAAAACAATAACAGGAACTTCGTATTGTGGAGAAATAAAGTGTATGCCCGAAAAATTGAAAAATAACCATCCTACGCTTGTGAATCGTGACTTCTCAATTTTGCTGCACGACATGACATGGCCGCGCACTTCTTCTTCAACTGTCCAAAAGCTACATAACCCGAATGATGAAATTCTCCATATTAACCTGGCATATCACTGATTATCACATATTTACGCATTTTAGGCTTTTCATACGCAATAAAACATTCTCTAATAAGAAAGCGGAAACTGAAGCATTTGAATTGTTTATCACATCAAAGGATGAGAGTTTTTTTTTAAGAAGAATATAGAGGTACGTTGGTGAACAGCCATTGATCAACATGGTGCCTATTTCAACTGATTAAATTAGCTATTTAACATTTCAGAAGCGCTTTATTCATTTCCTATAAAGTGTGTCACTGCTTGTTTGACAACCTAATATCTTGGTAATTATACTTGGAATGTGTCTAAATGTTAGTAATGCGGAGGTTTCTTTTCCGAAACGAATGGCACAGTAATCTCGCGTTGCTTGAACGGATTCACACAAGTTTCTAAGACATATCAAAATCAGAAACTGATGCTTCCACAAAAAAAGGTAAATATATGTTCGGTTTTAAACCAGACAAAAAAACCGTCCTGGGTATGACTATAAGGTAATGCAATAAACTACCAAACCAAACCAGATGAAAAATGAAAGCTATGGGTCCGACTTTTTTTCACTATAAGCCAAAAAATTAGATATAGGTCCGGTTTTACACCAGACGAAAAATGGAAGTTATGATTCTGCTTTTTTTGTTGTTATTTTCACTAGACGCAAAAAGTAAGATATCGGTCTGACTTCGTACTTGGCGCACAAATGTAGACAAAGTTTCTGCTTCACACTATACACAAAAAATTTAAATATAGGTTTTACACACAAAGGAAAACATATGCCCAGTTTTATACTAGAAAGCACAAATATAGATGTGGCTTCTGTTTTACAGTAGACAAAAAAATGTAAATATATTTTCGGTTTTACACTAGACAGAAAATCGGAAAACATAGGTTCGGGTCTACACTAAAATTAAAAATATAAATCTAGTTTTGGTTTTCATCAGAGTCAGAGTTACACTTGACTCAAATGTACAGATATAAGGTCTGGTTTACACTAATGATAAAAAATAGAAATACATTCTATCTTACAATAGAATCAGAAAGATAGACATAGGTCTGGTTTACGCAACAGTCAGACGGTAGACATAGGCGTAATTACAGCTTAGATGTGACACAAGGCATAATGTGCGGTACACCTTGAGAGGATCGAGTTACCTACTCAGTCGTAATTGATCTAGCAATACAAGCTTACTAACTACACCAAGTCCAGCTGCCCATGAGGGAGTGTTTATATCCGGATCCGCAAGTACACTGCTGGAATGTAATCACCTTACTGTGTTTGTTTCTCTGCGGGGGGATACAGATGATATATCCAAAGCCTCACTATAAGGACAATACAGTAGACGCTTCCGATATTAAATAGACAAGGAGAGTATAATGCAAATGTTTCTTTTTTTCAAAACATCTTCAAAATTATAACTCTACTAGCAGTAAAACCCATCTTTGACTGGCTCTTTCAATACTGGGAATTTTTGCCTTCCCTTCATGTGGAGCAGTTTAAGTTTAAAGCCAGCCCACCCGAACATCAATACTAGTAACAACATTTGCGTGCAACTGATGTACATCCTTAAATTGGGGGGGGGGTAACAATTTGAATGGCGGGTGACCTTGAAAAGCGAACTGTATAACAATAAATAATATTATTGTAATTATTTAAACTATTTATTTTTATTAAGGTTTTTATAAAAGATATATATCAAAGAACAGGTTGCTGAAAGTTATAATTGACAGGAAGTAGTGGAGAGCTATCGTCGCCAACAATTTGGACTTAAAACCTGTACTGAAGAATTATCAATTAAACAAAAAAAAATCATCAAATTCGGATGAAAACTGTGGAAATGCATAAACAACATCCGATCTCTCTCTCTCTCTCTCTTATATATATATATATATATATATATATATATATATATATATATGAGAAATATGGATATAGATGGTTGGCCGACTGAACATGTTTACTAAGTTCTGATTAGTCAGGAAGTAGTACACAAGTTGAATTATATGAGAAAGGATGTTGAAATCTGCTGGATCTGTTTAAAAAATAATGGGATACGTGTAGGGGGAAAGGACTTGGATCTTTGTAAAGAAGAAATCTACGTACTTTATTTAGAGAAATAGCAGAAATACGTAAGGACTACAAAATTATCTATGACGTATCAGGGCATAACAGCCATATAATGAAAGCATTTACGATCAGCCAGAAAAATGATAAACTATTAATTGCGGGAATAGTTCACGGTTTTGTTATGTGAATTTTCTGATGAATTTCAGATCTTAAGATAACGACTGAATAAGTTCCTTGAGCGTTGTATGACTATATATTACCCGTGTAAATGTCCCTACTGCATCGTTAAATATGTGCAATTAACAAAAGACTGCAATAAGAATCATATTCAGGCAGACCATTATATAGAAGCCTGTCTTGGTTTGAGGTATTGGAGAGCCGAGTTCCAGTTGAATCCATTACATTCACTTATGTGCTAATACACTTGGGAAGGTATAAATCCACTTCTTCTTCCCTCAGCTATGGGTAAATAGCAGGACAGTCCGGGTTCTATAACCTTGGGTGGCAACTGGTCTACCGCAGGAAGAAATGGCAACCTACTGCGGGAAAAATGTTCCTCGTCAGTTATGTATCGAAAGATAGATGATCGCCTAAGCGTGTATCACGTATGGCACCTAAATGACTGACTGACTTTGAAGCAAGTTTTCAATGTAACTGACCCATACATGCGAGCGTTATCGCCTCTTCTTTATTTCCTTTTCTCACTGAAACCAAACATCTCTGATATCTTTTTTCATCTTTCTTGGCTGCCCAAATGGAAGAGTCCTTTATTTATGAAGCACGAGCAAATTTGGTTTGGTTTGGTTTACGGCATACCAACCTCAATGTGTTATTTAATGCCATCAAGATTTTTATTGTTGGAATTTTTTTTTTCAAAAATGTTTTGCTGGTAATATTTTTTCTTCAAAAATCTATTTCTGGTAATTTTTTTTCCTTCAAAAAATTTGTTTCTGGTAATATTTGTTTTCCTTCAAAAATCTATTTCTGGTAATAATTTTTCCTTCTAAACTTTGTTTCTGGTAATACTTTTTTCTTCAAAAATCTATTTCTGGTAATATATTTTCCTTCAAAAAATTTGTTTCTGGTAGTATTTTTTCTTCAAAAATCGATTTCTGGTAATATTTTTTCCTTCAAAACGTTTGTTTCTGGTAATACTTTATCTTCAAAAATCTATTTCTGGTAATATTTTTCCTTCAAAAATATATTTCCGGTAATATTTTTTCCTTCAAAAATCTATTTCTAGCAATATTCTTTTCAAAAATGTGTAACTGGAAATTATAGTTTTTTTAAATGTATAGCGGGTAATTTTTTTTTTAAAAGTATTGCTGGTAATAATTTTTTCTTCAAAAATTTATTGCTGGTAATATTTTTTTACAAAGTATTTCTGGTATTACAACCTATTTTTACACTTTCATAGTGTTTTGACATTAGTTTGGGGCTTAACATTTTGCTCATAGATGGGACCCTAAAAAGTGCTACCATTTTGGGTCAGGGTGGACCTGGGAACACCAGCAATTAATATGCGGTACCACGTTCCTCAAAACCTCCTGATCAGAGGCCTTGCTGTTTGATGTAGTATGTCGTCATACATAGGACGGGCACGATCAGGGCGTAAAACACACGCTAACTAAGGAACGGAAGAACAAACAGAATTATAATAGCTCTCTGTAGTAAGACGACCCATTTCCCTAAACTAATTGTTGAACATAGACTCGTCCCTCCACTATGAGTAGGGCATCTGCTCCTAGGGACAGGAATCGCAAAGTGGATCGCAGGGCGTAGCGTTGAGTTGTGCACATCGCCGCAATGAACTACCGTCTTTGCTATTATTGTATTAATATATTAATACATGTCCTTCATGCGTATAAACATTTTCTTCAGTAATCTTTTGTTCAAATATTTTCTTTTCAATAATATTAACCAGAACTTCGATTTTATACGAGCATTATAACAGATAGGATTAGCAAATATTATATGGTAATATAATATTGTTATGGAAAATTATATGTTTATATAAATATTGATATGCAACTGACAAAACATATTCATGCAAGTAATCTCAAATAACGTCATTTTTTTTTCGTTTATAATTTAGGTCTCTCAGTAAAATTCCTTTATGGAATTTACTTTTCCTGAAAATGGCTTTTATACATTACTAGCAGGATGGCCCGGCGTTACCCGTGCTTGATTCAAAAATCGTACGACTCATACAGCAATCGCTATCAATTGACTTAAAATATGTTTGCCCTCCCTTGCCTTTAAATGAGTGCCCGTTGCCGTGCTGATGTTGCTCACACTGTGAATTTTTTTTAAGCTCTATACTAAACATTAAACCTGTTACGAAAAAAGAACTAAACAAAATGAACACAAAACGATCAGCTTAAAAGGACTCGTAACTGGAAAAATCGAATGAAAAAAGAATGTTAACAGCAAATACTTTTTCACACCCAACCCAGTTCTGCGGAATCATAATCAACTTTGATTTTAAGCAAGCGAATGAAGCAATTGGAGTAAAGTGCCATGCAGATTTAAATCTTTCAAACTTGTGACGATTGCAGCTATCGATTTTTTTTTGCATGCTAGCATGCTAGTTAACATTCGTGTCAGTCTGCTGTTGGCTCTCACGCTGCCCAGTAGAATCTTCCTGACTATTCGTGGCAGTCAGCTATAGGCTCTCACTCTGGCCAGTAGAAAATGGCCGCAAACTACATGAAAACTGTCGTAGAAGCATGAAAAATATCGATTATTTCTACTATCCATGGGAGTTGGGAAATGCAAAGTCGGTCTTGGCCTTCTGCTAACTTGGAGCCTGTGCATGTAAATTTGAGTGAAAATCTGTCGAAAATTGCTGCCGTGCATTCGTTACACACACACACACACACACATATATATATATATATATATATATATATATATATATATATATATATATATATATATATATATATATATATCCTGCCTTTTATAGATAGAGATTGGTTTTAGATTGTAGCTAATGAACTTGGTTCTTCCTGTTCGCAAATAAATGAGGAATCGTATTTGATTTTAATGTGTTCCAGATTCTGAAAACAGTCGTGTATCACGTTCCGCGTTATGTTTCCAGTTTGAATCAAAAGACGCTGTTTTTAATATGCTCTTTTCTACCCAGCTACATTTTACGTTGTTTTAGTAAACTGCGAAATTAAGTCACTCTTTGCTTGGTATCTTTTCGAAAACAAGGTATTTGAGCGTGAATGAATTTAATTCATTTCATTGAAGCAGGAGCTACAAAATTTAAATTGGGAATAAAATGAAACTAATAACCAAGCGAAACAAAGAATTTCATTTAAATGTAGTCAAAATATTATTAAACCCTTTCTTTTATCTGCATTAAAATCCTTAACCCATTTTTTTTGTTTATTTGTTTATATCATTCTGCTTTCACAATTGAATGCATGGTAGATAATACTCAGCTTTTGTACATATTGTGCATATACAAAACAACCAAGCGAAACAATAAGAATTTAATTTTAATGTAGTTAAAATATTATTAAAATCTTTATCTCCACTAAAATTCCTTATCTAGATTTCTGTTTATTTGTTTCGTTTCTTTAGTGGCAGATTAACTTCTTCATGGGTCATATAATGCCGAGATTTAATTTTCTTCAGAGCTTTGATATAATACAAATATATGTCAGTTTGCTTTCACTATTGAATACATGGTAGATGATACTCAGCTTTTATCTATATACAAGTTTGTGCAAACATAATTACTAGAGGCGGTGATATGTGTGTTTTATATTTTAATTTTGGTGAAGTTATATTTTGGAATAGAGTTTGGGTTCTTTAAGAAATTATAGGATATTATATGGAATAATATCATGAAAGATTTCTTTTATGTTGGTTCTTACATATTGGTTTAGATTTAGCGGCATTTGGGTTTATTTAATCCTGACATTAAAATATTTTGCACGTAATTTTATGCTTTCAACTAGATATTTTGTACATTTTATACTTTCAGATTAATGTATTTTCTTATATATATATATATATATATATATATATATATATATATATATATATATATATATATATATATATATTGTAGGTCATATAATGTATTGTTGGTAATTTTACTATAAAAAATATTTGATTATA
>OZ038496.1:68909376-68914376 GCA_964036315.1 Acanthosepion esculentum
GAGGTTTTGAGGAGCCTGGCACCATATTTGCTCCTGTTCACATCTCAACGCTGACCCGAGGTGTTAGCACAGGTTAGAGTCCCAGCTATGGGCAAATTGTTAACCCCCAAAACTGGGGTAAAAACACTATGAAAGTATAAAAATACATGTTTATAGTGAAAATACTAGCAATACATTCTTGAAAAAAAATACCATCAATACATTTTTTGAAAAAAAAAATACCAGCAATACATTTTTGTAAAAATCACAAATTACCAGCAATACATTTTTGTAAAGAAAATTACTAACACTATGTACATTGTTCGGACTATCATCCTCATCTTTGTTGCCATATTTATCAAAACGTTTCGGCCGTTGTACGCTCCGGCCTTCTTCAGGAGGTTGGAATGTCGAACTGAACCCTTTATTTCGCTCACTGAAGTAGACTGTTCTACATGACACGTGGAACTTGAACAGTCTACCCCAGCGAGTGAAATAAAGGGTTCAGTTCGACATTCCAACCATCTGAAGAAGACCGGAGCGTACAACGGCCGAAACGTTGTGATAAATATGGCAACAAAGATGAGAATGATAGTCCGAACAGTGTAAATAGTGTGCATAATACCTCATATCAGAAATATAGACAAATACCAAAATTACTATTGTTCCAAAGATAATTAAATTCCGGCATCAAATAACTCATATGCAGTTGATTTGCCTCTAAACAACAGAAAATAAATGTTAGTAAGTAAACTCCCTTCAGTACTAGAAATGATGGGATGGGGACATTAGGAAAATGTTGACATTCCATGCTACTTCGAATAAAAGATTAAGAAAGCCTCAATTAATACAAGCAAGTATATTAACAGCCATTGCACCTCAGAAAATTATTTTCTTCAAAAATTGCATTAAGAAAAATATTTTATAAATTTTAAGCGACGGCTTCTTTAGCTGCTCGGTTAGAGAACCTGAAATATTTCCTCGTAAGGAAACAGCTAATATTATCATTACCATTTTCATGCAAAAAATATTTTCAGAGAAAGATTTTTTTTATATATTTCAACCGACAGTAACGCTTTTCGATCAAGGAATACCGACTGTTTCCTGTACTGAAACAGCAAGTATAATAATTTAGATATTTGCGAATTGTTTTAACAGGGCAGAAAATTCTGCACCGCATTTACGAAGACACATTGCAATAGCGTAAGATGCCTTTTAAAGGATGAGCAAGAATTAAGAAATATGAAAATTGCCTTAGAAACAAAGAAAAAAGATTACTGATATATTACTTAACATCAGTCCTCTAGTGTTTCATTGAATTCGGGACCATTTAATCACAGTAGAAGAGACTTAAAGTAAAAGAAATGTCGTTCTACAGAAAGACGCTGAGAATAAGACGCCGATGTTTCAGAGAATATGGAAACAAAACGAACACTTACAATTAACGGTAGAAAAACAGAGTTGAAATTTCTATGGCACACATCGAGAAAGGATGTCTTGGAAACTTTATACTCACGGGACGGATGGAAGGCAAGTGGGGCAGAGGAAAACCGGCGCATAACCTACCTATCAAGCTTGTGAAAATGGATGGCAGAACTGCGTATGAATTATAGTCAATGTGACATTTACTCAGCGCTGCAAAGGACAGTAAATTGTAGAGAGGCATGATGGGTAATGTCCTGAGGGAACACGATAAAGCAAAGATTTTAAAATAAGTTTATTCTGTAAACACACATTAGATGGTTTCTCTTTATGTTTGTGTCGGAGAATCTGTATTCTTTTGTCCAGGCTGAACGTTTATTTGAAACAGGTATGCTAATTGTATACGATGGAAAGTTCCGCTTGTCGTAGTTACATAATACAACACATGCATAGGATACAAAAAATAAAGTGAGAATGATCTCTTAGCGTGTTCGTTAGTATAGGATTGGTGCTACAACAAAAGCCATGGCTATTATTATAGTCAAGGTGACAATGAATAAACATGTTTTCTTTCTCGTTGATCGAAATGTACTTAATATATACCTGATATAATACGGTAGCACAATCTAATATTTATTTTTGAAAGGATGGTTCAACTTACCGGAAATTTGTTTGCTTCATTTGCTTAAGATGGCTTGCTATGAGTTAATGTCTATCAATGTCTCAGTCGGTTAATTATTGGCATTGGAGAGAATTTTCAGGTTTGAGGCTAAAATTTATTGTAGTAATATACATTTGAACCGATACAAAACGATGAAAATTACTATCTAACGACTCGAGATTTTGATTTCAAAATGGTAAACTTCGATCTCGTCATAGGTATGAAGGGATGAATTCATGTCAAATGACAGACGGCGAGTTGAATAGGTATTTAAATATCAGATATATGATGAATATCGCTAGAGCGTAAAAACTTTAGAAGCGACACGAGTTGTCCTTTGTTGAATATTGACGTTATGATTTTTTTTTACCTCTGTCTAGATAGGCGAAACGTTGAGCACTTTAAGTTACTGCGTAGTTAGGTGTTTGGCTTCTGGTCGCTTCCTTTTTCTTTCCGTGTTCGTGTCTTTTTTTTTTCTTATCTTGGATTTACATGTCTTTGGCAGTTTTAGTTAGTCACACCAACATTGTTGGATTTTTTAGCACACCCACACACAAACACACACACATGCAAACGCACGCACATATATATATATATATATACATACATATATATATACATACATATATATATACATATATATATATATATATATATATTTATATATAAATAAATATTCATATATAAATAAATACACAAGAGGATAGAATCAAGGTAGAACTCAATGTCCGGATGTAAGAATATAATATAAAAGGCTCAAACAATAATATTCGATGGTTATAATTTATTACATTGGAATCGTAATTACGATCCAATTCATCAGACCTACAAACTTTTGTAGGTCCAATGAATTGGATCGCAATTACGATTCCAATGTAATAAATTATAACAATGGAATATTAGTGTTTGATACTTTTATATTATATATATATATATATATATATATATTTGAAAATTATAACATAAATATGTTACAAAATCACTACAAAAATAGCCACTTTTTTTCAACACTTCTGCTGTCTTATCATGTGATGATGTAGAATAAAGGGTTTTAAAATGTTCAAATCAATTAACCACCCCTCGCAAGGGGAAAAGCTGTTACATAAGCTGGAATGACCAATCAAAATACAAGTATACGAGAATTCAACAAACTTGACAACGAACTAAGTTTATAATAACTATTCAATGCCTTAATGTTGGGGTTAGACTAAAATATAATTTATTCTAACTAATAAGTATTAAATTATACGATAAAACTTGAAATTAAAAATTACCCATTTTAAAATTTAAATTTAATCTCTATTAAGTTTAAAATTATAAAATTACTGAGGAAAAAAGAAAAAATACATATGTTATTCTATTTATTTTGTTTTTATTGAAATTAAGTTGGAATAAACGTTAAGATCAACTGTTGCTCTGAACTTCATGATAACATAGATACATTTGAATTCTAAATGTAGGTAGGGGAGGATGACATCTTGCAAAAGACAATACATATGGAATCAGATTATAATACATAAACACGCAGGCGTATTTAGATATATACACACAAAAAAAAGTGACGAGACAGGAACTATCTCCACGACCCTTTCCCCCCCAAAAAATACAAACAAAAAAACACATACATACACAATGAAAGGTGCATCCAAGTTACCATACACATAGACACCGATAAAGACACGTACATGCAACCACATACATTGACATAGACACTCCGATACAACAATCAAAAAATATTCAAGATTGAAAGTGTTATTAAACGTATTCTAACCACTTATTAAAATATAACTTATACGGGTAAATATACATAAATAAAAATGATCTAATAGAACAGAGAAACTAACAATTGGGAAAGAAAGGTCATTAAAACAGATATATACGTATAAAAATAACACCATCTAATATATAAAAACGAAAATTCTAAACACACAAATATATAAAAATAGGTACCTTCATGAGATCGCTAAAAAAGAGCATAGCATGATGAAAAAGACGCCAAACTTGACGAAAACAAAATTTTATCCTCTAAAAATTGTATCGTTCATATTATTAAGAGGGACGATCAAAGTATTTTGGGGGTATTTTTTTACATTTTTTAATCGTTCCAAGCGCGTCCGAAATTTTCGTTAAAATTTTTTTTTTTTTCAGTCAGCAAAATTCACAGATAATCGATGATGGCATACATTTTTTTCCATTTTATAAAAAAGATGAAAATCTAACTTTGAAATTCATTTAAAAATAAATTATCATTTTTCAAAATTTATTTTAAGAAAATCAGAAATTATAATGTTTATTTAAAATATTTTGAACCAAGACTGACTTAGCTTCTGCGCTGAAAAGATGTAATTTGAGAATAAAACAAAGCCAGTCATAACCTTTCGCGTCACTTGACAGGTGTTGAACGACGGATTGACGGTTTTCGTGATCATAATTTGTTCTACGGAAGGCGAAAAGTGATGTTATTTAGATTTAAGTGAACAAATTATTTACCTCGTCATTTTTAAGGAAAACTTTCAGCGCTCTAAATTTTTTTTGTACTTAGTTTTCACCTTTCTGTTTACGATGCTTTATGGGAAATATATTATAAAGAAATTAAAATAAGAATGTTAAGAGCGAGATTAAATTTCATATTTCATAAGAATCTAATTAATTTATATGTATCTTTCTTATGAAATTTTATCAGAAGTGTACATAAAATACTATAATTTTATGTACATTTATTACATTTTACTGTGTTATTTGTATTTCCATTCATTTAATTATTAATTTTGTTATTTCATTTATGGAAAAATGTCATAACTGAGATTAATATTCTCAGTTGAAATTGAAAAATCAAATTAACTTCACACGTATTTCGCAAAAGTAAAGTCCTTAACAGCGGAGAACAATGCTTAACTCAAATAACGCAACTTAATTGTATTCTGGTTGGTCTTCCGTA
>OZ038496.1:68919376-68936876 GCA_964036315.1 Acanthosepion esculentum
TAGGTTGTATATTATATTCTCTCATACATACATACATACATACATAAATATATATATATATACATATATACACACACACACACACACATACATATATATACACATATATATACAGAGACCACACACACACACACATACGTATATATATACATATATATACACAGATATATATATGTATGTATATACAATATATATATATATATGTAACGTAAATCATTCATACGAAAAACAAATACTGAAGCTAATTATATGGCAAGAATCACTCTCGCAAACAATATTTAATAATAAAATACAATCAACTTCGAATCCGTTAATGAATGTTATGATCCTTGTTTATAAATTCCGGTTTTATCAGGTCTTATTTTTTCTACTAGCCGGGATTTCAGTCGTTTCGAACGACCATCATCAGGTAGACATTTCAGTGTGTTTTTGTTAAATTCCAGGTAGTAATGAGACATCGAAATTGAATACGCACTACATAATTGATATATATATATATATATATATATATACAATATATGTCTCTATATGTGTGTGTCTATATGTTTTTGTGAGTTTCAAAAAATCTCTCAACTTCGTACTATATACATACAGACAGACAGATGAGTAGCTATGTCCTATGCGTGATACACGCTTACACGATCATGTATCTTTCGATACATCACTAACGAGGCAGATTTTTTCCCCGCAGTAGCTTGCCATTTCTTTCTACGGTAGACCAGTTGCCATCTAAGGCTATAGAACCCAGATTGTCCTAATTTTTACCCATAGCTGGAGGGAGAAAACGTGGATTCATACCTTTCCCAAAGGTATTAGCACGTAAGTGAATGTCATGAATTCGACTAGAATTAGAACAGACAGATAGGTAGATTTGTATTAAGCTATTCATTTGGATTTCACTAGTCAAAAATATATGACAATTTTGGAGGTACTATTTAGAATCGAATACCCACACAATTAATATCTCTAGGATATTTTTTCATTTAGTTTCTCTATTCAGTGCTGCTTTTCAGAAAAGAAAAATCCCAGACATCGAAAGTCAAATTTTAAATCAATCTCACCCTCCAAACTTTGACCATTTTTGTACATAATCTGTTCATTCGAGTTATTTTTAAAAGAAAATCAACTTTCCTTGCGTAATGGATGAGTAGGCCGGCAGACAGACAAAATATTTAAAGAAAAAAACGAAAGTTAGATCTCCTGACATGAAAATGCAGGTGATATTCCTCTGTTAATTGCAATATTTCTTTTTCTACTTCTCGCTTCTCAGTGAGCTCTTAAAATGAGTGCTGTGCAGCGATATATTTATCTTGTCGCCAGCAGTTTAAATTCTCTTTGCTAAACAATATGTCCCATTACTTGCACTCTGTGACCGCGTGGCCGGCTTTGCCATTGTTAACAACGTTGGATCTGATGAAGAAATTCATGTATGCTTCTGGCAGACAGTAAATACATTAGCACAGGACATTAAATATAATCATATGAAATTTCCGTTTTAAGACGACATCATACATGGTATTTGAGATTAAATTTAAAGTAAACTAAGATACCTTATTTTGTGCAGGGTAGTTACAGGCTGTACTGTAGAATCAAGTCTATACGGTTACCACCAGTAGATTAAATAAAAATTGTTGTCCTGCATGACAGTTAAAACTGAATACATCAAGAATAAGGAAGGAACATATGTATTAAAACTCGGATTGAAAAAATATATATATATAAACTCAGGTTCTCTCTAGCCCACCATATTCCCATGACTTTGTGGCAACAGCTAATTACCGTTATCGGTTGCAGCACAATGCGCAAATGAGGAAACTTTATCTAATACAAACCAAATTCAAGAAATTGCTTAAGACTTTTTACAATCAAAACTTACGGAATTTTGCTCAAAAGTTATCAGATTATTTACAACAATGGTGACTATATAATGGAATACAAGCTGCGCGAAAGAAAACATCCGACTTTATTTTTACCCACCAAGACTAATGCTGTGTGGGCAAGATCATTATCCCACTTTGCATCGTCAGGTGGCACTATATATTCACTTTATGATATTAACGTAAAGACGATATGTTTATTAAATTTTAGTATTCTCATGGATACTAAAGCACACAACCAATAGCAACAGAAACGCCTCCACTTGTTTCACTGTCGACTATATGACGTGGGCACAAAAATGAATATATTTAAGAAATTTGTGATTAAATCAGATATAAGAGGAAACTCACAAATTTCAAAATGCCCAAAGGTACGTACGCAATATACTAACAACATGGAAATGTCGGTATCCAAGTCAGTAAAATGTTTTGTAATATTTTTAAAATTACTAATGACACAATATATATATATATGTGTGTGTGCGTGTGTATGTGGGTGTTTGTGTGCGCGTGTGTGCATGAGAGAGGAGAGAGAAAGAGAGATTTTGTGGACGCAATGTGGTTCGGTTCCGTCAGTACATAAAGCCAGATCTTTTCTGTAAAGCTTTTAATTGCCTGAAGTAAATCAGCTTTAATTCACTACCAATCATCACGCGGATATAATATCTTTATATCCGCCCAGTGACTGTTATTGTATGACAATGTTAGTAGCGGATTTTGATCTTAATTTCTTCTTCTTCTTCTTCTTTTCTGTGACGTATCCCGTATATATATATATATATATATAAAAGTGAACATTGAAGTCAACACTCAGAGGCGACATGCTGTTTCCTGCTAGACGCAAACATCAGGCGGCCTGACGATTGCGTCTAGCAAGAAACAGCATATCGCCTCTGAGTGTTGACTTCAATGTTCACTTTTATATTTATATTTACATACGCTTTATCTCTGATATTGTGCACTTTATCCCGTAAATATATCACACCTTAAAACTATATATATATATATATATATATATATATATATATATATATATATAAAAAGCTTTTCACCCCATGCAAAGCGAGAGTGCCACTAGCACGCAAGGGGTTACAGAGAGTGGGAGCAAGAGTAAAGAGGTGTCAAAGAGGAAAGGATGAAGAGAAGGACGGGAATAGATCAAGGCATCTGGAGATGTTGATTGATATTGCATTTGAATAGTTGGAGATTATAGCTACCAGCGAAGCAAGTAAGAGGAAGGTAATTCCAGAGACAAGAAGTGCGAGACATGAAGCTATTGGAGTAGAAGAGACATTTAACCGTTTTGAAAGTGAAAGGGTGGGACCGAGATGCCAACCTCGTGGCATGTTTAAATTCCTGCAGTTTGGGAACTAGCGAAAGTAGATCGTCGGAGTATTTGCCGTAGATAAATGTAGAAAAGACAGAGGGACGCGACGTCACGTCTGTGAGAGAGCGATAGTAAACAAGATGACAGATCTGGGCCAATCGTATTGCATATCCGTCTCTAGATTCTGTCGAGGTCCTTAAGACGAACAGCTGGGGTTCCAGACCATATATGGCAGCATTGTTCCATGCAATGACAACTGGTTGATACATATATATATATATATATATATATATATATATATAGGAATGCTTTGAGATACGAGTTTAATTCGTTCGAAGTCCCTACTCCTAACTCAAATGCTGCGTATCGCAAATCAGTTCCAGGCTTTTAAAAATCACCCTTATATTTTTAAACCTAACCCCTATTCTTGTTTTTGTGGCTTTGTTACAAGGAAAACCGTGTGAATAATCAATAAATGTAGTTTACAAACAATAAAATAAAAGAGAAAATACAAATTGTAAAGAAATAATCTGTAGTAAACCATGAAGCTCATAAGCCAACTGGCGGGAGAGAATGAGGGGTAAAACAACGGCTTGCCAAGCAAACGCTAACCCTAACCTGGCAACATCTAGCCTAGTCTACCATACCGCAGATTAATTTTATCACTAAATTTTTGAATTTTTAAAAATCATTTGCTTTTTATCTACTACTGTAACTAAAGTTTTTACAAAAATTTACTGCTTTACCCTTAAACGAAATTATACGCTTCGGCTTTTCACCACTGCTCTTTCCATTTACATTCTCCTGACATATGGTGTCACTAAAGGTATTTTTCAAAATAACGCGCAAAAAATACAATACATCAGAACCTAAATCCTTCCAGAACGAGGTTAACACGTGCACTGCGAATGAAAATACTCTCGAAGCTTGACGCTCGCTGTGCCAACTAGCGGATGCTTAACTGAAACACGGTCCTATCTCAAATGTCAGCTCGTACCTTAAGGCAAAATCGGTCGAACTCTGGTTCGTATCTCAAAAAATTCGTATGCCGTTACGTTCATATGTCAAAGCAGGACTGTATATATAATAGCATATAGTGAGTACTGGTAGTAATAAAAATTTATACGTTATACTAGTACTAAATATACGTTTTGTTCCTCATCGTTTGGTAAACAACTATCTCGCACGATAGATAGTCTGTTGATTTTTTTTAACACTTTATCAACTATTTTTTCTGTTATTTAAAGCGGAAACATATTTTTGGATTGTATTGATTTTCCATATGCATCTTCTTCTGTTTAATCTAAAGCTGTCTGTGTATATTGATTCATAAATTTTCCAGGGGTTTTTGTGCGTTAGCGAATGTAACGAACCTATCTGGAATTTGAACTTTGCCCTAGGATTTCTCATTTCAAACATCTATGGCATCACCCGCATATCAATAGATAGATAGATCAGTTAGCGGCCCTGAAATTTGGATTGAGCTATTCAGCTAAAATTTCAGCCAAATAATTTACATTCGCTTTCACAGAGATACATTTGGAACGGTATGAATAAGCCGATTGGTTAATAACAGGGCATTCTGGGCTTAATAGATGTTGCAAAATGGAAACACGAAGAAGAATTCTTAACAGTACCTGACTTCTAGATTAACCATCAAATTACATATTCAGTTTATTAGTTAATCATAAAGTGAGTTCTGGTTGAATTGGCATACGTGGAATATGAGGGAAAATGGCGTAACTAATTTTGAATGTTATTTAATTTTTTTAATCATTTCCACCCAAGCAAGGAAAGAAAGACAGAAGACGCAAGAGATTACTGGGAGTTAGACTATACGAGAAACACTAGTATTAGATAAAGAGACAGAGAGAGACAGAGAGACAGACAGAGAGAGAGAGACAGACAGAGAGAGAGAGACAGACAGAGAGAGACACAGAAAGAGACAGAGAGAGAGATACAGAGAGAGAGAGATACAGAGAGAGAGGGACAGAGAGAGGGAAGGGGGACTATATAAGTACAAGAATTAAGAAGAGGGTATGTAACACTTGACATTGCATTTAAATTTTTAAAGATGAAAGTTGACTGCGAAGCAACAACCCGAAAAAGATTTCTGCAAGTGAGAAGTGCGATAGAAGAAACTTTTAACATAGAACTTACGGTTACATTTAAGCATTTCAAATATAAAATGATGAGACCGTGCCGCCAAACTAGTACTGCGCTTAAATTCATAAAGTCTAGGTAACATAGCGAAAAGTTCATCAGAACAATTATAATGAAAGTATTTAGAGAAAAGCCTAATGGAAGCTTCTTTACGGCGGTGGGGAAGGAACTGAAGCCGTGATGTCAGGTCAAGAACAATAACATAGCAAATTCTTCTTTTAACATAGAACATACGGTTACATCTAGCCATTTCAACTGTAAGATGATGAGACCTAGACTCCAATCTAGTACTGCGCTTAAATGGATAAAGTTTCGGTACCATAGCGGAACGTTCATCAGAACAATTGCCATACAAGTATTTACAAAAGGGCAAAGGGAAGCTACGTTACGACGGTTGCGAAAGGGATTGAAGCCGAGATGCCAGGTGAAGAACAATAATATTTCAAATTCTTCGTTGGATTTTTTCTAGAATCTCTAAATATATAGAAACAGAAGTAGTACCAAACCAGATGTGGCAGCAATATTCAAAGCAAGGACGAATGGTAGACTTATGAATGTATAAGATACATTCTAGCGAGAAAAATTTTCTAGTATGACACATTGAATCAACTTTCATAACTACAGACTTGGCAGTTGATTCAGTATACTCTTTCCACAGCAGAAAACGTTAATCCTATAGGGCGAAATAAATCACTCTTATTACTAGTTTTACTAATTGCCACGCAAATCCTGCTGTTCGTGGCGGACCGTCCCTCTTCACCCTAGCTCCACTAATCTATGCTACTAAAGTCCCTGTCGCGTTAATTAAATGTCTGCTACTCTATGTTTTGTCGTGCCAGACACGAATGACGAATATGTGCATTTAGGACAGGGGTTCGCAACCTTTTTTACGTCGTCAGCCAATTCACCACCTGTATAGTAAATGTTCAGAACTATATTAGATTTGTTTGATAAAAGCTAGTTAAATGAATTTACCTGATCTGATTTAAGCCTAAAGCAGCACCCAAATTGCTATACAACAAACTCCTGAGTGACCCGAAATGAAAAATATACCGACAGTGTGAAGATAGGAAAGACACAATGGAAATGGAAACTCAAAATGGTACGCACTAAGAGAAGCTTCAGTGACACCAGCAAAGAATATCATCCCAAAATAGAATGGACGAGGGAGAAAAAACGAATGGATGACTGATGAGATTCTCGACATAACGCAAAGGAGACAGAAAACTCTGCCAAGATACGGAACGGAATACCGAAAACTACACAACGAAATAAGTACCAAAACCAAAATGTGCAGAAATAGATAGAGTGAGTACCACAAACAAAGGAAATATGCATAAAGAAATAAGGGAACAAACAGAACAGAAGACATGCTCGTCAACAGTCTGCCTTAGATCAAAGGATGGAACGCTCATCTTAGAGAAGAGAAAATATTTCAGTGCAGGAACTAATATATTAAATAGCTCTTCCACGGCGAAGAGAACAACCGGCAATACACAGAACTATCAAGCGACCTGAAATTCTAAAAACGTAAATAGAAGCTACAGAGGCTAGATTGAACCGAAACAAAGCGGCTGGGCCAGACGGAATTGTAACAGAAATGTTGACAGCCTTAGATGATTCTGGCATAGACAATATTACAGAACGAATAAATGAAATCTCCAACAGTGGCGATATACCGGAAGATCTCAGCAGATCTATTTTCATAGCACTGCCTAAGAAACCAGGCGCACACACGAATGTGAACTGAACCGAACAATCAGATTAATAAGCCACATAACGAAACACATCATCGGTATTCGGGTGAAAAGAGAGCGTAGCAGAATCAGGCCAGAGATGCAAGAGCAGTACGTGTTCGTTAAAGAGACCTGAACAAGGAATGCAATTTTCATTCTCAGAATATTAGCAGAAAGAGCTATACAAATGCAGAAGAACGTACACCTGTGTTTAATTGACTACGCAAAGGCTTTCGATTATATAGACCACAAAGGTCTGTTGGAACTGCTCAGCAACCTTGATATATTTGGGAAAGATATTAGAATAATCAAGAACCTATACCGGCAGCAAACGGGCCACATACGGTTAAAAATGGGTTCAGCAGATATACAAGAATAGAAAGGAGCCTAAAGCAAGGATGTGTTTTCTCGCCGGAATAATTCAACCTATATAGCGAGGCAATTCTGAGAGAACTTGATAATCCTTCCAGTATTCATCATTGGCGGCCACAATCTTAACATAAGATACGCAGAAGACACAATGCTGATAGCAAACACGGAAAGGAAATTACAAACCTTCTAGAGAGGTTAACGAATGAGAACTAGAAGAAGGGATTAAGCATAAACTAGAAGAAGACAGAATGCATTGTCATCAGCATAAAGATGAACCCAAAATGCTATTTACACGTTGGGGACACTAGAATCAAGCAGGTGCAGAAATTTGAATACATAGGAAGTGTTCTGACAGAGGACAGTAAATGCGACGCTGAGATCCGAAGACGTATTGGGATGGCTAAAGCCGCATTCCAAAATGTAGGCGGGGTAATACAAGACTGGAGAATTTCGTTGGTAACAAAGAAAAGAGTACTGAGCTGCTAATGATATCTGTCCTCTTTTATGGCAGCGAATGTTGGGCGTCTCCTCAAAGATGAAGAAAAGTCTCGAAACAACAGAAGGATGCTTAGTATACTATGGACCGCACATGCGAGCAATGAAGAAGGTTTGCAGAGGACGCAAACAAAGTGGAAGCTTATACTTGACATCAGAAAGAAGCAGCTGAAGTTTCTGGGACATTTAAAGAGAAAGGAGGGCTTGGAGAATCTGATACTCACAGTGCGGATAGAAGGAAATAGAGACAAGAGAAAGCAACGCATGATATACCCAGTGGGCTTAAGCAAGTGGATGATAGAACAGGGTCTGCTACAGAAGGGCAAACATATTGAGAACTACAAGGGATTGGAGAAATAGAGAGCAATGATCGCTTACGTCCTGAATGGACACGGAGCATAAAAGAAGATGCGAAATAAATTTTTATTTCGTCTGAATAACTATTTGAATGTCAGTAACCCTTCAAAAAATAAAGAAAATACCAATATATTTCTTGCTTTCGGGGATATTTATACCTAATCTGGGAATGTGTGCCAGTTTAGCAGTCATTTAGCCGCCGTTTTTTTTTTGTGGGGGTTTATGCAGGTTTTTTTTACATACATCCTTTGAATATATTTCTTTCCGATAGCATATGTTGAAATACCTTTTAATATTCAAATCCTTTATAGCCCACCAAAGTTACTATTCGCCCAACATTTTCCTATTCCGTTGCTCGTTGCGCGCACAATAGTTAAATCACCTACCCAACAAATGAAATCGCCCACTGGTGGGCGATAGAGCCCTGATTGGGAAACTCTGGTTTTGAGTAAGCAGAAATATTCGACGTAAAGATAAACCATTTTTTAAGATAGCATGTTTAGTTACCAAGCTAAAATTTCATTTTTATTAAAGTATTTCAGTGAATCCTTTTCTAAATGGCTGACGCATTATCTAATTTTTTGATTATTATCTGTACTGATAAGTAAATAATTACTAAGATTAGACAGAGTAAGAAATACCGAGAGAATATATGTGCATAGCAACCAGGTTCGCTAGAATTGCATACACGAACGACTCTTCCTTATGCAGACACCTAAAGTTGTCTTAATTTTTTTTTCTATTTTTTTGTTCCTCGATCATATTAAGTGAATTATCATGTGTTTCTCCATCATTACACAATTTATGCCCGGGAGAAAGAAGAACTGCTATTTCAGATGCAAAATCTGTCAAATGGATTTTCTGTTTTATACGAAGATTGAATTCTAATTCTGAAAACGTCACGACCACCAGAGTTAATCGCATCAGAAATTGAAAGGATGTTATCCGCTGTATTTCATTCGAAGGAGACGATTTTATATTCTTTTAATTAAATATACATTTCAATGGAGAGGAATTGAAAGTATTGGATATCTCAAAGCCGCTATTTCATTGATTTCTCCTTAGTAAAGTTGACGTAGTTTCGTTTAAATGCGACATTTTCCTACCAAATTTAAAAAAGAAAATCATCAGGACATGAGAAACAGTGAATAACAGTAATTATGGAAATATAAATAATAAAGAAATCTATTTTATTTTCATAAGAAATATTTCGGATTTAATCTCGGAAATTAGATTATTTTATATGATTAGAATATTTTATATGATTTTTTATTTTTATACTATTTTTAATGATTTATATAGAGATGTTAATTATATATTTTTTTTTACTATATTCAATATGATTTTATACGATTTTATATGATTATAATATTTAATATGATTTTAGTTTTTAGCATGATTTTATGGAATTAGAAGTTTTTATGATTTATATGATTATAATATTTCATGCTTTTAGTATGACTATATGGAATTAGAATATTTTATATGATTTTATATGATTATAATATTTAATATGATTTTAGTTTTTAGTATGATTTTATGGAATTAGAAGTTTTTATGATTTATATGATTATAATATTTCATGCTTTTACTATGACTATATGGAATTAGAATATTTTATATGATTTTATATTTTATATTATTTTGTATGATTTTATATGATTATAATATTTTATATGATTTAGAATAGTATGAAATTATGGAATTAGAAGTTTTTATGATTTATATGATCATAATATTTCATGTTTTTAGTATGACTATATGGAATTAGAATATTTCATATGATTTTATATGATTATAATATTTAATATGATTTTAGTTTTTAGCATGATTTTATGGAATTAGAAGTTTTTATGATTTTATATTATAACATTTTATGTTTTTTAGTAGGATTTTATTGGATTATAATATTTCATATAATTATTATATTTTTATATGAGTTTATATGCTTATAATATTTTAATGATTTATGTAGAGGCATATTATATATATATTATTTTTACTATATTTTATATGATTTCAGAAGAATATATTATTTTGTATGATTTTATATGATTATAATATTTTATATGATTTTAGAATAGTATGAAATTATGGAATTAGAAGTTTTTATGATTTATATGATCATAATATTTCATGTTTTAGTATGACTATATGGAATTAGAATATTTTATATGATTTTATATGATTATAATATTTAATATGATTTTAGTTTTTAGCATGATTTTATGGAATTAGAAGTTTTTATGATTTATATGATTATAATATTTCATGCTTTTAGTATGACTATATGGAATTAGAACATTTTATATGATTTTAGATTTGTACATGATTTTATGGGATCAGAATATGTTTTTATAACTTTATAATATTAGAATATTTCATTTAATTAGAATATTTTAAGATTTAATATGATTCGAATAGTTTATACGATTTTATACGAGTAGAATATTTTTATGCTTTTATGTTTAGAATATTTTATACGATTATAATATTTCATATAGTTTTATATATTTTGAGCATTTTATATGACTTTATATAATTAGAAGATATTTATGATGTGATGTGATCAGACTATTTTTAAATGATTTCTATATTTCTTATGATTTTTACTACTGGAATGTTTTATATTATGTTATAATTTAATGGAGTTCTTACTCTTATTTCTCTTTTCAATTGTTTTTCTGTCATAATTTTCCTTTTCGTATTAGGAATTGTCAATGTCTATGGTGTAAAGTGATTTTAATATTTCAAATTCTGGGTTATTTCAGTGGAGCCTACATAAGCCATACGTAACCTATCGTCTGCTCTCGCGGTATTTAGATTAAATTCGCAGTTAAGTATTTAACGCAAAGATGATATTCGTTTTCAGCGATAGAATTGCATAATGAGGCTAGTATTTTTCTTCAGATTCAATATTTCTCATTGCAGTATTTAAAAAAAAAATAATATGCAGGATAGTATCAGTGGAACTATACAAAATCTTACCAAATTCCGTTTGAATATTTCATGTAACATACAGTATTTAGGAGCAAGAAATCTCCGATAGGGGTAAAACTGAATATAAGATGGCGCTAAAATTACCAGACATCCATGAAGCTTATCGGATTCAAACGAAAGTGCTAGTAATGATAGCATCCATACTATTATTAAAATATTAGATTCATGTTACTTCTGCTTTATGTATGTTATGGTTTGTTTTGTTTTATGGCATATCGACCTCAATGGGTCATTTAATGCCGACAACGTTTTTTTTATTCCTGGTAATATTTTGTTTTGTCCAAAAATCTATTTCTGGTAATATTTTTTCCTCAAAAATGTATTGCTAATAATATATTTTTCAAAAATATATTGCTGGTAATTTTTGTTCCTTCAAAAATGTATTTCTGATAATAATATTTTAGAAATATTTCTGGTATTAAAACCTATTTTTATACTTTCATAATGCTTTTTTACCTTAGTTTCGGGGTTAAATATTTGCCCATAGTTGGGACCCTGACAGGTGCTACTACACCGGGACAGGCTGGACCTGGGAACACCAGCAATTAAGAGGTGGTTCCACGCTCTTCAAAACCTCCTGATCAGAAGACTTTCTGTTGGACGTAGTTTATCGTCTTGCCCTGGACGCGGATGTAGTTTATCGTCATACCCAGGACGGTCTGCTTTATGTGCCGTGACCCTTAAAGACGTAGTCGATCATGGCTCTCCACAATTTTGTTTCCTTTATAGCTTTAAAATTTTTTGTCTTTTTGTTATTTATCTTAAACCTTGTTCCAACCATCCATTCACTCAACTTCACTAAGTAGGCTATTTTTTTGTCTCTGCTCTTTCAATCTGTCCTGTGTGTATCAGGATTTCGAAGCCCTCTTTCCTCATTATGTGCCCTAGAAGTTTCAACTGCCTCTTCCTGATGTTAAGTATAAATTTCCTTTTTGTTTCCATTTCTTTTAATTCCGTCATTGCTCACATGTTCGGATCAGGGTATCATGATCATCCTTCTGTAGAACCACATTTCTGTTGCTTCAAGTCTGTTCTTCATCTTTGAAGTCATTGGCCAGCATATAGGAGGATGGATATCACTGAACAGTTCGGGATTTTTCCTTTGTTTCTAAAGAAATATTGTTTCTTACTACTCTGCTTATCTTTTGGAAGGCATGTTTGGCTATCCCAGTACATCATCGGATTTCGATATCGCACTTTTCGTAAAAGTGTCATTCAGTGTTTTAACTCGGTCTTCAATAATAGAAAGTGGAGAATAAGTTAATCAATTTATGAAATAAATATTCGTCGAAATGAATGATGAAAAAAAGCACCCAATGCAAAATATTTATTTTTCAAATTAAACCTATCTGAAGATCTCCAGTAGATACATGCATAACATAAAATGAGATACGCAGATGACAGCGTACTGATAACAGACACGGAAAAGAAGGTAACAACAGAGAGTAAGACAAAGGAACTAAGCATAAACTAAAAAAAGACAGAATGCATGGTCATCAGTAAAAGGATGAGCCCAAAATTCGAAATTACAAAACCTCCTATAGAAAGTAACGAAGGAGAACGAGAAGAAAGGACTAAGCATAAACTACCAGAAGACAGAATGCATTGTCATCAGCATAAAGATGAGCCCGAAATGCGATTTGCAGGTGAGGAACGCTAGAATCAAGCAGACGCGGAAGTTTAAATATCTGGATGGAGTTTTCACAGGGGACGGTAAGTGCGACACTGAGTTCCGTAGACATATTGGGATGACCAAAGACTTATTCCAAAATCTTTCAGAGTATTGCGAGACGGGGGATTTCTTTGGTAACAAAAAAAAAAGAATACTGAGCTGTTACGTGACATCTGTCCTTCTTTACGGCAGCGAATGTTGCACGATTTCCTCAAAGATGAAGAAGTGCCTCGAAGCGACGGAGATGTGTTTCTACAGAAGGATACTAAGGATATCATGGACCGAGTGTGCTAACAACGATGAGGTTTTAGAGAGGATGCAAACAAGCAGGAGGCTTATAATTAACATCGGGAAGTGGTAGCTGAAATGAAAATGAAATGAAATGAGGAAGGAGGGCCTGGAGAATCTAATACTCACTGGTCGAATAGAGGGAAAGAGAGACAAGGGAAAACAACGCATGCCATACCTAACGGGCTTAAAGCAAGTGGTTGATAGAACGTGGTCTGGGGGAAGTAGCAGAGGTATGGAACTTGTTGCAAGGGATAGAGAAAGGTAGAGAGCCGTGCTCGCCTACGTCCTGAAAGGACATGGCACATAAAAATAAAGAAGTTCCAGTGCTGCTTTCTTACTCTTGCACGTCGCTGACGAAAATCCATAGCCAGAGGTTGTGTGTAGGCGGCAAATAGTATTTTTTTTTCTATTGTAGATTCTGCTGAAATGAATGGCAGTCATTAGCATCAGCGTATCTCCCATATATAGGTGCGCGTGTTTGGGCACCTCCATGTGGTGCAATGGTTAGCAAGCTTGTCTTGCTAAAACAATTACGACTGATTAGTTAGTTAGATCCTCACTGGGTGCCCCATACTTTCGGCCTTGTACCACATCTAAGCTACGCTTAGAATATCACTATCGGGTGCCTCGAGGCGATGTATTGTTAGCAAGCTTGTAGAACAATTACGAGTGAGTTCGATCCTCACTGGGTACCCCATACTTTCGGCCTTGTGCCATATCCAAATTACGCTTGGAAAATCACTATAGATGTGCGTACGTGTAAAAAGAATATACTATGGATATAAATGTATCTGTACTATTAGGAAAATTAATGAAAAACTATTTTTTTAAAATCTTTTGACACATTTCGACATCTATGTCTTCATCAAATTGAAATGACTTTTACGTTGATGTAACTACGCATGCGGACGAAGAGGAGAGTTTTAAAGGCCTAAATATTATTTTTAATGTTTTTGGATACGTAGCCTAATATTTAATCTAACTTCTTTTTATTTATGTTTATATCAGATTTGTTATTAAGTTCGTCGGACTCCATCCTTCAAATCTATAAATCAGTCATCCGTCCTTGCATGGAATATTGCTGTCATATATGGTCTGGTGCCCCCGCTGTATGTCTCGAGGTCCTCTACAAAACCCAGAGACAAATACGCAATGTGATATGTCCTGATCTGGCATCTAGTCTACAGTCGCTTTCTCACATAAGTGCCATGGCTTCCCTTTGTCTCTTGTACATGTATTTTCATGGCAACTGTTCCGACGAGCTGCTTTCACTGGTTTCCAGACTGCATGGATTTAAGCGAGCTACCAGCCTTTTCACTGTCGAAACGGTTAAATGTATCCACCTCTTCTACTCAAACGGCTTCTTCTCTCGCACTTCCCGTCTACGAAACTCCCTTCCCCTTGCTTACTTCTCCGATAACTATAATCAAATATTCAAGTGTAATGTCAATCTGATACCTTGATATTGTTCCACGTCCTTCTCTGTTTCCTTTCCCCAAACACGCCTCTTTACTCTTGTTGTTAATCCTCTGTAACCCTTTGCATGCTAGTGGCACTCCCGCCTTGCTTGGAGTGAAATGCTTTTTTAAAAAAAAGTATGCCATATTTTGACAACAGATATTCCAAGAAAGATGATACTTTAAAAACAAAAAAGTGTGAAGTCATAAATAAAAAGAGAAATAAACTAAATTCATTTGGTTAGACTATATGCCTAAACATGTAGTAATAAAAAAAATGACTTTAAAATCCCAGTGTCCATTCCCACGGCTTCTGTAGTTGCATCAACAGAAGCATCAATGCTTAACATCAGGAAGAGGTAGCTGGAGTTTCTGGGACACATAATGGGGAAGGAGGGGCTGGAGAATCTGATATTCACGAGTCGAATAGAGGGAATGAGAGACAAGGGAAAGCAGCGCATGACATTTCTGGCGGGCTTGAGCTGGTTGATGACAGAAGCTTCCTTTCCTCTGCTACGTCCCCCGGAGGGAGCAGAGGGTAGGAAATTATTGAGAGTTGCGAGGGATAAATGGAGGTGGAGGGCCATTGTCGCCTACGTTCGAAAGGACATGGCACATGAAAAGAGAAAAAAGAGTTCTATTCCGATGCAAACCTAAAGGAAGAAAAGTAGCAAACGAAAACATTTTAACCAAATTTTACTAATATTTTCTGGTATAGAAAAATGTATATATCTTGTTGTCTCATGTACTTATTTTTATGTATCTATGGAAAAAAAAAACAAAAAAAAACGGGATACACTGACGTGCGTGCGCACACACTTACGAGTGCACACACACGTGTGTGTGCGCGCGCCAGTGTCTGTGTGTTTGCGCGCACACACGCGCGTGTGTGCACATGTAGGTTTCTATGCATTATATGTGCACGTGGCCTAGTTGCTAGATACTTTGCTTTCCGAGTATGAGACACGGATTAGAATCTCACATGAGTCGAATTGACTTGCTGATGTTATCGGTCTGGTGCAGAGATTTCAGCGCGTGGCACTTATCGAAAGTGTTTTGGCTGCCATACCTTTCGAGTAAAATTTCGTAAGAATTAGCCGTTTCTGAGAGCGCTAAGTCACAAGTTACCGTGACCGAGGTTTTGAGTGCTGTTCGAAACTACTGATCATGATAGATCATGTATTCTCTCTCAGAAACAGTAAATCCGCTCCTCTCAGTATAGTTGCAGTATATACTATCTTTTACCAGTGATTTCACTGGGATATAAACCAACACAAATGAGCCTGATACGGTCTCGGCCACTGGAATTGCCTAGGAGCCATAACAGCCAGGAACGCTCAGAAAACGAGAGACATTTTCCAATATGTTCGCCCTGGTTATGACAGTAAACTACATCTGCGTCCTGGGTAAGATGATAAGCTACATCCAGCAGCAAGGCCTCTGATCAAGAGCTTTTGAGGAGCGTGGAATCACCGCTTAATTGCTGGTGTTCCCTGGTCCAGCCTGACCCGGGGTTGTAGCACCTGTTAGGGTCCCGGTTATGGGCAAATAGTTAACCCCAAAACTGAGGTAAAAAAAACTTATGAAATTGTAAAAATAGCTTTTAATACCAGTAATATCTTATAAAAAATTATTACCAGAAATAAATTGTTGAAGAAAAACAAATCTTACCAGCAATACGTTTTTGAAAAAAATCTTATCAGCTATACGTTTTTGAAAACAAAATATTACCAGCAATACGTTTTTGAAAATAATATTACCAGCTATACATTTTTGAGGTAAAAATATTACCAGAAATAGATTTTTGACAAAACAAAATATTACCAAGAAAAAACAGTTGTCTGTATTAATTAACCCATTGAGGTTGATATGCCGTAAAACAAACCGAATTGTCCAATATATATGTATAGATACGTATAGTCAATCGACCTGAGTCCAGAAATAACCCAGCAATTTGAGATGAACGAGAAATATTCTCTTTGACAACTTCTTAGACATTTTGTTCCCTTACATTCATCTGTGCCTCAATTAGACTTTTCCAAACAGTTTGCAAATTCTTCTTTTGGGCGTCATTGTGGACCACACACGGACATTTACTTCTACTGATATTTTTCGCTAAAATATTCTCTATTAAAAGGTGGTATTATGCAAAATGTATCTGTCACAGATTCCTTGCAAATGAATTGAAGCTATTAATATCAGTTGGTCAGCTCACAGACACACAGACACAAACAGACACATACACACACACACACTCACACACACACATATATATATAATATATATGTATATATATATATATATATATATATATATATATATATATAATCCGATGCGATGCGATCGCCCGTTGATGTGAAATGCACTGAAACCAAGTTGCATCTTTGTAGTGAGTAAAATGGTTTTGTCTATATGATAAAATTATAATAAATATATATATATATATATGCGATGCGATCGCCTGTCGATGTGAAATGCACTGAAACCAAGTTGCATCTTTGTAGTGAGTAAAATGGTTTTGTCTATATGATAAAATTATAATATATATATATATATATATATATATATATATATATATATATATATATATATATATATATAATGTACATGAAGAAATATAATAAGTTGTGCTATATTTATGGGATAAGCTGCTCAATATCAGGGGTAGAGTATATGTAAATATAAAAGTGAACACTGAAGTCAGCACTCAGAAGCGACAGACTGTTTCATGCTAGACGCAATCGTTATGCTGC
>OZ038496.1:68939376-68944376 GCA_964036315.1 Acanthosepion esculentum
CTTTATTTCGCTCAATGGGGTTGACTGTTCTAGTTCCACGTGCCATGTCTAATGGATGTCAGTTATCACTTATCTCCTTTTAACTGAAGTTCTCCACCGTCTTAACCAGGTATTGAACTTACACTCTTTGGATCCTGTCACTGGACCTAACTAACGCCTTTATCCAGTGTGCCATGTCTCCTTGTAATAAATATGGCGACAAAGATGAGGACAATAGTAGGAATAATGTAAAAAGTGTAGACACATCGTCTCTATTTATTTTTATACTGAACCTTTCAATTTGTCTAATCAGTTTCGTGATGTTTAAATGAAATTCATCAAGGAACGCGCCGTAGTTATCTTTTTTTTTTAACTCAAGTACTTTCGATATTTTGCAAGAACATCTTCAGGGGTATATTACAAAGGTAAACTTATTGTGTCTGAGATATAAAAAATCTGCATTCCATTGTCATGGTGATTTTAAAAATAATGCGGGAACGCGCTCTGTTATAGTCATTTTAAAATTTCAAAATTTATCCGTAATAGTTATGGAATTTTTTACAAAATAGCGTTTCACTATAAGTGAACTGATCGGGAATTTGTAGAAAGGTAAAAAGATATTATTATATAAATATATATTTATGAACTTTAAGATGTTTTTGCTATATTCGTAATAAAATGTTTTGAGTAATGGTTGGTTGATTTCGATATAGAGGGCCTCGAGAATTTGATGGTTTTGTTTATTATTTCTGTTGTGTAGTATATTGGCGTTTTCAACAAGTATTTTTCTGTATTCTAAAGGTGGACAGGAATGTGTTTTTAGAGGTTGTGCATTAAAACTTGCATTCGAGAAATGAAGTTTAATACGTTTTCATATACACACACACATATATATATATATATATATATATATATATATATATATATATATATATATATAAAAAGAAAGAACAATAAGATATAAAATCCGGTGTTCTTTTAGATATTTTTTTTATTATATAAATTAATTGATTTAAAATGTTTTTTCGCTACAAAGTGATAACCATGTTTCAAAAATGGAAGCTAAAAGCTTCGAATTTAATTTTGTCTTGTCTAATGTCTTTAATTTAATAACAAAATTAAATTCGAAACTTTTAGCTTCCATTTTTGAAACACGGTTATCACTGTGTAGCGAAAAAACATTTTAAATCAATGTATAATACATATATATATATATATATATATATATATATATCTCCATGTGTAGAATTGTTGTATATGTCCCTTCTTTAAATAATTTTAAACTTAATACAGATTAAATTGAAAACTTAAAATTGGTAAAATTTAATTTTATAATATAATTTAGTATTTATTAGAATGAATTCTATTTTAGTCTAACCCTAACATTAAAGCGTTAAATAATTATTATAATTTAAGTTCGTTGTCAATTTTTTTGAATTCTCATATTCTTGCATTTTGATTGGTCATTCCAGCTTGTGTAACAGCGTTTCCCCTAGCGAGGGGTGTTTGATTGATTTGAACCGAACAGCCTCCAGATGTAGAGATACTATCTGGAGGCTGTTCGGTTCATTTTCAGACTTTAAGACGTCTCCAAAAATTCAATGTGGTTTGAATGTGAACAACCTTCTGATACCCGACAGCCATTCACGAACTTTTATCGCATTCTCTTCCAATGTAGGCGTAAGAAATTTTTTGGATTATTTATAATCCTAAAATAGTTTCACTTCAGTTTCATTGTGTATATATATTCATTTTTATCCGTCTTTCTGGATTGTTTAGAGCCGAAGCACGCAAGAATAATTATTTTTTTGAGAGTGATTATTGTATTAACGATTGAGATTAACAAAGATTTTTCGAGATAAATGTTGTATTATTTAACCCATAGGTGGGAGGAGATGGATTCATATCTTTCCAAGGGTATTTCCTCATAAAAGAATATAACGAACCCGACGAGTTCTGATCTCTTTTCCGACAGAATTCTCTGTAGGTTTGAAGATAGTTATGTAAAACAATAGTGGAACTGGCTGAATTATACTCGTGCTTTCTAAGCGAAGGAGTAGAGATATTAGAAGAAAAATAGTTGAGAGTGAATAATCCCACTAAAGTCTGATTAAAAAAAAAAACGAGTTGAAAATCTGTAATATTATTCAACCTCTTGTTTGTCGGAGTGCTGGTCTCATTCTCGAAGCTTCAGATGGCTTGGTTTCTTTTCTTTTTTTTTTTGCCCTGTAATTGTGGCACAAGGCCGAAAAGTGAGGCTGGGTTAAGACTGGTCAACACTAGATATACTATACCTAGCTAATTGGATGAGTGCGCAAACCATTCTTGAGTGGTATGCACATTCTGATACAGTGTAACCCGCATATAAGAGAGTTGACGGGACCGGAGAAGAAGTCTCTTATATCCGGGTTTCTCTTATATCCGGTTTTGGTCTATTTTGTTTTATTAACACAGGCTCTAATTTGGGACCAGAGAAAAATCTTTCTTATATCCGGGTTTCTCTTATATCAGGGTCTCTTATATCCGGGTTACACTGTACTTACCTGGCACAGGGCCCGTCCCTGTGCTCGTGGTATCACAGCTTTGACCACTTTGGACAATCTATGACAACCGGCCCGAATGAAAACACTCGGGTCCCCACGTTAAAAAATGACCTTGTTTCACAACCTGACTCAGTGGGAGAGGGTCAAGTAAATATCTAACTAGCTAATTGGATCCATGACCCATTTATTATTTACAGTATACCCATTCATCATAAGCGCTATATATTTCTGTAAAATTACAGAAAAGTGGCGCAAGGCCAAAAAGGGGGTGTGGGGAAAAGGACGGTCATCATCTGTCTTAGTTTTACAACTTAGCTAGACACAACCACTGACCCAATCATACAAAACAATATTCCTATCACCAAAACAACACATTCATACTTACCTTACTCATTGCATACACCAAAATACCTCATTGTCTCAATTAAATTCCTAAATAATCCGCATATGTACAAATCGATGTCTGTGGGGGGGGGGGAATAAAATCAAGTTAAAAAAATCCCCAATGATTATGTACAATATGTTTATAAACTATTTACATGTAACTAAACAAAACCATGTTAGTAATAAAAAAAACCCACAAACCTTAAATGTGGCAGAAATATAAGTTAACTAGACAAATCGATACGGGACTAAAAAAAAAAAGCAAAAAGCATTCATCCCTTTCAAGCACTCAACCAGACACGCACTCATTCTGACAAAAAAAAAAAAACAAATACGAAAACACACACGAAACGAAAGACGCCCCGCATCCGCCAGAGAATTGACATCCTTCACCAACTAACGAGGGAGGGGATGGGGAGTTAAACTAAAAGAAAATAAGGACAGAAAAAAAAGGAGCCAATAAGCAAACACACCCTAGATAAGTTTACTGGAAAAGAAGGAAAACTAAAGAGTCATAAAAACCAAAAACATAAACTAGCCTAATTTCAGGGATTGGTTGCCCATGTTGAACCCAGGAAGAACAATATCCTGATGCTTAACCGGCATGAAAATCCCACCCTAGGTCAGCCCCTTTTACTCGGCACAATCGCGCAAGATTCACCCACCTCTTGCCGAAAACTGATGAGGTGAGCTGCAGGGAAATTCCACGCAGGACCGGATTCGCCTTTAGCTTGCAAAGGAAAGGTACTAACGCAAGAACGTAAAGCAAAGGCGAAAGCGGACAACCTTGACGAAAAGAGCGAGACAATACGAAAGACTCCGATCTTACCCTATTCACTTCCACCAGCGCACCGGGAGTCGTATACAAAAGTCGTATCCAGGTGCGAAAGTCGTGTCCGAAAGCGGCCGCTGGGAGGACCACCTCCAGAAAACGATGGTCAACCCTATCGAAGGCCTTGGACTGATCTAAATTGATCAAGGCGTCTTCCTTGTCAACTTGTTCTAAGATCAAGCGTACCATATGAATGTTGTCCTGAATAGTCCTACTGTTCACAGTACAAGTCTGTCTCCGAGCCAATCAGACTAGACAGGACAAGTTGCAAACGGTTGGCTAAAATCTTCGCCAAAAGTTTTAAATCTGTGTTTAACATGGTTAAAGGGCGAAAGTTATCTAACCCATCCCCACCGTTCTTGTCCTTACTCAGCAATTTGATCACACCCCTGGTGAAGCGTTGGTGTATAGACCCCTGATTCACCCAGTTGTTGAAGATCAGTTCCAGAAAAGGAACAAAAACGGGCGACTGCCTCAAGTAAACTTCGTAGGGAAGACCATCTAGTCCCGGAGATTTATCCAGGCCAACCAGTTTCAGCGCTTCCCAGATTTCCGACTGTGTGATGGAACTCTCGAACCCAGCTGCTTCAGCTGCCTCAAAGCAGGGAAAGTCAGCTAAATAGGCGTCGAACTGAGCTAAGCTCAGACCTGGCTCCCTGGGTGAAAAGTTCCTGAACGTAATCCCGAAAGGCCTCCCATATGCCTGCGTTTGTTGTCACGGTCCGCTTATCCGGCAATGTGACGCACGTGATATGTCGCCGAGACGCGCTCCGATTCTCCTCTGCACGCAATTCCGCGACCATATTCGTCGCCTCAGAGGACATTCTTTTTAACCTAGCCCTAACTACCAGAGCTTGATCCTTTTAGATAAGCAAAGAGGATAACTCTGCCTTAGCTAAGGCTGGGATCTCTACTGAGAGGGGTTGAAGAATGGGAAAAGGATGTGGATGGGGTGGTCTCTCTACTAAGGGGGTTGAGGGCTGGGAAGAATGTGATGAGTCAGAGGATGTGGAGGGAATGGCCTTTTTAGTACAGGAGATCTTATGCTGACTGGAGGTAGAAGGCTGTGGAGATTTTGCTGACTGTGGGGCAGTGGATGTGGAGGGAATAGTCTTTTTAATGGCAGAGGTTTTTGAGATCCGTTGATGGTCTAATTTTTGTTTTACTTTTTTGAGTTGTTCGGTCTTTTCGAAACCAGGGTCGTATTTCTTTTTAAGCTGATCTAAGGTCTGTTTTGAGGCCGGGGCGTCGCCCTTACTGCT
>OZ038496.1:68951876-69006876 GCA_964036315.1 Acanthosepion esculentum
GATGACAAAAGTAGAAGGCGTGTGAAGCCGTTTCCTCTAAGCATAGTAAGCCAGCCACGAGGCGAGCTTGTGACTCACCAAGTGTGGCATTCACAGCCCCTCCCCATGACACAGACGTTGTGCATAGACTCCTCTCTCTATCGATGTGATGCTTACGTCCCCCCCCCACAGCAAAATGGACTATAGGAAGCGCTCGATCGCCCTCTTCCACCGCTGACAGAGGAGAAATACGCAACAAGTGGTAAAAGGCAAGAGGAAAAACGTATGTGGCACACGCCTCCGCCCTGCCCTTCAAGGACAACCTCCTTCGACGTCAAGTTGCGGCCGCCGCGCCGACCTTTGCCCGTACTTCTAATGACTTGTCCGATAGTAAGAACGTCGCGTAGAGCGGAAAAGTCGGGTCAGTTCTCAATGGTTTAGAATGAGTTAATTAATGATAATTATAATTATTATATTATAATTATTTTTGACACTATAATTTTAATTGCTATTAATTTTCATTTATTTATTGCTTTTTTTGGATAGAAGATACGTTTCGAAGTATATTGGTAAATTTAAAACTTGGGTTTTCTAACAAGAACTCTTATCTTTTCCTTGAACCGTTGGACCATGTCGCTTCACGGGATCTAATCAACAGAAGTTTACCGAGAAGGATCGAAATGAAAAAATATATATATAAAGGTGAAGGTCAATCCTATTTGAAACTAGTAGTGTGGAATGTAAAACTTTTATTATTTTAATGTTACCAATTATTTAAAAAAATTCTTTATCATGTAAAACATGCGTAATATAAGACGGGATAGTAGAAGGGTTGAGGGTTTCATTATCTTGGAGAATAAATTAATGATTATGATTTTTTTCAGAATGTCTGCCAGGTAATTGTTGCAGAGTGGTTTGAACTAATAAAATGGGCGTCCTGAAACCTTTTATGCTGTTTTCCGGTCATTTTTTTGCGGATAAATCTTTCGCCTTTTACTAAAGATTTCCGTGGCCGGGAATGAGTCTATAGACTTATTTTTGAAGTCCTGCGTATTTGCAGGGTGAAAAAAAACAAACAAAGTTAGACTGACTTTATTGTTTTCATTTATTGTTATTTTTTTTTTAACTTGATAATGGGTGTGCAGGCATATTATGATTTACCTTGTGTAGGGATCCGTCCCTGTGCTGATGGTATCACGGCTACGACTAGCTTGGACCAGTTAAGAAAACACTCGGCCCCACGTAATTGACTCAGTGGTGGGGGTCAAGTAAATATCTATATTGTGATTTGCGCACCTGTAGTTACTTCGTGTTGTTATTAGCTCACATGGGTTACATCCTGAGTCAGGATCTTTTGTACGGCAGAGTGCTGGTCTCATTTTCGACGCTTCAGATTTACTTTATCATCCCATTTGACCATTTAATCTGTTTAGAATAATATCTACGATTTATTACTGATTTTTACACTGTAATCGAGGCCGAAAAGTTTGATTGGATTACGGTTGGTCGACTCTATCTATCCTATACCGATTGAACTGGATTCACTGGCCATTCATTAGTTACAATATACTCATTCATCGTAAGAATCTATCCGTCATCATTCGGTCCTACGTACAACAAAATGCCTCGCACTTAATGGGCAAAAAACAAGAAATAAATATTTGAATATGTAGAATTGTGTTTAAAATATGTAAAAATTATATCCCTGAAATGATGGAGCAGAGGTAGATGACCTCGCAAAACGGAAAATACGTTAGTAGGACACGGTCACCCCTTAAAAATAAGAGTAACCGCTGTATTCAGTTTCCGACAAAATCAAGTAGATCTCTCGCTAAGGAATCATATAAAAAATATATGGGAATTAGAAAAGTCAAAGAAGACTGAACAAGTCGCGTTAAAGTGCAGGGCAAAGCAAACTTGGGAAGTAGGGAATCTCGACTTGGATCATGCGGCGAAGCAGGGAACGACATTTACTCACGCTAACTAGGTAATCTTAGAAGAATCTATCTGAACAAGGGGAAGGCTTTTCAGGAAACCACTCCGTCGTGAGGTAAATTTATTGTATATGAAATACAATTTTGCCACAAGGTAATCACCTTTTTGTGACTTAGTGCGTCCTAAAATAAATCAAGGCTAACCCTGTTCAGGCGAACCAAGCTCCACATAGTTACCCACCTTTCGTTGAAAACTGCCGATACCAACCCCTATTCTATCAGCTTTAATCTTAATCCTGAGCTGATGCTGAAAGAATCAGATCAGATCGCATCACAAATTTCCATCATTCGCGTCGTCCAATCACCATTCTTGCCGTAGCCAGCAGCGTAAGAAACACCATCCATTTCACCCCAGAATACAGGGGCGACACATTGTCACACGCGTGACCAATGAGCACTAGTTTTTTGGGAGCGATACAAGCCGTCACCTCCCCGAGTGGGGTGCAACCGAGGACAATAGTAGAAGGCGTGCGACGCCGTTTTCTTTAAGGTCACAGCGACGAGACAGGCAAATACGTCAAGCCCCATCTGAAGGCTACGTCATTGAGAGATAGCCTATTCTGAACCAGCGAAAACTCAGTGTTGCTGATATAATCCGCCGCTGGCGCCCAAGACCAGAACGAGCGAAACTCGTCCGCAGACAAACGAAACCAAACACAGAGCCGATCCTTCAAGACCCCACCTCCACTAATTACCGTTAAAAAGACTCTCCTGGGCCCGGAAAAGGTCACTGAACCAAAGAATGAACCTCAATGCTGATCGACACTCGAGCAGGATCTCCGACTGATCCCGGGACCTACGATGGCACGCGGTCTCAGAATCCAGAGGAATGATGGTAAGCGAGGGATTAAAAAAAAAAAACTTGTATTTAAACAATACAAGAATTTATTTTTTTAAAAATCCCTCGATGTCGGTCGACATTGGAGGCACGATGGAGTAATGGATAGCGGCTCGGATTGAGAAATCGAAGAGCCGAGTTCGAATTCCAATCAGAGCCATTACATTCACTTACTTGCTTATACCTTATAAAGGTATGAATCCTCTTCTTTCCCCCCCGCCAGCTATGGGTAAATAGCAGAACAGGCCGGGTTTTATAGCCTTGGATGGCATCTTGTCTACCACAGAAAGAAATGGCAAGCTACTGCAAGAAGAAATCTGCCTCGTCAGTTATATATCGAAAGATACATGATCGCCTAAGCGTGTATTACGCATGGCACATAACTGATTTAAACAATCCGAATGTTTTATATCAAATAGTAAGATAGTTGTTTGTTATGATTATTTTTATTTTCATTATATTTTTTAAATCAGTTTGATTTGTCTTAGGAACTGGAATATGTAAGACGAATCAGTATTTTTGAAAAAAGTACTATTAATTTTCATGATTAGTTGGTTTATGGTGATTTTATAAGCGTAAGTATGATGTAGCATAAGGTCGAATGTACGCGGGGTAAACTCCTCAGTTTCGAACTCACTACTCTCGCGAGATTTGCTATTACACGACGCCGAGGTGCTATGGCCAATGTAAGTAAATTTCTTAATTAAATCGTTTGCCGAGTAATTATCAACATTTTAGTTATTTAATTAATTAACTACGAAGCCGTATTTATTTACTCTATTAAAGTAAACATTTTTTTAATCCTTAATTCGGCTTAATCTATCTTCATCTAGGATCCGCTAAAGACTTAAATAAAACTGTAATAATGTATCTTAAGTAATTTAAATCCCTACTTTTAATTTAAATTTGCGTTTTGTTTTGAAGAAAATGGCCTGAAGCTAATCAAAATTAAAAGAAAAAAATAATTTCTGTCAACAAATAAACTTTTTTAGGCATTTTAAATTAATTCGCACGTTTTTTCTTCATTCCTGAACCACCTTTATATACGGAAAATATCTACAACAAATTTAAAATTCTCTTTAAAATCCAATATCAGTTCTAAAGATGTGTTTCGAAGCCTATTAGTAAATTTAAGACTTGGATTTTTTTTTAAAATGCTTAACTTTACTTGAAATAGAATGAAAATAACATTTTAATTACAGGCATTATTTTTATTTCTGCAACAACAGAAAGGGAATTTCGAAAGTCAGATGTTATAGATTAATAAATTACTAATTATTTAGTCGTTTTTCTAATAATGTAAGTAGCATAAAGTGCTCAGTTAAAAAGAGTGGATCATGTCTCTTCACAGGCACTAATCCCAACAATTTTACTATGATTGAATGACATTAAAAACTCTTATACAAAGGTGAAGGTCATTGTGATTAGAAATCCGCAGTGTGGAGTATAAAGCTTTTATTATTTCAATGTATCCAATTATTTAGAAAATCTTTATCATGTACAGTATACGTAATTTAAATTCAAATAGTACAAGGATCGCGAAGTTTCTTGATCTCGGAGCCTAAATTAATAATTATGATTTTTTCAGATTGTCTGTCAGGTAATTGTTGCAGAGAGTTTTGAGCTAAAAAAAATGGGCGTCCTCTGACCCTTTACGCTGTTTTCCGGTCATTATTTTGCGGACAAATCTTTCGCCTTTTACTAAAGATTTCCGTGGCCGGGAATAAATCAATGAGTCTATAGACTTATTTTTGAAGTCCTGCTTCTTTGCAGGGTGAAAACAAAATCCAAAATTAGACTGACTTTAATTGCTTTTCTGCTTGATAAATTGCGTGCAGTTACATTAAGATTGGCGCAGCTGTGGTTGCTTCAGTTTTTCATTAGCTCGCTCGGGTTACATTCTGAGGCAGTATCCCTTTTTGGCTGGGTTCATTTTTGGTGTTTGAGACTTCCCCCAAAATGCAAAGCGGTTTGCGCAAGGTTTGAACAGCTTTCAGATACATAATAAATGTCTCATTTATTTCATTCTATCCAATGTGGACATACGGGACTTCAGGTTGAAAATAGTCCAAATAGTTACTGCTGAAAAAAAAAAACATTGTACAGTTTAAAAATCTATAATATTATTGGGATGTGTTAATTTTTTAATCCTAACTTAGATATGTGCATCCAGCACTGTGGGTCGAAATCATTATTCGCTCACAACAAAAACACTCTATTTCTCGTACTCAGCTCCTGTTCTTAGATAAAAAGTTGACTAAAATGGAGATACGAAATCAGATTAATATAATTCTTTTTCCATATTGAATCGTAGTCAGTCACTGGGATCATGTCCTTTTTGTTCATCCATACCAATAATAATCTAAGATTAAAAAATGTTATGGGATATTTCACTGCTCATATTGCTATACTTGAGCAGTGGAATATCCCCTGAAAAAGTCAATCCTTGTAGATGTAATAAAAGAATCACTTCAGAATTCACTGTAGGGAGATATACACCCGAGGGAGGCCGGATGGGTCAACGATCGAATCGTTTTGAATGAGATTCGCTTCCTCTTACTTGATTCCCTATTGTAAATAATGTAAATTTCTCTTTGTTGCTAAATCCTTTTTCTTTAAATATTTTAGTAACTGTCTATACTCGCGTATCATGCGACTGTTGAAGATTTACTCTTGAAGTTATTTTAAGAGGATCGCATCATACATGAGATATAAAATTAGCTTATGTACTGCTGGCCATAATTACGCCGATGACCTGACTATATATCCATTTATGTTGTATTCTCCTCCTCGTTCTGGGGAAGTCTTTTAGTTGAGGGTCTTGAGGCGATCATAATAAAGTTGTCTTTCTTCTTTCGGCCGGGTGATAGCAATTTTTTTCTTAGGTCGGCAATAAATGAGAAGTACAAGAAAAGGAATTTAAAACTTACTACTTTATTAAAAACGTCAACGTGTATATCTTCTAGCCAGTGGGGTTGCTATACCATCCCACTGGGGAATAGTTTCCACACACGAAATTAACCCCTAAGACCTGAAATCATTTCCTGTCTTTCTAACATTCCCACGTTCGACTCTCTTTCGACATCTCTATTTTGTCTATCATCTGACCTTAAGGGCAGCCTCAAATGGTCTGAGTTAGATACACTGCCAAAAAAAGTAATAATCTAAATTATTTAATATTTACTGTAGTCAACAATACAGCTGTATTTAAAATAAGTATGATGTCGATAAAACTACTGTTTTACTTACCTGTATCGAATAATAATGTATGTAATATTCACATATTCGTATCGTATTATAAAATACAAATATATTATTCAGCTTTTCCATGGTTTACGTTTATAAGAGGTTTGGCTGTTTCTCGTTCGTTTTTTTAGGATTGTACGCGTTTACGAAACAAGTATAGCGTTATTAACGATAGTTTTCTCATTCTCTTTTACTTGTTAACTTATTTAGCTGAAAGATGGGACAAAGTGGTAGAGGAAAACAGGTTAGTCTGTTGTTAGTTAGTCTCCCAAAATGGAATCTGCATGATAAACGAAATACATTATAAAATCATTACCTATAAGGGAAAAATTGGGTGTCGCACGTCACGCGAGATCTGCACGTTGTTTGCACCAGATTTTCACGAAATGCAACAGCCTCTTCTACTCCAACAGCTTCTTCTCTCGCAATTCTCGACAGTGGAATTCACTTCCCTTTACTTGCTTCCCTGATGACTACAATGTTCAAAAATTTAAATTAAACACCAATCTCTATATTCTGATAACTTGAACCCCGTTTTCCTTTTTATCCTCTTCGCAAACCCTGCTATACCATGTCTTTTCTCTTACTTTCTCGCTCTGTAACACCCTGCGTACTAGTGACACTCCCGCCTTGCGACTGCTGAAGACCTAATTTTGGAACTATTTTAAGCGAGCCGCAACATACACGCGATATCATATTAGTGTATGAACTGCTGGCACTGGCGACGCCGTTGACCAAACTATATATACATTTACTGTAGTCAAAATATACAGCTATATTTAAAATAAACATGATTTTCATAAAACTGATTCTTTACGTAACTGTCTCCAATAATAATGCATGTAATATTCACATATTAGTATTGTATTACAAAATACAAACAGCGAATATGCATCTTATCCATGGTTTACGTTTATATGATGTTTAGCTGTTTCTCATTCATGTTTTGTGGTAGTACGTGTTTACGCAACGAGTATAGCGTTATCACCGATACTTTTATCATTCTCTTTTACAGTTTAACTTATTTACCTAGATGGAACAAAGAGATAGAAGAAAAGAGGTTAGCCTATTGTAATTTGGTTTCTCAAAAAAAAAAAGGAACTCGCATGATACAGGAAATACATAAAATCATTATTTATAGGTGAAAATATGTGGGTAAAACGATACACGAGATCTCATGTTACACGGGATTTTCACGTAATTTGCACGAGATTTGAACGAAATGTAACCACCACTTCTACTCCAACAGCTTCTTCTCTCGTACTTCTCGACAATGAAATTCCTTTCCCTTTACTTGCTTCCTTCATGACTACGATATTCAAAGATTTAAATGCAACACCAATCGTCATCTTCTAATAACTTTATCCCCGTTCTTCTTTTTATCCTTTCCGCAATCCCCCCCACACTGTACCTAGTCTTCTCCATTGCTTTCACACTCTGTAACCCCCTGTGTACTAGTGTCACTCTTGCCTTGCTTGGGATGAAATGTTTAAATAAATAGTACACGAGATTCGCACGTTACACTAGTATAAACAGTAATTTCTGAGAAGCCTCTTTCACTGTTTGAACGCACCTTTGTAACATGCCCCATCTTCTGTTACTATACAAGTAGTCAAATGTCTATACCAATTCGATTTGGACGTCTCTAATAGGGAGCACATATTTTGGGCAGTATCCTTCCGATAAAACTAATACACGGCATTCTACTAGTGTGCGGATAACCAATAACATAGAATGTGGCACTGCGCCATCGAAGAACGTAAAGAAATGAATATGGTTAAAATTTATATTCTGCCAGTTGAAGGTGACCGTCTCTCAACTGATAACAGAAGCTGTCACGCCCTTGCATTTCTAGGTCTGCATCGCATGTTGGATGTACCGGCATATCAATATTTATTGGGTCTTTTAATGTTGAATATAAGTTTTCCTGGCTACAAGTCACAGTGAATTTAGTTTCAATGTTAGTATTCTACATTAATTTCCATAATTTTTCTAATGACTGATTCTTTTCAAAAGTATAAATATTTTTTTAATGAAAATGTAGAATTTAAATAGGAAAATGCAAGTAACATTTATGAAGTTTAATCGTGAGTCTCAACGGGTAGAATTGGCAGTTTTTAAAATCTTATCTGCGAAAAAGTAGAAAGTAATTCTTGTAGGAAGAATATTGTCATGGTAAATGTCCGTTTCACACTAGCACGCTAAAAAAAAATATAGGAAGACGATAAACGGCATTAGTTTCTTCTGTTAAAATGATTGAAATAATGAAGATGTAAGAGGGACAACATTTTGACAAAAATTTTCATTTTATGTGTAGTCTTATATTTAAAAGCAGTTTGTGATTTTGAAAATGGTCCTTTTCCTATTTTTTCACGGATTTTAAAACTTTTTTTCTCCAGATTATTTTTATAGTTTCTTTTACTTCTAATTGTGAATTTTTGCGTCGAGGAGGACCGTTTTCCTGTTTTGTTGCGGGATACCTTGTTCTACAGAAGGATGCCGAGAATACCATGGACAGAACATGAGAGCGGCGACAAAGTCTTAGAGAAATTAGAAACAAAAAGAAAGCTAATACTAAAAACATCAGGAAGAAATAGTCTACTCTCAAAATTGTGCCATCTGCATAACTTATTTATTAAGATTGTGGCTGTTACTAATGAATGCTGGTTGAACTTCAATTTTGTTGTTGTTTTTAAGCATTTCACTCCAAGCAAAGCGGAAGTGACACTAGTACACAGGGTGTTACAGACCGAGAAAGTAAGAGAAAAGACATGATATAACGGGGATTGCGAATAGGATAAAAAGAAAAAATATGAGTCATGTTATCAGCTGCCTCTTACTGATGTTAAGTATAAGCATCCTCCCTTTTTTACATCCTCTCTAAGACCTCATCGTTGCTCACACGCTCGGTCCATGATATCCTTAGCAACCTTCTGTAGAACCACATCTCCGTCGCCTCGAGTCTCTTCTTCAACTTTGAGGAAATCGTCCAACATTTAGGATGCTTTCCAAAAGCTGAGTATTGCGAGACATGGGGATTTCTTTGGTAACGAAAAAAAGAATACTGAGCTATTACGTGATATCTGCCCTCCTTTTCCTTAGGGCTGTTCCGATTTCTTTTTTAATGTTAGGCATTCATCCAGTTCTTGTTTTCGTAGCCTCTCACTTGGTGCCGAGTATCTTTCTGGAAGACTGGTGTTGGTTGTACTTGATGAACCTTGCAAAAATATTAATGTGTGATGCATTTCTTATCATCACTCTTACGTGCCTCTGAGTATGGCAACTTTTCACTAGTATTTCATCTCCAGATTGAGGTAATTGTTCCTTATATTTTTAGCTTCAGGCAACAAGATATGGAATAATATCAATTTGTGATAAGACAAAGAAAGCTAGTAACTGCATATTGAATGACAAATATTTGCAATAATATATAGAATAAAAATTAATATATGAAATAAATATAAATAAGGAATAAGGAACTTGTTAATAAAATATGGAATAATATATAAATATGGAATAATAATATTTAAAACATACATGAATACGCACAGAAAATTAAATATCTTACATACCATATACTACATAACATACACTACAAGCAATATAATACACTACATACATTACATACATGCTAAGATCATAAAATGGAACCAAATCATACAACCAATAAAAACAAAAAAAGACAATCTAATAGTATAAACATTTCTGTAATTTTTAAAGTGGTTGCTAAAATTTCTGATAAAGAGAAAAAATATATAAGATATTTTAAATTTATAAATTTTTTTCAAATTTATTTTAATCATTTCAACACAAGGATGGTGAGAAAAAAATTAAGACACAAGGGGTTACTAGGAATTCCTAACAATAGAATGAAAGTAACTGAGAAAACCTTACTGGGGCGAAAAATACCAGGAATCAAGGAAACGGAAGATGCCGATTGACGTTGAGATCATATTTCAGTAGATTGTAGTTGACAGGAAAATAAGAAGCTAGAAGTTAGTTCCATGAGCGACAAACGCATAGCGAAAAAAATATTAGAATGGAACTTACGGCTACATTTAGCAATGTAAGTATAATGATGGTATTTAGCTTTTAATCTAGTACTACGCCTGAATTCACGAAATCGAGATACTATAAAAGAAAAGCCGATCAGAACATTTGCAAGTGAAATATCCTTAGAAATGACGCAGGGATGCAATTTCCAACTTTTCTGATTTCATTCTTATCTTCAACTCATATATAAGTTAATAGAAATAGATAATAACGCATTGAATAATAATAAAGATGTTTAACAATACAATGAATAAAAAAAATGGGTTATCAAAATTTCAGATTGTAGCATAAAGCACAATAGTTTGTTTATCAGCCCAGTGAACAAAGGTAACGATGATGTCAGTAACCAGCATGTTTATGGACTGCTTAGAACAATGTTCTATGGAACCATCTTGTCAAAGATCGTAAAAAGAAAGAACAGAAATAATGAAAAGATGTTTTAAAATATCAACGCCTGGTAAATGCGTAAAAGAATCTCTACTACCTTTCGGCTTTTCGCTACTTTTCTGAATATATATATATATATATATATATATATATATATATATATATATATATATATATATATATATATATGTGCATGTATGTATGTGTATATACTGTACGTGCATTTATTTTCAGATGTCTTTCTATTTACCTAATCACTTGTGCCCAGAAACCTACTTGAATTTCTTCTTGCTATAAATCATTACAAAATAAGCAAACGAAAACATATAAAGGTATTACAGCAATTGTAAAACGAGAGAAAAGGAGAAGAGGGGATTATAGTAGTTATATAAAGCGAGGGATTGCTAGAAAATAAAACCGTGATAATAGTTTTAATGTCTATCGGAGCAGAAACGAACTTATCTAATCCTAATCTATGTGTTCGAATAGCAAAGTAAATATAACCAGTAAAATAAAGATGTAAATAAAAGCAATAAAAGCTTTGAAACTATTATTTCGGAAAAGGGGAAAGGTTCAAAACAGTAGAAATAAATAACCTGCAGAAATAAATCAGAAGAAAAAACCGAAACAGTTTGAAAGTATTAAGAATTTAAAGCAAACGTCATGAAATAGACATGAGGGTAAATTGTAAGAACATATATAACATTTCGTTTTTCGTTCCTTAAGGTGGAGAGGAGAAATAAGAGGAGAAAATAAGTCAGATGAAGATAAAAATGGGGAAGAATAGCTTTTTTCTAATTCTAAATTTGATTTCAATGTGATCTGGCAAAGTTCCACTATTTATTGTAAATAGAAAACATTTACAGATATCGTTTCTGTTTTTTTTGTACATTTTTAGTTTTTCAGACGATCATTATTTTTATCTTAGTCTTAGTTATTTTCTCTCGTTGGTCATCTTTCCTATGAGACATTTCCTTTTATACTTAATGTGTGTTCTTTCTGCATATAAGTCGATCTATTTCGTTCCTTCTTTAAATCAGAATTCATTCTGTTCCTGTTCCTTCATTTTGAATGTTTTTATTTCATTTTTTTGCTATTCTTATATTTCTTTTTGTAAAAAAGACAGACTTTTATATTCTAGATTCTTTTTTCTTTCCTTCTTGGCATTTTTTTCTTTTGCTTCTTTTAGATTTTTTTATTTATTTCATATTTGTAATTCTTAATTTAAAGTTGCTCCTGTTGTGTGTGTGCATATATATATATATATATATATATATATATATATATATATATATATATATATATATATTACTCATTTTCTTTGAATTACACTAACCCGAGGAATTCTAGCGTATTTCTTTTCATTTTTCTTTGTCTCATTATTACTCTTTTTTTTCCATATTTATCCCGTCTATCTTATACCAGAATCAAATTTCACTTTTCATATATTTTCTCTATTTTTTTTTTTCCTTCAATACATCCTGTTATTTTCTATAGATTTCTCTTTTCATGCATATTCGTTCTTCTTTCTTTCTTTCTTAGAAACATTCTTTCATCACATGTTCCTTTCTTTTTTCAATACATTTCCCTTTAAATAGATCTTTCTTTTCCTTTCCTACATATTTCTTTCTTTCTATCTTTGAATACATTTTCTTTCTTTTATTGCAATTATTTTTCTGTTTCCTTCTTTTTTCGATACATCTTTCTTTCATTCCCTCCATTTGCACTCCTTTATTTGTTGTTTCATTTTTTTCTCAAGAAAAAAAAAAGATTTCATATCACTTTAATACCGCCATGCAGTTTCTTGCATTTTCTCTACTCAGTCTGTTTTCAATCGTAGAATTGTATGTTTTTATATATACACACCATTTGATTTTCTTTTAAAATGTTTTTACTTTCTTTCGGTCTGTCATTACTTCTGTCTGTCTGTCTTTATTTTGAACACGCATTTAATGAAAGCACTTTATTTCAAAACCTTCGACAATTTAATGCATTCTTACAAATTTCTGTCAAATGATATCATCAAGCAAAAAAGATGGAGTCGAGAAAGTCAGATCGAAACATCAGTTAAGAACAAGCAAAACTTATTCTGACTCTTAACTCTTCGGTAATGAGCTCGTTCACTGAATCACTGTGTTACTAAATACTTGCAAATAGTCTCTGCATATATCACGGCACAATATTATATAATGATAAGTTTTCATATGATACAGTCAGTTCCTGAAGAAGTATACACAAGTATGAATCCCCGATTGACGCTTAACTTTTAGAAAATTCTCAATGTTAGATATTATATATATATATATATATATATATATATAACGGATAAAGAGCTATTAATTGTTTCTATACCAATAACAGTTTTAAGGAAAACACGTATGGCAAAACAGAAAAAAAGTTTTCGTGTGAAGCGTTTCGTCTTTTAGGACACCATCGGGCTAAGTATATGTTTATGTTGAAGAGACAGCACAGTGTAAATTTTAAATTAAAAATATATTCCTTTTAATGTATATAATCTCTCCGATTTCATTTATGCTATTTTCCTTTATGTTTCTGTTACTTTTTGTTAATAGTTATCACTTCTATAAACATAATAAAAAACACACAAAAAGAATTAATTTAAAATTCCCAGCATCTCTTGTTCATACGCATGTGAGTCGTATAAGCATAAATTATCTCAAAGAACGAAACGCTTCACGCAATAACTTTTTTTCCACTTTGTCATAATTCTTTGACATATATATATATATATATATATATATATATATATATGTATGTATATATATTGTATTATATTATATATATCATATTATATATATTGTATTATATTATATATATCATATTATATATATTGTATTATATTATATATATCATATTATATATATTGTATTATATTATATATATCATATTATATATATTGTATTATATTATATATATCATATTATATATATTGTATTATATTATATATATCATATTATATATATTGTATTATATTATATATATTATATATATTGTATTATATTATATATATCATATATATTGTATTATATTATATATATCATATTATATATATTGTATTATATTATATATATCATATTATATATATTGTATTATATTATATATATTATATATATTGTATTATATTATATATATCATATATATTGTATTATATTATATATATCATATTATATATATTGTATTATATTATATATATCATATTATATATATTATATACATTATATATATATATACATATTATATATATATACATATATATATATACATATTATATATATAATATATATATACATTATATTATATATTATATATATATACATTATATTATATATATAATATATATATACATTATATTATATATTATATATATATACATTATATTATATATATTATATATATATACATTATATTATATATATTATATATATATATACATTATATTATATATATTATATATATATATACATTATATTATATATATTATATATATATACATTATATTATATATATTATATATATATATACATATTATATATATTATATATATATACATATTATATATATAATATATATACATTATATTATATATATTATATATATATACATATTATATATATAATATATATATACATATTATATATATAATATATATATACATATTATATATATAATATATATATACATATTATATATATAATATATATACATATTATATATATAATATATATACATATTATATATATAATATATATACATATTATATATATAATATATATACATATTATATATATAATATATATACATATTATATATATAATATATATACATATTATATATATAATATATATACATATTATATATATAATATATATACATTATATTATATATATAATATATATACATTATATTATATATATAATATATATACATTATATTATATATATAATATATATACATTATATTATATATATAATATATATACATTATATTATATATATAATATATATACATTATATTATATATATTATATATATATACATATTATATATATAATATATATACATATTATATATATAATATATATACATATTATATGTATAATATATATACATATTATATATATAATATATATGCATATTATATATATAATATATATACATATTATATATATAATATATATACCTTATATTATATATATTATATATATATACATATTATATATATTATATATATATACATATTATATATATAATATATATACCTTATATTATATATATTATATATATATATATATACATATTATATATATATAATATATATACATTATATTATATATATTATATATATATACATATTATATATATACATTATATTATATATATTATATATATATATACATTATATTATATATATACATTATATTATATATATTATATATATATATACATTATATTATATATATACATTATATTATATATATTATATATATATATACATTATATTATATATATACATTATATTATATATATTATATATATATATACATTATATTATATATATACATTATATTATATATATTATATATATATATACATTATATTATATATATACATTATATTATATATATTATATATATATATACATTATATTATATATATACATTATATTATATATATTATATATATATATATATATATAATATATATACATTATATTATATATATTATATATATATTATATAATATATATATATATATATATATATAGGGTTCGATCGATAACTTGCCGCTTAAACAGCGCACAAATAAAAACAATACTAATATCTCATTTTAATACATATATTTACCAAAATTACAAAAACATGTTTTGAAATATGTCTGTCAGTTATGTACCATGCGTGATACACGCTTAGGCGATCATGTATCTTTCGGTTTTTGACTGACGAGGCACAATTTTTCTCGCAGTAGGTTGATATTTCTTTCTGCATTAGACCAGTTCCCATCCAAACCTATAGAACCCGGACTGTACTGCTATTTACCCATAACTAGGTGTGAGGGGAGAAGAAGTGGATTCATATCTTTCCCGAGGGTATTAGCAGGTAAAAGTAGTGGATCTGAATATAATCCGAGCCGCTATCTATTACTTCACCATAAAGTGTACATTTATTCAATAAAATCGCTATTGGCTTCAACCACTGCCTCCAGACGATTTCGGAATTTCTTGGAACACTTCTGGACTGTCTTCTTGTTTAATTTTGTGAATGCTGTCCTAATGCTTCAGTTCATCTTTGGTGCTAGAAAGAATTTTGTTTTCGCGCCGCACGCATAATGACCAATGCGGCTGCAGTCTTGTAGGTTAGTTATCCAGATGTAAGGGTTGATGTGGTCGATTGAATTGCCTGACAGCCACAACTATGTCATCCTGTTTATGTATTGCCAGATATAGCGTCTTCCAGAAACCATCCTCTTGATCTAGGGCAGCACTATCTCCTGAAAGCACATGATGAAGCGTTCCGTGTTGAGTCTGAGGCCCTCACGAACAAATTCGGGAGATCTACGACAGAGTGTTTTCTAAGCTCCCGTACATTCGTAATCACCATCAGACTTATCCAATTCTTTCCAAATTCTCAGCACTATTCTCAGATTGACACATATGTATATATATATGCATATATATATGCATATATATATATATATATGCATATATATATATATAATATATATATATATATATATATATATATATATATATATATATATATATTTATCCAGGTAAGATAAGGACGAATAGGCTACTCTAAAATATTCGTATTGAAGCTTCTCATCCGAATGCCAAACAATAGATCATGCCGTTCCCACATTTCTGGTGAACTGAATTGCATCATGGATCTTCTTCTCTCAAAGACGCTCCCCAACTAACCCTACTATACGATGCAGTCGACAAAATAAATAAAAAATTAAAAAAAAAACGCGCATGGGCGAAAATAAAAATATAAAATGGCGACAATTTACTCATCGTACTTTGTATGTGTGTGTTTATGTATGTGTGTGTGTATATATATATGTATATATACACACATGAACACGCTCACATACACACATGCACATATATATATTTATATATATATATATATATATATATATACATACAAATATGCATATACGTATATACACAAATATATACATATGTGTGTATGTGTATGCAAACATATGCAAGACGCATTTCAATGAAGTATACATAAAAGAAAATATATTATTTATTTGTATACTTATTATCTACTTAGGTATGAAAACGTTTTTCTAGCACTAATCGAATAGATAAATGTCAGCAAATCAAATTTGGAAGTATTAATCATATATAAACTATAGATCGCATAATTGTCCTTTTAATACATACATACAATATATATATATATATATATATATATATATATATATATATCAGTATAAAAATATTATGCAAATTACATTTTCACAGTAAAATATAATTAGGTCATAAATGTTTGCCAGACTTTCACGAGATAACTATATGTAATAAATATACCTTTTGAATTTCACCTCATATTTTCTCTTCTAATTAGAATATAATTGAAATATTTTATTTTTGCATATATTATTATTATTATTATTATTATTATTATACTGCAAGCATTGTTGTTCTCATTGCAAAAACTTTTATATAATAGTATACGTAAACATATTTATTTTCTTTTTCCCTATTCAAAAATACTACCGTCATGCGTTGGAATTATATATTCTTAAATGTATAACATTAATTGCGGAATCGTTTCATGATGTGGATTCACGAAATAATAAATATCTCATTGTATAATACTGTGCCGTGATATATGCAGAGACTATTTGCAACTATTTGGTAACACTGTGCTTGAGTGAAACAGCTCATTTCCAAGAATGCTTAAGCAAAATGACAAGCTTCTTGCATGACAATGATCCGTAACTTTGTCAAAAAGTTATATAACCTTGTCAGAAAAAAATACATTAAAGAATTAAATACCATCGTTCGAATCTTCTCCAGCCATTAATACAGTAGAGAAATTGTGGATCGTCATGACATGGATACCATCTGCATTCCTATGACTATGTGAATTGGATCATGGTGCTCTATTTCTCACAGCCAGTGCCAAACTGCAGTCTACAAAATCAAATAAAAAAACTCACGTGTGTGAAATTAAAAATATAAAAAGGTGACAATTTATCCATCGCACGCTGTATATTTGTATGGTTGGATGGTTGTTTATTTGTTTTTGTGTTTATATTTTGGATACATGGTATTAACCATGGACCAGTCTTTTATAGGACTGTCGGAAATCAAGGATGGCACAAAACTATCTATATCATCTTTCCTTCAGATATATGAAAAATTTTAAATTTTATTATTAACATAATTGTTTGACAATAAATAACAATAAATAAGAAATTAGAACTATTATGATAATGTACAATAATTCAATTACGAGTGAATAATGAGTTCGATCCTTACTCGGTGCTATATACTCTCGACCCCGTGCCACATGTAAGATACGCCTAGAAAATCATTTATGGGCAATTCGAAGTGTGGTAATTGTTACCAATTTTGTGTTTCTAGAACAATTACGACTGAGTAGTGATTTCTCCCCACACTCGGTTTTGGTTGGGTTTATTTTATTTTACGACTTAACAACCTCAAGGTGTCATTTAATGCCGACAAAATTTTTAGGGTAGGTTCTTCTGACTAGAATATGTATTCATTACTCATAATATTGTATTAAAATGTATTATTACTGTTTTCTTTTTAAATGTATTACTGGTAATATTTATTTTCAAAACTGTTTTGCTGGTATTTTTAGTATGAAAATGAATTTTTATACTTTCATAGTGATTTGACCCGACTACCATCCGGGGTTAGGGTGATGTTGGCAACAACAGCAAATAAGAGGTGGTGCCACGCTTATCAAAACCCCCCGATCAGAGGCCTTGCTGTCGGATGTAATTTATAGTTATACCATGCACAACCTCCTCACTCAGTGCTCCACACATTCGACCTTGTGCCACATGGAAGCTACGCTTAATAAAATTAATGGCACAGAATGGAGATTCATGTGGAGTTGACCCGCTGTCTTATGTGGTTCAGTAATTTACATAAACAAGAGGCAGAAAATTGCAATAAAACTGATAACATCTTTTCAGCTAATGTGGGATATTCGTTTTGTATTGGAATCCAAAACGTATCATGAATAATGAAAAGAATTATTTGAAAGAAAATTTTAATACTTATACATTTATTCAAATAATAACGTTGTACCATTAATACTCCCACGCACACGCGCGCAAATACATATATATATATTTATATATATATATATATATATATAGGCTCCTGAAAAAAGTAATTTCGGTTGAGCTCTTTGGGGAAGGAAGTGTGAGTTTGTAAACAGTGACTATTAAAGCTGGTATAGCATCACTCTTCGGCAAAAACCGAATTGTGTCCTGTCAGTCACTCTGAGTTTATCCCAAAATAAATACGCTAAAATTCACCTTCATCCCTGATCGTGCGCCGACGGCTTAGTGGTAGAATTTCCGACTGACGCCATTTCAGTCTGTGGATGACAATAATATATATATATATATATATAAAAATACATAAAAGGTTAATTGTCAGAGTTGAATCAGACCAGTAAACAGTAGTTGTAAACAGTGTTCAATTCATGTGTAAAAACAAGAGTAAAAATAACATGTAGAGCTTTTAACTTTAAAATCAGGTCACAGAATATATGTATATATATATATATATATATATATATATGTGTGTGTGTGTGTATATATATATATATATATGCATATATGTATATGTATATATCCAGGTAAGATGAGGACGAATAGGGTACAATTCCAACGTTCTTAATATTCGTAACATTTAATTTAAATAAAGAACTCAATAAAAGTAGAGTAATATTTTTTTAATTTTATTTTAGGATGTTACATCGAAAATATATCAGAATCGCTACAGGTCTTTTTACGCATCGAAACTCGACTGCTGTTGTGTATCAATTTTAACATGTTTTCGGTGTAATATACTTAATAATTTTTATCGTTCAAAATATATATATATATATATATATATATGTGCATTTAATTGCCTGAAATAAATCAGCTTTAATTCACTACCAATCATCACGCGGATATAATATGTTTATATCCGCCAAGTTACTGTTATTGTATGAAAATGTTAGTAGCGGATTTTGATCTTAATTTCTTCTTCTGTGACGGATTGGGTCTAGCATGAAACAATATGTCGCCTCTGAGTGTTGCCTTCAATATTCACTTTTACATTTATATTTACATACGCTCTATCTCTGATATTGACCACTTTATCCCGTAAATATATCACACGTTAAAACTATATATATATATATATTGAGCGATAAAAATTATAAAAAAAATTAATTAAAACCTTCAGACATACTGGGTTGTAGATTAATATTCTTATGTTTTTATTATTATTATTTCATTTAGATTCCTCGACTAGTTTCGGCCAACATGGCCATCATCGGGAGAAAAAAGTTTCTGCTTGCTGTAGCAGTAAACTACAGAAATGAATGTCTTGAAGGATAAAATGACCTTTTGTCTGTAGTTTTCATTTGTTTTTTTATTTGTTTTTATCTTTTTAACATGAGTTTATTAACATTCCTTGTGTTGGTGAAACAGTCTCTTTTAAGTTGTTATTTGAGATAAGAGCTGGATGGATTCATGCTAGTTTGAATTCCCTCGGTCAGTTCAGCAGTTTTATTTTGTACCTGGAGAGGGGATGGTAAGTGTGTGTGTGTGTGTGTGTGTGTGTTATTTAGTTTAGTGTGTGTGTTATTTAGTTATTTAGTCTCTGGTAAGTTTTTGTGTGTGTGCGTGTGTTATTTAGTTTTTAGGGAGTGAGTGAGTATGATATGTGTTAGCTTGTATATTGCTATGGGTGTGTGTTATCATTTGGTTCATTAGGAAAGTGAGTGAGTTATATATATTATAATAATATTTTTAGTTTTTTAAAAATATGATTCCTCCGCTACATAAGAGTTCTCATGTTTCAAAAGCGAGAGCCGAGACCCCTAACATAATTTTTTAAGTTATGTAGAGTTAAGGTGTCTGGACCCGCTTCCTTGTCAAGCGAGACCTTAACTCTACATAACTTAAAAAATTGGGTTAGGGGTCTCGGCTCTCGCTTTTGAAACATGAGAACTCTTATGTAGCGGAGGAATCATATTTTTAAAAAAACTAAAAATATTATTATAATATAAGCTCTACTTCTGTATGGAGCACTGTCCTTTTGAAAATAAAGCTAAATATTAAGGAACACCGGATTATCTACCTAACGTGTTCTTTCCTATTTCACTGCACACCTGCATACATATATATATATATATATATATATATATATATATATATATATATTCCGTGCCACTTTCGACCTTGTGGCGCATTAAAGAAACGTTTAATAAAATTAATGGAACAGAATGGAGAATTATGTGGAGTTAACCCGCTGTCTTATGTGGTGCAGTATACGTTTGTATGTCCGTGCTTTTATGAGTAATGACGACTGATCGTTGGTATTCGCTCGAACATTTGTTTGGGGAGTCTCTCTTGTCGGTTGTGCAATCAAGTTCGCTTCCACCCTTTGTAGGGAACAATGTATTTACTGAAAATTAATCTACCGTATTTCCCGTTTGCTAAGGCGGACTGTTCTGATGAATGCCTTCGGAAATCACCCAGTCTCTTAGCACTGAAAGGTCATTTTGTGGAGACGGATTTGCGATGCTCCACGAAACCTAGTCCCAAAAAGCAATTAGAAAACCCTGGCGTATAATATAAGCCTACAATTATTCATATGTAATGAATACCGTATATTCCGTTAGTATCGTGTCATATATATATATATATATATATATATATATATATAGTTTATTTTTTTCGAGTATAGATGATAATCGGGAGGCCACTTCCTACCGTTTCTGTAATATGAATAGATGTAAACATTGTGCTTTACTAGAGTTTTTAAGCAACGACACAGCTAGGAGCAAATGAAAATATCACGGCACACATATCAATTTTTTAAAAGTGTATACATTTAAATGTTATGAAATGAAACAATATATTTTTAAAAATACACAAACAAATATGAACTTCCTTTATTTCACTGTCTCTATTCAACTATGTATACAGCTTATTTAGTATGAAATATATACCTGGAGTTTTTTCGGCATTTCTCCAATGCTTGTTGGAATGTACGTGTAGCGAATTCTCATTTCTTCTTCAGTTGAGCATATTGTTTCTCGCTTCTTATTTTTGGTGTGATTTTAGGTTGGGAAGCTTAATTTACATAAACAAGAGGCAGAAAATTGCAATAAAACTGATAATTTCTTTCCAGTTAATGTGGAATATTCCTTTTGCATTGGAATCCAAAATGTATCATGAATAATGAAAAGAATTATTTGAAAGAATAGTTTAATACTTATGCAATTATTCAAATAATAACGGTGTACAATTAATAATTCCACACGCGCACACGCACGCACACGGAGAAACAAACACACACACACACACACACACACATAAATATATATATATTATATATTTGTGTATTTAGGCAGCAATCTTTCTTTCATGCACATTTCATTAAAAACGCCTGACAATGTTCTTTTATTTAGTTTTTTATACAATTTCTCATGCAATTTAATAATGTTTTTCTTTTTGGATGATAAATTATATAAAAACTGTCCGAATGTTCTTTTTATCTGAGGGCTTTCGGCTATACATTTAGCCATTTTCAAGAATTATATTTTAAATTTTAGAATTAGAAATAGTTTGTTATATGTATGTTTTGGGTATAATTTATCATCCGTAAAGAAAAACAGTTTTAGATCGCATGAGAAATTGTATATTTGTCAGTCGTTTTTAATACATTATATATAACAATACTTTTAAAAAGTGCTCAATACATGTGTCAAAAAACAAGAGTAAAAATAACATGTAAAGCTTTTAACTTTAAAATCAAGAGGTCACGGAATATATATATATATATATATATATATATATATATATATTACCAAAAACAAAATAAAATATATATATATATATATATATATATATTCTTATTTTGTTTTTGGTAAAATTCAGGTAGCACCCCAGATGAAAAAATTAAATGCAAATCGAAATAATTTTTTTTGTCCTATTCAAAAAAATTCAACCTTATGGTTGCGACTGTATGCTCCAAAAGTTTGTATCCGTTAACAAGAAAATATTTTTAAAAAATATATTTCGATTCGCATTTAATATTTTCGTCTCGGATGCTACGTGAATTTTACCAAAAACAAAATAATTTCCATGCCTGAAGATGACTGAATGTACAATTGAAAGTACTTGCGTATTAAAGAAAGACCTTATACACACACACATATATATATATATATATATATATATTACTTCACCACCTGGTTTCCTGTGATACAGCGAAACAATACTGTCTGCGAATCACACACACACACACACACACATATATATATATATATATATATATATATTCAGGTAAGATGACAATGTATAGGGTACAACTGCAACTTTCGTAACATTTAATTTAAATAAAGAGCTGTAAAAAAGTATAGCAATATTTGTTTTTTATTTTAGGATATTATATCGAAAATATGTTAAAATCGCTACAGATCTGTTTTATATACATCGAAACTCGACTGTGATTGTGTAGCAATTTTAACATGTTTTCGATATAGTATCTTATATATATACATATTCCGTGACAATATTTCACGGCGCACTTTAGAGGATCGCGCGGCAGTCTAGAATATCAGGGCACGGCGGTTGTGAATCATTCTGCTAAAGTATTGTAATTTTAAGCAATAGTAACAACACATATCTAATAATAATTTCAAAATCTGATAATTTGTCGTGACAGGACGAAACAAAACACCACGGAGCGACCGATTTGGGCTTTCTAAATTAGAGTAAGCTGTTAAATACTCAAATATTTTCTCTCAAAACCTATCTAGATTTTAAGTTGTGTCATACCACATGTAGTATCTTAGTATACAGGGAATACTATTGGTATCTTCCCATCGACAGAAGTGCCCTTTCCCTTAGTGTTAAACAGCAAAAAGCATATAGTCATAAGTGATGGCCTTTAGAACATGGAATCGTTTTACCAGGCTGATAATATAAAGAAACCACCTTAAAAATCGACCTTGTTAAGATTTGAACTGTATAACATGCCTGGTACTAAACAGGATATTCCTTATGGACAAACTGGAGATTACCAATGGAAGTTACAAAATTAATAAGACTTTTCACCCATAAAATACACATAATATGCCAATTCTATTTTATATTTTCACTTTAAACAGAAGATTTTAGGTAATCTCATCATCATTATTATTATGTGTTGTATCAGCTTTCCAGAGAGTAATTTTAAGTGCCTAATTACGAAATCTACTCCAGGGTCTATGAGCAAACCGTTTACTGTCAGAGAGTTTTCTATGCTAGGTATATAATTGGGGCGTTTAGTTTAGATAGATAGTGTTTTGTGGATGATATGAACAGTACAAAACAAAAGTAATCTTTTGTAACTCTGAGGTGCTGATGTGCCCAGGAATTTTAAGCACATGATTTTCAGTACCTTTCTTTATCTTACCCAATGCTTCTGTCACAAAAGGGATTATTTTAGCTTTAATTTTTCACATTTTTGTAACTTCGATTCATTGTAGTAATTATTATTATTATTATTATTATTATTATTATTATTATTATTATTATTATTATTATTTCCTTTAATTTCTGGCGTGTACACATTTCCTTCCGGGTCCCGCCCAGAGACCTAAGGTTAGAAATGGCATCATGACACTTTCCATTGACAAAAAAAAATATATATATTTTACATAGATAAAGCCCTTCGTAAAGTGTGGGCTGTACTTGTGAGAACAATTTTTTGTATTTCTTTGAGGCATGGACTTCCAGGAATCCCTTCAATTAGTCTACTGGAATATTTTCCAAACAATCCTAGGGCTCCAGCTACAACAGGTATTGCTGATGTTTCCATGTGCCACATTTTATTATTATTATTATTATTATTATTATTACTACTACTACTACTACTACATCATCATAGTTGAGATTGCTAAAGGTGGAGCGTTTTATTAATTATATTATCGAATAGTCCTTTTCGTTGTAAATTTTAGGATGTTTCAGAAAGTAATTACGTTTTACCAGCGAGGATAGGAAAACAAATATAAGTATTATTTCTAAAAAGTACCTACATTTTTAACTGCTGTCGCTAACGAGAATAAACTTTGTTGGTTGCACGTAAAAAGATGCCTGGGGTTTTTTCCCTTGATAAAAATGTTAGAAATGTTTTCAGCTTTCTTTCTGAACGTTCTGCCGCATATGAAATATCGTAATGATGGAAAGAGATGAAAATATGTATTTGATACATTTGTTCAGTATGGATGTTACGAAAGAACCTTCTATTTTTTTTTTCATGGCGAAGTTAATCGTTTTTTATACATCAACAGAAGGTTTTGCATACTCAAACAATTTGCTATAATAAAAATAGTGATGGTCCTTACAGGCTCCATTAGTGAGTAATGAACGATACCTTTGTTTGCGATCAGATACAAAGCAGCAATGTTTTCTGTAGACAAATGGTTTTCGTATTTGTATTGGTTACTTATTTTGTGTTAAACGTGTATTGTTTTTTTTTTTTTTTAGTTTTCTCCCATGTTCATATCACCTGAAACAATTCGATTCAAAAACGAAATGTTGCCGTTTCTTAACAGCTGCCAACGCTGAAACGTTGTGTTCTGTTTTCAAGAAAAAGCTCATGAGGGGCCAAAATTACCCCTTTGCAAGTTTTCTCAATTAAATTCAGAAATGCACTCCAGCTGTCAGACTCATTCAGAAGAAATGATAAAATAATTCATGTTTCGCAACATCCAACCCTGGTCACGCCTTGTTTTTTTTTTTTCGTTTTTTTTTTTTTTTTACTCATAATGAATAGTTTTGAAATACGTAATTACTTTTCAAAACAAACTAATATCTTCTTGACATACCAGTAAAATTATTATACATTGGTTCATTTAGATTCTATTATTATCGGCTGGTTTTTGAAAAGGATGTTGTTACTGGCAGTGTTATTCTTAATCCTATTGGTTATTTTTCGTGCCGAGATGTGAAAATTGTCGTCATCACAGTGTTTTCTCCCATGTTCATATCACCTGAAACAGACTGCGCATGTCTTTAAGAATGAAGAACATCAATCCCCAGCTGTTTTGCACGAAAATCTCCACGTGAAAAAGCTATATGAGTTGGTTTCAAGTCAATCCGTAATAAATTATTAAGAAAAAAAAAATACGTCCTTATAAAAGAATATAGCTGATCATACTGTGATGTGTAGTAAACGCTTTTAGTTATTTTATAACCGAATTACATATGATAGATAACGCGTATTAATATTAGCGGTGACGCGGAGAAATCGTCAAATGGGAGAATGTACGCATCCTTTTTTGCTTTTTTTAAATAATAAATCATACCAAGTAGCTTTTTATTTTCTTTTGCGTTTTAGGTGGTAGCATTAATTCATCTCAAATGTCATTTGCTATTTTACTTGAAGAAAAAACATTCAAATTTTCACATTGAAAAACAAATAGAGGAACTCAAAATAGATTTGTAAAAAAAAATAAAAAAATCCGTGTGTCGTGTAGATATTCTCTTTCAAGCGTCATTTCTTTCATTTTCGAATGTTTTACATTCCTGTTTGAACTTTTCATCTGCCTAATTTTTGAAAAAAAAAAAAAAAGATGAAAAAACACCCTTTGTTTAATGTCAGCTAATGTTTAAATAGATGTCTTTCCTTTTGCCCACGTCTTAACGTTTGTCTTCGAACATCTGTTGAACCCGAGTTATTGTTTATATCAGAAGCAGACGATTTTTTTTTCTTTTTAGAAAAAAACCCCCCTGATCTATTGAGTTCCAATGTGCTGTGTTAGGAAAGTTCAAGTATTTATTCAACGAGCAACTGACATAACTTAAGAATGTTAAAGGCTTAAAATATTGGAATAAACACTTTAAAATAAAATAAGAGATGTACTTGAGTAAACCTAAACATATCTACTTGAAAGTTTGAAGAAGTAATCAAAGAGTAGACCTAAGGCTTCAAAAAGAGAAATTTGAAAATCTACGGCCGCAGTATTATGCAGGCAAAACGCCGAGTTTACAATATGATTGCCACGGATAAATGGGGTCCGGGGGGAAAAGATTACTCACACCCTATCTGCATTACCCCATACAGGTTGTGATACTGTCCCCAGGCCCGAAGAGCGGGTATTGCGTGGTGGACAAGTTGGAAGATAATTTGGACGTATTAAATTATTACTTGTTCCTTATAAATAATCTGGGGAATATTAGGATTCAGTCAAGCTCTGCATGATTCATACTATTTCACATTTCATATCAAATAATTTCTTTATCGAAGCGGAGTTGTTAAATATCACCAATCCACGTCTTTTAGTAAGGCAAATGACTGGGAATAAATTCAGAATTTTCTTTTACCATTTTCTTCTACCTAATCGTCTACGTGGCGTGGTCATTCAGGACCTGGGCGATCTGAGTGTTAACTTCAATGGTGACTTTTATAATTATATATACATGCGCTCTATCTCTAATATTGGCACTTTAGCCCATAAATACAGCACACCTTAAAACTATATATATATATATATATATATATATATATATATATATATATGTGTGTGTGAAGAAATATAGTCTTAAAGTGTGCTATATTTATGGGATAAAGTGCTCAATATCAGAGATAGAGCGTGTGTAAATATAAAAGTGATCATAGAAGTCAACACTTAGAGTCGACAGTCTGTTTCATGCTAGATGCAATCGTCAGACAACTCGAGTTGCCTGACGATTGCATCTAGCATGAAACAGACTGTCGCCACTAAGTGTTGACGTCTATGTTCACTTTTATATATATATATATATATATATGTAAAAGCTGGCGACTCGTATTCGAGGATACTGGTTTACTATTGCACCCACAGAGCCAACCGGTGGTTTATACTGCAACCTTGCGGAGCAGACCTTAGTTTCCGGGATATAGCGTGTTATCTAGAATGATCAACGATATGAACAACACCAGCTCACTCAAACCCTCGGTCGCGATGAATTATGATTTCGTGCTAGCACAGCTATTGACGGCTCCAAATGTTCAGTCTACCCAATTTCACTCACAAGTGTTGGGTCAGCCCGTGCTATGGTTTTCAGGCACTTTCCAAATGTGCCGCGAACTGGGATCCTTCCCACTCCAGAACGATAACATCAGGAAGCATTGGAGAAAGAATGCCGGTGACTGTAGAGTCTCTTTTTCCAATTTCCAGTGGATATTCCTCTGTATGATTTTTTGGTCATTGATGTTTCCTTTCCTTGCCCGGATAAGTCGATCTTACGCTCACTTCTATCCATTCATCTTTTCCCCCTTTACTTTCTTTACCATCTCTCTATTTTACTTTTTAAAAGGAACTTGCACATCTGTTTTTTCCTTCTTCTTACACCTTCCTTCCTTCTTTTCTTTCTTGCTTTCCCTTCCCCCTTTCAATCTAGTATGTCAGTCCGGGGAAATTGTCTCCATTTACTAAAAGATTTCGGTCTGAAGAGATGAATATATAGATATTCACGAAATAAATTATAACCGAAGTGAATCTTTAAGGTTTTCTACTTGATTATTATTATTATTATTATTATTATTATTATTATTATTATTATTATTATTATTCATTGTAGTTTATATTGAGTTGTCCCTGTATAAGTATCCTCCATGAATTATCCCTACCAGTCACAAACTGTAGGTTCCCGGTGAATATGTGGTATCGTGGTACATGTAGGATTGAATTGCGATCGATGAGTTCTTGTGGTGGATGAGTAAAGTGTAATGAATGAATGGTTCGCGAACCTGATTAACTACGTTTAGGATAGTTAACGTTGACCAGCCTCATTCCATTTACCCATTGATTTTGTGCTATAGTTGTGTAATTTTCACAACAAATATACATTCATAGAGATTGAAAGCAACAGAGTTCTGGACGATCTGATTGTCGACGAAGTGTCCAGAAGAGTTGTTTAGGATATATACCGTATTTTTGCGTAAAAGCTGAGAAAATTTGTTTGTCTGATTCCACATGCTTCTTTAGGCTTTTGCTAAAATCCCCAGTAATCATTGACAGCAGCCTAAGTAAGTTTAACCACTATTGTTTTGAAAGTAGTAGATGTTTCATGAGAAGGGGACATAGCTAACAGAAGGAATTTTCCTGTTCATCGGAGCAGAATACTTGAATGAGTAGTGGCTGGTGAGAGGATCTCTTTATTCAGAGAAATTCTTTTATCCCTTGGTTGATATAATTACACCAGACCGGTTATCTAATTGCGGAGATACCAGGAAAGTATATCTGTTCTTTAGGAAGTAAAGGCTAATCTGATGCTCGAAAGATTCAGGGGCTGTTCCATTCTAGTAGTTGTCACTTCTTAAATGGTTTTTAGGTCCTCTTGCTAGTCAGTTTTTATTTATTTACTCGCTTAAAAGCCGCCTATCGTGCTTGCGTGTGTTTGTATTAGAAATACTTGTGTAACACCTGGTAGAATACTAAAAGGTCCAACTACAAGAAAAAGGCCGGACTTGAATTAAGTCTAACTGAAGATAAAGAAAAAAACAAGACGGATATATATATATATATATATATATATATATATATATATATATATATGAAGAAATATAGTCTTAAAGTGTGCTATATTTATGGGATAAAGTGCTCGATATCAGAGATAGAGCGTGTGTAAATATAAACGTGGACATAGAAGTCAACACTTAGAGTCGACAGTCTTTCATGCTAGTGCAATCGTCTGGCAACTGAGTTGATTCACGATTGCACTGGCATGAAACACTGTCGCCTCTAAGTGTTGACTTCTATGTTCACTTTTATATATATATATATATATATATATATATATATATATATATATGTGTGTGTGTATTAAACAAAACAATTTTACAATGAACAATAACAATTGTGTGTGTATAAACATTGGTGTCTGTTCTTTGGTGAATGTTCGTACGTACGTGTATGTGTGCATAATGCTCATGGCGTCTCCCTCAAATGGGAAGACACGTATCTTCTAAGAGAGCTTATATTGTAGTCACTGAAAGGAAACAATGAAAAAGAGAACAAGGTGAGAAGTCGCCCAGTATTTAAAGTATAGGGAGAATGACCCCTAGTGACAAGTTGATCCGGCTGGAAATGTTTTTAATTTGCTCACAGAGTCGGCCTGATGTCAAAATGGTATGATATGTTGGACTACAGAATCTCGGAGTAAAGTTGAAAAAGTGTGACACACTGACATTCGCATTTACTATATAGATGAAAGATGTGATATTTAAAAGCTAGAGAGTTGTGTCCCTTTAACTGAAAAAAGTGTGAAACACGACATTCGCATTTATTATATAGAAGAAAATGAGATATTTAAAAGTTAAAGAGTTGTGACCCTTAAATTGCGAAAGTCTGACACACGACATTCGCATTTATAATATAGATAAAAGAGATATTTAAAAGTTGGACAGTTGTGTCCCTTTAACTGAAAAAGTGTGACCCACAACATTCGCATTTATTATATAGTTGAAAGATGAAATATTTAAAAGAGAGTTGTCCCTTTAATTGAAAAAGTGTGTCACACTGACATTCGCATTTATTATATAGAAGAAAGATGGAATATTTAAAAGTTAGAGAGGTGTGTCCTTTTAACTGAAAAAGTGAGAAATACGACATTCGCATTTATAACATAGATGAAATATTTAAAAGTTAGAGAGTTGTGACCCTTTAATTGAAAACTGTGACACACGACATTCGCATCTCTATCTATAAAAGGCAGAATGTGTGTGTGTAACGAATTCACTTCCGCCATTTTCGGCGGATTTGCACCAAAATTTACATGCACATGATCCAAGTTAGCGGAAAGGCTAAAACCGACTTTGCCATTCCCAATTGCCATCGATAGTGGAAATAATCGGTTTTTTCATGCTTCTACGGCAGTTTTCATGTAGTTTGCGGCCATTATCTACTGGCCAGAGTGAGAGCCTATACCTGGCTACCACGAATAGGCAGGAAGATTCTATTGGCCAGCGTGAGAGCCAACAGCTGACTGACACGAATGTTAACTAGCATGCTAGCATGCAAAATAATCGATAGCTGCATTCGTCACAAGTGGGAAAAATTTAAATCTGCATGGCATTTTACTCCAATTAGCTCATTCGCTTGCTTAAAGTCAACGTTGATTCTGATTCCGCTGAACTGGGTTGGGTGTGAAAAAGTATTTGTTGTTAACATTCTTTTTTCATTCGGTTTTTCCAGTTACGAGTCCTTTTTTTAAAGCTGATCATTTTGTGTTCATTTTGTTTAGTTCATTTATCGTAACAGATTTAATGTTTAGTATAGAGCTTAGAAAAAATTCGTAGTGTGAGATAGGCAAGAAGTAAGGAATGTAGCAACATCAGCACGACAAAGGGCACTCCTTTAAAGGCAAGGAAGGGCAAAAATAGTGATAGCGATTGCTGTATGAGTCGAACGATTTTTTAATCAAGCATGGGCAACGCCGGGCCATGCTGCTAGTTTATTATATAGCTGAAAGATGAAATAATATAAAAGTTAGAGAGTTATGACCCTTTAATTGAAAAAGTTTGACGTACTGACATTCGCAATTATTATATAGATTTATTTGGGGAGCAGCTATTTTTTTTTTGTTAAAAATATATTATCATGATTCGTAGTTTTCATAAATCCCCGATCATTTCATGAATGCTTTTCATAACATGAAATAGGCTAGAATTGAAAGGAGTCTTTTTGCGCAAATCGGTGATGCAATGGAGAATAAAGTTGATTGGCGTAAAGTAGAAAGCCAACAAAGTTCACAATAAATCGTTACATTTACATGCATTAATAAGTTTGCATAGTAGTAAACAAAGCGTGCATGGTAGAGTGACGTCTGTGTTTTTTCACGGGTAGCGATGGTTAATTAAGTGATCGAACAGTTAATCAATTCCTTTTTGTCGTCATTAATTAACTTATGGAATCAGAGATGCAAAGTGTTGGCTGGCTTTCGCCTTTTATTTCTCAAAGAATAAAGTTCTTCACAAGTAGTGAAATTAAAATTATCATTTCTTTTGTTTTTTTGTTTTTTTTTAATGTCGTGACGCTGATTTATAAGCGTTTTATTTTATGAAGAGAACTGGATGTTGCTGTCGTAACTGGACGGAAATATTGTTTTATGCTGGACATATAATAAAATTGTTGATCATTTTAATAGTAAAAATAATAGGGATAAAAGTAATGACTTTGGTAAATATTAGAATCGATTTATTATATTCTATATACTTTTTGAAGAAGAGAGCCCTTCTGAACAAACGTCAATATCAATGATCCAAGCAAATGTGCAATACAATGTCAATGTATTGACCATAGAATGTGCATTGAGCAAACCGATGAAACAACGAAGACAAAGAATGAAGGTAATTGTTCAGAAATTTGTGTGCTTAGCGGCATATCAACACCGTATGGGTCATTTAATGCCAAAATTTCATTTTTCTTTAAAAAAAAGTACTGTTGATAATTTTTTCAAAGAATTATTGCTGATAATTTTTTTTACTATGACAATGCATTCTTGGTATTTTCCCTATAAAAATGTATGTTTATATTTTGACAGTGTTCGAATCCAATTTGGTTGTAACTATTTTCCCATAGTTAGGTTCCTAACAGATGCTACCACCCCGGGTTAGTGTGGACCTGGGGTAAAAACAATACTTAAGAGGTGGTTCCACGCTCCTCAAAACCTCCTGATCAGAGGTCATGTTGCCGGATGCAATTTATCGTCATAGCCAGGACGGGGTCAAAATTTAGAGACGGATATGCAATGTAATTGGACCTGATCTGTCATCTCGTCTGAAGTCGCTCTCTCACAGACGCGACGTTGCCTCGCCCTGTCTTTTTTACAAATACTTTCACGGTAATTGCTCCGATGAGATGCTTACGCTGGTTCTTAGGCCTCATGAATTTAAACGTCCCACGAGGCTGGCATCCCGTTCCCACCCCTTCACCGTTGAAACTGTTAGATGTAGACGTCTCTTCTACTCCAATATTTTCATGTCTCGCACATCTCGCCTGTGGAACTCTCTTCCTTATTCCTGTTTCCCTGACAAATACAATCTCCAACTATTTAAGTGTAACGTCAATCCACCTCTCCCGTTGGCTTGATCTATCCACTTCCCTTCTCCACATCCTTTCACCTTTCATTCCTATCTGCTCTCGCTCCAAATCTTCTGTAACCCCCGTTGCTTTGATCGATCCACTATCTTTCTCCACATTCTCTCCTTTACCACTCCTATCTGCTCTTCCTCCCAACCTTCTGTAACCCCTTGCGTGCTAGTGGCTTCCAGCCTTGCTTGGGGTGTTAAGCTTAAAAAAAAACAAAAAAAAAAAACAATCGGAAGTTGGCATAAATGATTTTACGGCTGATGTCAAGATTTATGTTGTGCACTTACAAGAATCTAGATAACCGGAGCTTGACAAGTGCTCTCTTCTGTGATCCTGTCCTCAGTGGTCAATAGGGGAAACTTGATTGTATCATCAAATACCTTCACAATTGAAGCTAATAACGTTTTATTTTAGCCGAGCAGCCCTTGATATACACTGTTAAAAATATAAAAGGGAGTTTGTTTCAAACACGGGTTTTTCACTCACAATAACTTTTAATGAATAAAAATTTCGGATTAATAATAAATTTAATTATTCTTTAGAAATTTATTTGTTAAAGTTTCGGATACGAAAGTGAGAAGATGCGGGCTTCAGAGTACATTATTATCTCCTACACCAAGTTTGGGAAATGGTAAATAAAGGAACGTGTTGATTTCTTCTGAATTTAAACGTGTGCAATGAAATAGATTTGGGCGTCTGAAAGTGTTTCCCGCTGTAATTGGAACAGTTTTTGTTGTGTCTATAAAAGAACTGCGTCAGTATAAGTATATAATCCAACGAATGGTAGAAATCACACTCAATCAGAATGAAGCTCGGGTCCAAGTCTACAATGAGATACCCAAGCATAAATGGGTCCCGGGTAAAAAAAAAAAATTAAAAAAAAAACAGTTCCCGCCGCTTCTGCATTTCTCCATTCAGGAACACGTGAAGCCTCAGGGTGTGACACTGCCCACCCACAACCAAAGAGGATGTATTGCCTGGTGGGAAAAGCTGGGAGAACATGTGGACGTATTACATTATTATTTGTTCCTTATAGACACTTTGGAGAGCATTAGACATCAATAAATCACGGCAAAGATCACACTGTTTCGCATTAAATAACTACATTATTGAAAAGGAGAGGCTAAACATTCTGAATCCAGTTGCTCTCCCATCGCCCTCTGTCTTTTCTACAAATACTTTCACGGTAAATTCTCCGAAGAGCTATTTTCGCTCGTTCCCGAACTGCTTGAATTTAAACGTGCCACTAGATCAGCATTTCGGGTTTCGCACTTCCCGTCTGTGGAACTCCCTTCCTCTTACTTGCTTCGCTGATAGCTATAATTTCCAACTATTCAAATACAATGTCAATTGACATCTCCAGATGCCTTGATCTAATTCCCCGTCCTTCTCTACATCCTTTCCTCTATCATGTCTCTTTACTCTTGCTCCCATTTTCTGTAACTCTTTGCGTGCTAGTGGCACTCCCGCTTTGCTTTCGGTGAAATGCTTCAAAAGAAAACAATCCAAGTTTTTTTGTTTTATTATTATGGCCCAAGATTGGGAATAAATTCAGAATTTTCATTATCTGACTTCATTCAGTAATGGGGTCATCATTACTTTCCAAATCTTCTTCATTGTAGGTCTCAGATTTGTATTTGGCTATCTCTCCTAATCCCTGTTTTCTGATCATTAATCTATGCGGGAAGGTTAATTTTCAGTTTTTTTTTAAATCAACATTGTACTCTCGATATGAAACCTGAGGTTTGATGTGATACATACTGTCACCGAGAGTTAGATTCATAGCTTTTTAAGCATTTAGATCGTATGAAAAAAATATTTTGCTTGCGATGATTCATAATTAGAATTCTGGTTTTAATATATTTTCGATTCAATTGATCTTATATAAAAGATATGAAATTTAATTGGATTTATCCTTGAAATAGTGAAATCTTGAAGTCAGTTTGTAAGCAAAAACCAGCGGAAATTAGGTATTTCTGCAAATCTTTTTTCATACGATCTTATTATTTATTATATGATTATATTATTTTTTTAAATTTTTTTTATTCTACTCTTTTCGATAAGTAAAATTGTAACACAAATTGGAAAAGATTACAAACAAAGCTGTTTAATAAATAACATTTGTTGGATCATTTGTTAAATCATAATTTATAAAAACAACAAAATAAAACAAACAGAAAAAAGTGTATATGATTCCGTAATACTGTTGGGAACAATTTATAAGATAAAATGTTTTAAATTTGTATTGTTTAAAGAAAATCTCACTAAAACTTATGCAACGTATAATATATCACGTCATAATTGAGCTAAATTCTTCAGTATAATTTCCCTTTCAAGCAAATGAAGGTTTTATTTCATGACACAATGATTTAGCAATAATGTCTTTGTGCCATACATCTTGTCTATATAAAAATTGTAAAGCTTCAGTAAATTATAAATTTTATAAAGCTTTCAGTGATGCCCGGAATTAAATTGCAACGCTAAAATTTTGAACCTAAACTTAATCTTCAAACTGGTTTCCTCAAAATTTTTTATGTCAAACCCCAACTTTCAAATTGAATGCAATAGCACGGTTTCAAAATAAACCTACTCTATCATGAATGTTTGTTAGCTATGTTATTCGCAGTTTTATTTTTTCTATCGCCTTCCATAGTTCCTGTGAGTATATTTATTTCTGAATAAACAGAAAATATGGCACATGGCCGAAAAGTGGAAGGGGGAAAAGGAAGGTCTTCTGTCTTAACTTTAAACTTAGCTAGCCACAAACGCTGACCCAGTCATAAAAATTATAATCCTTGCCACCAAAACAACACGTTCTTACGTACCTTTCTCATTACACTCACCATAATACCTCAATGTCTCCATGAATCTATACTTCCTGTGAGTGTCAGATGGCCCAGCTGCTTTCCTTATTAGGAATAAGTATTACTTTTTTACAAGTACTTTCACGGTAAGTGCTCCGATGAGCTGCTTTCGCTGGTTCCCAGGCTTCATGAATTCAAGCGTCCTACGAGGCTGGCATCCCGCTCCCACCCTTTCACTGTTGAAACTGTTAAATGTAGACGTCTCTTCAACTCCAATAGCTTCATATCTCGCACCTCTCGCCTGTGGAACCCCCTTCCTTATTACTGTTACCCTGACAACTATAATCTCCAACTATTCAAATGTAACGTCAATCGACATCTCCAGTTGCCTTGATCTATCCACTATCCTTCTCCACATCATTTGCTCTAACACTATCTGCTCTCGCTCCAAATCTTCTGTAATCCCTTGCCTTGATCTATCCACTATCCTTCTCCACATCCTTTCCTCTAACACTCCTATCTGCTCTCGCTCCAAATCTTCTGTAACCCCTTGCCTTGATCTATCCACTATCCTTCTCCACATACCTTCCTCTTTCACTCCTATCTGCTCTCGCTCCAAATCTTCTGTAACCCCTTGCCTTGATCTATCCACTATCCTTCTCCACATCCTTTCCTCTAACACTCCTATCTGCTCTCGCTCCAAACCTTCTGTAACCCCTTGCGTGCTAGTGGCTTCCAGCCTTGCTTGGGGCGAAAAGCTTAAAAAATAGGCACTGATTCCGAGTGCCACTTTTGTTTCGATTTTCTTCTTTGCTTACTCAATTCGTCCATGCTATTTCCGTCATCCTTGCTGCAGAAAGCCCATGTTCGTTACCACGAGTGTATCTTTCTTGTCAGGGCGGCTACTGTAAATCATTCATTAAAAATATAGTATGATTGTTATGACAAAAGATTTCTGAAGAAGAATTAAAATTATGAAATGAAAAAAAGAATGAAAGTAGTTTTAGTAATAGGAGTCAAAGAAGAAACAACAAGACAAGATGTACAACAGGAGGGGGGAAATGGTGAACAAGCTGGTCTCGCTAGAACAATTGCGACTAAGTAGTGAATTCGATCCTTACTGTCTTCCGGTCTCGTGCGACATCTAAGTTACGATTAGAAAACCATTCGAGGGGACTTCGAGGCGAGGTAATGGTTAACAAGCTTGTCTCGCTAGAACAATTACGACTGAGTAGTGAGTTCGATCCTCACTGGGTTCTCCACACTTTCGGTCTCGTGCGTTTATATAAGCTACGCTTAAAAAATCATTCGAGGGGACTTCAAGGCGAGGTAATGGTTAACAAGCTTGTCTCGCTAGAACAATTACGACTGAGTAGTGAGTTCGATCCTCACAGGGTTCTCCACACTTTCGGTCTCGTGCAACATGTAAGCTACGCTTAGAAAACCATTCGAGGGGACTTCGAGGCGAGGTAATGGTTAACAAGCTTGTCTCGCTAGAACAATTATGACTGAGTAGTGAGTTCAATCCTCACTGGGTTCTCTACACTTCCGGTCTCGTGCGACATCTAAGTTACACTTAGGAAATCATTCGAGGGGACTTCAAGGCGAGGTAATGGTTAACAAGCTTGTCTCGCTAGAACAATTACGACTGAGTAGTGAGTTCGATCCTCACTGGGTTCTCCACACTTTCGGTCTCGTGCGTTTATATAAGCTACGCTTAGAAAATCATTCGAGGGGAGTTCTATGCGGGGTAATGGTTAACAAGCTTGTCTCGCTAGAACAATTACGACTGAGTAGTGTATTCAATCCTCACTGGGTTCTCCACACTTTCGGTCTCGTGCGACATGTAAGCTACGCTTAGAAAACCATTCGAGGGGACTTCAAGGCGAGGTAATGGTTAACAAGCTTGTCTCGCTAGAACAATTACGACTGAGTAGTGAGTTCGATCCTCACAGGGTTCTCCACACTTTCGGTCTCGTGCGACATGTAAGCTACGCTTAGAAAACCATTCGAGGGGACTTCAAAGCGAGGTAATGGTTAACAAGCTTGTCTCGCTAGAACAATTACGACTGAGTAGTGAGTTCGATCCTCACAGGGTTCTCCACACTTTCGGTCTCGTGCGACATGTAAGCTACGCTTAGAAAACCATTCGAGGGGACTTCAAAGCGAGGTAATGGTTAACAAACTTGTCTCGTTAGAACAATTACGACTGAGTCGTGAGTTCGATCCTCACGGGTTTTCCACACTTTCGGTTTCGGACTGGAAAATCACTATAAAAGAGGAAGGGATGAGTGAAAAAGGTGTTCAAATACAACCGGATAGAATATGTGGGGGGGGGGAGTGGAGAAGCAAATGCAGAGTATAAAAAAGAAAAGGAAACAGGAGAAAATAAGGGAAAGAGGAATTTAGGTATAAGGAGAGAAGGATTAAAGAAAATAAAAAAAACCCGGTGGGATACTTGGGATTAGATAAAAATGAAAGAGGAGATACTAGAACTTAAAAAGAAGAAAGCAGAATTTAAAGGAAGGAATGTAAAGAAAAATAGAAGTACAACTTTAGGATGAATATTTAAATAAGTCTTGAAAAATGTGCGCAGAGTGTTATACAAAAAGAAAAAAATGAAATCTAATGTTTCAAGAAATAGATAAAATACATCAGTAGCATTTATATTATAATTTATTTTAATAATTTTACCCCAAGTGGGGCAATAAAGCCACTAAAACGCAAGGGGTTTACTGAGAAAATAAAATGTATAAAATAGTATGAGAGAAGAATCAAAGAACAGGAATAATGAAGTCAGACGATAAAGATTGACATTTGAATTTGTTGTAGATCAATTTTGGGTGGAAAGCAAATTAGAAGAGATTTAAATAAGTGAGGGAGAAGAAACTGATAACATAGAATTTACGGTTAAATGTAGCCATGTTAAGTATAGAATGATAATTTTATTTATATATTTCTATTTCTATCGAAATACAAATAAAGGAAAGTATGTAAAAAGGAAAACCAATTTTATTTAAATAAATCGGTGCAAAAAAAAAACAAACAAACAAGAAAACTGGAATTAAAAAATAAATGGAGAACTAGGAATGTGGATTTTGAAAGAATAAAGCCTACGCATTAAAAAATTGATAAAGGAAAACCATTCTTATTTGACGACCTGGGGCGTTTATTTTCTAAAATAATTTCAATTCCACTTTTTATTGAATATAAAAGTTATTTTCATACTATCTTCATTTAGTCAAAAAACATTCAAAGGCAGATTTTCATTAATGAAAATTATATTTTTAAATATAATTTTGCAACTCCATTTATTGGAACCACCTCATAATTTCGCAAATCAAATGTATTTGTCTTCAAACCAAATCCTATCCGTAAGGAAGATAATAGGATTTGCAAAGAAGTGAACTTAGGTTGTCACTTAAGCCATCCTTGTTCTTATGATTTCGACCATAATTTGAAGTGACAAAAATAAGCTAAGCTTAGTATACGAATATTTTTAGTAAGTGTTACTGAAAGAAAACGGAAGTCTTTGTGTAAGACTCGTCTTCGTTCGGTCTACTGGTTCTGGCGGAATTCATATTAAGAGGGAATTCTCAGGTGACAACACAAGATGTCTTCATTTCCTTCCGTTATAAGCCAAGCTTTGAAGATATTTAAGTTTACTCTCTTCACACACAAAAATATATAAAAATATATTAAAAAATGAATAACTACTAAAATTTTACTATTACACACGTCTCCTTTTGAAATTTATATTTTTCCTGTTTTGATATTTCGAACGAATCTGACCTTTCATAGTAAAAACACATTTCATATTCAAAATTCTAACCAAACCGATAAGTTATATACCCTTCATATTAAACATATGAACAAAAATCGGTAAAACGAAACTTCAACAGAACTACACTTATGAAATTAAAAAGTTATTCCGGTATTCAATTAATTTAAATCTGACCTGCTACTATTTCTAAAACAGCTCATTTGTGACGATTTGTGTTTCGGACAAAAATGTCTCAGAATATCGAGATCTACTGATATAACAAAAAATAATACCGTATAGGAAACGGGTGGAATAGCAGAATAAAACGAAATCGATATTTTTGAAATATTCATATTCGGAATATTGAGTTATTTTTTGCTGTTTTTCTGTACTGAAACAGAGACAGATTGCCATCACAAAATACAGACAATAAAGTAGATTGACTTGTACACCTTTGTGCAAATTAATTGAAACAAAACTAGTAATTCCGTTATTACTTATATTTTTTCGTATTTTTCCAATGAAACAGGACCCAGTTACACAGGTTAGTACTTCGTATGTCCATTCCACGAAGTCTTTCCTTTCAGATTGATAACAGACTCTCGATTGGATTTAAATCAGGAGAGATTCCGAGCCAGTCGATAGTACTTTCATTTGCTAACTGACAAAGCTTGCGATTGTGTACGTACAGCGTTACAATTTTCGTACGCTTCCTTGGAGTAACGTCCATCACAGACAATGGCCATAGGACACCTAATCGACAGTAGGGACAATAGTATATGGGCGTGATGAAAATCTGATTCAATCATGGATGATGCAGTATTTTTCAAAGCCAAAGAAATTTCATCATACACCTAGAAATTCGATTCATATTACTGCACACCACTGCAAATAACCTAATCTGAGGGGGAAAAAATAGAAATCGATTACACTCTGTCACTCCAGTGTGTCTAAAACCGAGCGTATGACGAAAGAAAGGAAACTAAAGCGGTTGTTTCAAATAATTTGCAAAAGAGTGTATATTAATTAACATAACAGCGCTTTACCTGATTCGTCTATTAAAAATGAAAGCAGCTAGTTTATTTTCTCCTTTGATATCAAGAAGATCCTTTGCTAAGTCGAGAGATAACATGTTCGGCTCACTCTTTCTCCTCAGGACATACCTGATATTTTCGAGCATGTTTATGTACACAAAACTCGGATTGGAGTAATGCTGCTATACCAGGTCTGTACTCAGTCCTTACTTCCCTATCTTAAGAGTTCAAAATCGTTTACACGGTCTTTGGGGGAAGATTATTCCTGCCCGCGGAGACGCAATATTGCACGCTTATTGCTAATCCATCGCAAATGTTCAGATTGATCTGCGTTTTTCTTTTCCCCTCAATCAGATATTTACACCGAGAAAACAGCATACATTCACGGAATCAATCACCCTTGTTTTCTTCGTATTATAAAAGTAAAATTAAACTTCTTATTATTTTAATGTACGACCATAGTGTGTTGAGGTTGATGGAGGGGGCACCTAATCGATTGCTCTCCCAGCAATTACGATAGTAATAGACAGAGACGGGCGGTAACAAAAATAAGTGCCTTGCAAACCGTTTCCACTTTCGGAACAAAAAGAAAAGCAGACCGACTTCACAAGGTGCCGTGTCTTGCTGGTTTTCTCGTTGCTTTTGTTGGCATGAGACATCTTACAAAAGGCGGATCGTGACCAATTGCAGAAAGACCCACATCTAGACATGACCAGCTGCTAATAGCGAAAACACGGATGTAACTGATGTTGACAAATATGACCGCACGCAATGTGGGTTCTCTTTTGCGTCTGTACCGACGCGCGTTCAACACACTTATCAGAGAGCCTTTTCCCAATAACTATTTCGTCGTCGACAGAGATAGAGAAAAAAGAGTGCGGGTTCCTTAAAGACACCGGAAGAAGGAGCGCGATATTCATGCACAGAATGTCATCAGAAAGAGCGATACAAATGCAGAAGAACGTGCTCCTGTGTTTTATAGGCTACGCAAAAGCGTTCAACAAAGTATGCCACAAAGAACTGTTGGAGCTGCTCAGCTATCTTGATATATTAGGAAAAGACATTAGAATAACCAAAAACCTCTACTCACAGCAAACTGCCTACATAAACATAAAAAACGAGTTCAGAAAATATATAAAAATAGAAAGGTGCGTAAGGCAAGGATGAGTCTTCTCACCGGACTTATACAAATTATACAGCGAGGCAATTCTGAGAGAACTGGAAATCCTACAAGGATTCATCATTGGCCACCACAATCTTAACAACATAAGATACGTAGATGACGCAGTACTGATAGCAGACACGGAAAAAAAGACAACAAAACCTCCTACAGAAGGTAGCGAAGGAGAACGATAAGAAGGGACTAATCATTAAATACTAGAAGAGAGTATGCATGGTCATCAACAAAAAAAAAATGAGCCTGAAATGCAATTTACGGATTGGGGTCATTATAATCAGTCAGGTGCAGAAATTTAAATATCTGGGAAGTGTTCTTTCAGAGGACGGAAAGTGCGACGTTGAGATATGTAGACGCAATGGGAAGTCCAAAGACGAAATGGGAAGACAAAAGATGCATTCGATAGGCAGTGTATTACGAGTCAGGATGGTTTCGTTGGTAAGAAAGAAAAGAGTTCTGAACTGCTCTCCTCCTTTACGGTAGCGAATGTTGCACGGTTTTCTCAAGGATGAAGAAGAGACTCGAGACAACAGAGATGTGGTTTGACAGAAGGATGCCAAGGATACCATGGACCGAATATGTGAGCAACGATGAGGTTTTAGAGAAGATGCAAACAAAGAGGAAACTTATACTTAACATCAGGAAGAGGCAGCTGAAATTTCTAGCACACGTTATGAGAAAGGGCGGCTTGGAATATCTGATATGCACAGGGTGGATAGAGGGAAAGAGGGACAAGGGGGCGCAACGGGTGTCAAACTTAACGGGCTTAAGCAAGTGGGTGGCAGAGCGGGGTCTGTGAGAAATAACAAAAAGATCAAACTTACTGAGAGATACCTGAGACAGGAGGAGGTGGAGAGCCATGATCGCTTACGTCATGAAAGGACACGATACATAAAAGAAAGAAGATTACCTCGTGGAATGGACTCCTTCAATAATAGTGTCTTCAAAACAGCAATCTTAACCTATTCAAAGTAATAGTCAATCGTTATTTTTCTTCGTACCTGCAGAGTTTTCACTCCCTATCTAACACCTTCTTCTTCAATATCATTTAAAAGTAATCTCCTACATTGAGCGCCTTCCTAGCCTTGTATTAGGCGATCTTTAGTGTGAGATAATCATATTTTTCAGATATAAAATTGCAAAACGAATTTGTCCTATAATTATATGAAACGTTTTCATGAAATCTATAATCAAGTATGGCTGATGCTAACCTCCAGGAAAGTGACATACTGGGCCTTCACGGTTTTCCGCTCTCATGAAAGATTTTATTGAATCAAATGCCAGGACATCTGCTAGAAAAGGTGGTTCTCTAACATTTTTCTCTTCAGAATCTATTTTACATATATATATATAAGTCTTGCTTTGAATATTGCTGCTACATTTTGTTTGATGCTGCTGCTATATATTTAGAGATTCTTGATAAAATGCAAAGAATCTGCAATGTTATTGGTCCTGACCTGCCATCTCGGTTTCAGTCACTTTCTCACCGCCGTACCGTAGCTTCCTTGTGTCTTTTTCTATAAATAATTTCATGGTAATTTTTTTGAACTTTCCTCTATGGTACCTAAATTTTATGAATTTAAGCGTAGTAGTAGATTGGCAGCAAGGTCTCATCATTTTACAGCTTAAATGGCTCGATGTAACCGTAAGTTCTATGCTGACAGTTTCTTCTGTCGTACTTCTCGCTTGTGAAATTTTCTTCCTGTTTCTTTTTTCGAAGCCAACTTTGATCCTCAAAAATTTAAATGCAATGTCAATCTTCATTTTCTGTCTTCATTCTTGTTTTTTTTTTTGTTTTGTTCTGTTTCCTTAATAGTGTTTATCTCATTATCTCACACTCGGAAACACGTTGTCTAATTAGCTTTATTGCCTTGTTTAGATATGATTAAAAATCGCAACCAGTGACATGAATCGTAACACTTTTCTTTGTATTTAATGGAGAACGTTGCAATTAAAATAAAAAATAAAAAGAAATAATCGTTGCTTAAGAATTAACCCTAATGAAAAATAACGCGATAATTTACAGTAAACAATGTTTATACAGCCATGATTTGAGTATGTTGAACTGTTGCTTGGTAATGTGAATTGATCTGATTCTCTTTGACTTCAGCGTTGGAATCTATTCTTTTAAATAGCTCTTGCAAAATTTCGCATATTATCAGTTTTTTATTATCGAAGATCTAGCTCCGGATGCGATCCCACCGTAAGTGTTCCTTGACAACGGAATAATTTGAAAGTTTAAATGGAGTATTGTTTCGTAGGAGGTCAGAACAGCAATGGAAGTAACACCGTTCATCTGTAGGTTGTTGAACTTTCGATGTTTCTTCAGCTAGGAATCGACTTTACAAAACTGATAATTTCTTTGTCGGATCCGGATGCTACAAAGCTGTTGCGTTCTTTTGGGAGCGCCACAAGGAGCGTTAGGGTGGTATCACGAAGTTCAAATTCGTATCAAACACATTTTATTACATCATGCACTATCCCCAGATAGGAGGCGGGGAAAAAATGTCCCACGAAGGGAACAGGAGGTCTGAAATCTATAAACTAGAGCTTGAAGCGTTGGATAAATTTCGCTTTATTTCTTCGCTTTTTAAAAGATTTTTTTTTTAATATTTGATAATTTAGAGCTTTTTTTTTCTCGCCGGTCGCATGTTGGATCCCATTATAAATCGCACAGCAGAGGTATAATGATATTCGTTTCTAAAGCAGATACACAGTTTTAACTCTCACGGATTTCCTGACAATTCTCAAACCTTCAATGCTTCATTGTAAAAAGTCTAATCTCTATTCGCTCCGTTCACAAAGATTTGCGTAGATTTCAGCGGATTCTACTCGATTAGACACATATAAAGAAAAATCACTGACAATGTACATGTGAGTTCGCTTCAGTGTGCGTTAAAGTTCAGACTTTTTCTTTTAATATTTTTACCCAATAAAAGACCTAAGAATATATTAAACTAGAAGGTTACTGAATAAGGCTACTGTTTAGATGTATGTGTAGGCGGTAGATGGACACTTCTGTACTAGAAGGTAACCAAAAAAGTTCTGTCCGTTTTTTGATTAGTCATTGAATGAAGTTGAAATATATACGAAATGCGTGTAGCAATTGTTTTCAAATTCGGACAGCCGGAAGTAGGAACATCAGATATTATAAAAAACATGCGAACCGTACCCGGCCATCAGTTATAAGCAGGACAGCTGTGAGAAGGATGGAAGTGTCTAGAGATCTCGTTCGGGGTTGTTTGCTTTACGACTTCAAAGTGGGCTTATCAACAATTGCATCAAGCCGCCGTATATGTCAAGCGTTTGGGAATAGTGCTGTGGATGAACGTACTGCAAGGCGTTGGTTCCGAAAATTCAAGTCGGGAGATTTGTCTCTCCATGATGAGCCTCGCAATGGACGACCACAGGTCTTGAATGACGGAGTCATGACGGCGGCCATTGAAGAGTACAGTAGTCTAACGTGTGGTGAACTTGCAAGACAGTTCAACGTTTCCGATGAAACAGTTAGACTTCACCTGCACAGCCTAGGTAAGACGTACAAACTGAGAAAGTGGGTTACGCAAACGCTGTTGGAGGTCCACAAGGGATAACGAGAGGCAGCCTGCGTATCGCTGCTTTCTCGCCACCGTACCGCATCCTTATTCAATCGAATGCTTACCAGTGATGGAAAGTGGGTTCTGAACGAAACTTCCAAGCGTTCCAGACAGTGGTTGTCTCCTCAGGATGCTGTCCCTCACACCGCAAGACCGCCTATGTACCCACGCAAGATTATGCTTTGTGTCTGGTGGACAGGTCGTCAAGTGGTTCATTATGAACTGCTACCAACGGCACAAACGGTCATTGGAGACGTATACTCGCAGCAATTGAAACGTGTGCAACAGGCATTGCGCCAGAAGGAGCCAGCACTGCCGAATCGCAAAGGTGTGCTTTTCCTCCATGACAACACCAGGCCGCATGTCACGCGAGTGGTCAGGGATACCATACAGCAACTTGGGGGGAGACTTTGTACCATCCACCTTATTCACCTGACCTTGCGCCATCCGATTACCACCTCTTCCACTCCCTGGATAATCATCTTCGTGGGAAATCCTTCACCAATGAAGCAGACTTGCGCAAAGCCTTCACGGACTTCTTTGGTTCAACACTCCCCCGGAGTTCTACCGCAAGGGCATTGAACACCTGAAGACACTTTGGCAGAAGGTGCTGGATGCCGATGGCGATTACTTCGAAGACTAAATATAAGTGACAAATACTGTGAAGCGTTTTCTTTTTTTCATTTAAAAACGGACAGAACGTTTTGGGTTACCTTGTATTTAGAATGTATTGTGGGTTACCCCATTAAGGCACTCATTAAGCCTATTGATTCCCGCAACATAATGGTGACTAAATACTTAAACATAAATTAATCCCACAACATGATAATGGTTGACTAGATATTAAATGTGTAAGAATGTAGATTCAAAGAATCCTCCTCGCGAGAGTCTGTTGTAAATAATAACTGTTTCCAATGATGTATTGATGTTTGTCCTTCATTTCTTTTACTGGTGTTCTAACTACAAAAATGTATTTTCATTTTTTAATAATATTTTTGATCCCAGTTTGGAGTTCATTCGTTGCTCATAGCTGGGACCGTAACAGGTGCTACCACCCCTGGTTAGGTTTCATCTGGAAAAAAAGCAATTAAGAGGCCTTTCCACGCTCCTTAAAACCTACAGCCAGAAGCCTTGCCACCGGATGTAGTTTATCGTCGTTCTCAGGACGATCCTTCGCTCGAAGACATTTTTACTCATTGGTCCGAGATTGCATTTTCAAAAGCTGAGAGTTTAATTTTTGAAAACGATGTTGAATCCATGCATAATAACCATACGAAAGATCATGACTAGAGTTGAGATATAATTTTAGCAACTAGTGGTGTTGGGAGAACCTACCACTAGTGCAGACTATCCTATGCTCTCAACGTATGGGGTCTATCTGAGGGAATGTCTCTTCGTCGTGATTGCTGAATTCAGAGTCTGACCGGCGATGAGGGAATGTAACTAGTTTAGTTTTTGAATCATTGAATATAACCAGCCAGTCCCACCCCACTGAGATATTAGTTCTAGGTCAGAGGAGAGATCAGCGGTCAATTTCTGGTCATCTGAAGAATAAACAAGTATGTCTGGCAAGCGGTGGAAATCTAAGTCGTATTGCCAGAATGGCAAGAATCTGTCGAATGGACTGCACGTCTGTTCTATTCCTTAATTTCCCTCGCCATTCGTGGCTTAGGCTCACCACTCTTTCTATATACAACTTTAAAGTTGGGCACCTTGAGGCGGTGTAATGGCTAGCAAACTTTACTCGCTAGAACAATTACCACTGAGTAGTGAGTTCGATTCTCACTGGGTGCCCCCTACTTTCCGCCTTGTTACACATCTAAGTTACGCTTGGAAAATCACTACAACTTTAAAGCAAAATTCTTATTATATAGCGGCAATGTTCCATTGGATTGGAAAGAAAGATACAATTCTTTCCCCCCCGACGATCCAATACCTGTATTTCAGAATGAGTTGGATCTTCTGAAGTATTTTATTGTGTGTCAGTATTCATCTACCACTAGTCCAGACTATCCTATGTCTATTTTCTCTTTGTTTATATTTTTTTAATTTCCTACACTAAGTTACTCTTAAATAATCTAGAGATATTTTAGTGTTTTGTATTCACTAGTTACGCATCCTGAATCACTGCATTCAAATCAATTCCAATTACAGTAGGTTTTTATAGGTTTTTATTGGCACCTCCCACGCATTAACATTCGGCCATAAAATGAAGCATTGGTGACATGACTAGTTACGTCCTGGGTATAATGATAAACTACATCCAGCAGCAAGGCCTCTTATCGGGAAATTTTGAGGGGCGTGGAACCACCTCTTAATTGTTGTTGCTTACAGTTCCACCTTGACGGGAGGTAGTAGCACCTCTTAGAGTTCCAGCTATGGGAAAATATTGAACCCTCAAACTTGGGTCAAAACACTAGGAAAGTGGTTAAATACATTTTTATAGGGAAGGTGTCAACAGTAGGTCTTCCTAGTAAAAACTTTACCCTCCCTACTTTTTTGTAAAAAACATATTACCAGCAATACATTTGTGTAAGGAAAATAGATGTAACCAACAATACATTTTTATATAAAATAAATATTACCATCAATACATTTTTATACGGAAGGTGCTAACAATAGTTTTTCATAGTAAAAAACTTACCCTCACTACGTTTTTGCAAACAAAAAAAAAATATTACCAGCAATATATTTGTGTAAGGAATATAAATGTTACCATCAATACATTTTTATATAAAATAAATATTACCAGCAATACATTTTTATATAAAATAAATATTACCAGCAATACATTTTCATGTAATGAAATATATTACCACCAATAAATTTTTATAAAAGAAAAACTGTCAACAATATATTTTTATAAAAGAAATTACCAGCAATACATTTTTTGTAAAATAACGTACCAATGCTTCCAAGAAAATTAAATTGCAGCATTAAATGACCCATAAGATATTGATATGTCGTTGAACAAACAAAACAAATAAAGAACCATAACTAGGTGTATCTTTTCAATCCATACTTGCCAGTTTTGATAGAATTCAAAATCATTGATGCTGTCTTGTGAGTGATGACTTTTGTTTTAATTCGTTAAAGATTACTTCCATGACAAGTGCTAAAATGTGTACTATTCTCTTGTTCAAAATTTTCGGATCTTTGTAGCTAAGTCCCGACTTGCTACTAACTCAGAGAAAACTGATCATCCTTTCTTCCCCATTCCGAAATTAACAAGAAATTTCTATTCAGAGTTTTTTTCGAAAGAATTGCCACTTTTGAGACAAACTCTCGGATGGATGCTTTTCAGAACACTTTATTGGTGTTTGCTAATTCTCATATTATTAACTCCTTAAACCGTTCTCTATCATTCATATCGCATAAGTCCACTAGCGTGATCCTTTCGTTGACAATATCCATGTGGCTCATATGTTTTCCGTATTGAGTGAAATCTTGTATAAAAATGAAGGCGTTCCGTTTAAAATAATTTCTAATCTCTTTATTGTATATTTTATCCTTTCAGTATTATTCTGTCCTGACTTTCTCCGGGCATATACTATGTTTTGTAATATGGTCGGATCTTGTTCAGGAGACATGCGTTTGCTCTCCCCAACGTCTCACATCCGGTACTGGCGTTTATGTGATCTTACTCATGGCGCGAGAGATTGAAGCGTAGGCAAAGAATAACGTGAGATCACGGATTCATCGCATACACCAGGGGAAGTTAACTCCAACAGAGAGGAACAGGACAGTGTTTTGTGCAGGTTCAAAAAGAAATGTTGTCATTGCAGTCATAACGTTTATTTGTAAAACATCTCCGCTCAGAACGATGTAAAATCGTTACATCCGGCTGCATATGACAGCCGGATGTAACGGTTTAATAATTTATTTAAGTGATGTTTACCCTGTACAATGCCAGGGAATCGCTCGAGCTAAAAGGTTACAGATTAAGAGGCTGGATTTTTTGTGGATATGTGGTGAAGATAACGGTTACCCCTGGAATTGAACAGGTTAATATTGTAATGATCGAGTAAGCATCCCCTAGGTGTCGGTTCCACAAAGCTGCGGTTTATGGGAAGAAGCTGCTCGAGTGGAACTTATGTCTCACCAACGGAATACAAAGCAAATGAGAGTGGTTCGAGACAATGCGCCTAGTATGACGGGTCTTAACCTTTAACGTTAGAACGACTGAAAATAAGAATGTGTTTCGTCTGCGAACTTTCTATAGAAATAGCGACAGAGTAGCGAGACGCTTACAACGTTTCCTCTGTGAGAAATTGGTGGTAAGGTGGAAAATAATTTGTCACGAACAGGCATGCGTATACGCTTTTGGACTCTATCGAGACTGGAAAGTGAGATCAAGGCAGCTCATGCCTATATAAGGCAATAGTAGTTCAGTTTGGGCCTAATCTGTCTCTTGTAAAATAAAGGAGTCCTGTACTTTCTGCAGAGGTACAGAGAATTGACCATTTTCTAGCATCTTTAGCGAATGCATCGTATGTACAAGCTCCACTCGAGGTCTGGGTTGAGTTTGTCTCTATAAGCGCTGAACGTACGGGCCTATCTGAGGGAACCTCCCTTCGACGGGATTGGTGATAATTCAGGGTCTGATCAGCGATAATAGAATGAAACTAGTTTGGTTTCCGAAGCATTGAATGTAACCAGCCAGTCCCCCTCCACCACTTAGATGTTAGAGCTACGTCAGAGGAGAGATCAGCTGTCAATTTCTGGTCATCTGAAGAATAAACAAGTATGTCTGGCAAGCGGTGCGAAATCGAAGTCGTATTGCCAGAGGGCAAGACTGTGTCGAATTAATTGCTCGTCTATTCTATTCCTTAGTTTCCCTCGCCGTTCGTGACTTAGGCACAACACTTTTCTGTACCCAACTTTGAAGTAAGAGCTTAATTCATTTTTTTTTCCTTTTTTATATTATATGTATACAGTTCGATGTATTTTGTATATTTATTTATATTTTATTCTAGTTTTATTTTCAAATATGTAGCTGAAGTGTTTCTCTTCCGATGTTAAATACACACCTTTTTATTATATAGCGGATAAGTTTACGATCTATTGGAATGGAAATGAAGATACATTTCTCTCCCTCCTACGTTCCATTACCTGTATTTCAGAATGAGATGGATCTTCTGAGATGATTTAATATGGGTCACTATTCTTCTAAGCATATGCTTAACCCTACCGCTAATTTATACATCATCCTCATTAGCTACCACTTCTTCTTCATCTCTATTCCATGTACCTTTAAGACATGGATGATTTTGATTTTTCACATCTTCCTATCTAAGGATTGTCCTTTCACTGCTCATTAAGCAGGCGACTCACTGTTTTCCTCTGTCATTCTTACATTCAGTATGTCATAGGATTATAAAATTTCCAAGTCATTTTTCATCATATATCCCAGAAATTTCAACTGTTTCTTTCGGAATCTAAGTAATAGTTTTTTATGTGTCCATTCCCCTTAAAACTTACCCGTTACTCATATATCCATTCATGTTCTCAGCGTCGTTCTGTTGCCTCAAGTGTTCTCTTCGTCTTTTAGTATATTATCCAGTATTTAATGTCATATAGGCGAACCTATATCGCATGAGATTTCAGCTCACTTTACTATGTTTCTAATAACAATTTTCTGTTTCTCAACCCGTTTATCATATCCAGATCCATATATTTCGATAGGTTATCAAATTATTTCACTGAAATATTTTTATTAGACATAATAATAGTGATTTTCCAAGCGCATCTTAGATGTGGCACAAGGCCGAAAGTGTGGGGCACTCAATGAGGATCAAACTTATTACTCAGTCGTAATTTCTTTTCTAGCGTGACAAGCTTGTTAACCATTACACCGCCCCGAGGTGCCCATTAGGCATAATGATGATATGTGAGATATCATTCTTGTACGTTTTATATTTTGTAATTATTAATATTTATTTTAATTTCGGATTCGGTACCATCATTCAAAAAGTCGTTCGCATCAGACCTAGTCTAAATGAATAAATTTTTTATTCTGAAACGGTATATTAATTTTTAGATAAAGATCGATTTCCTTGGATTTTCTGCACATATATCACTTCTTTATAATCACTCTTAGTGATCATGTTAGTTCAGGATTAATGGTTGCCTTTTAAGGTTTTGGTTTTACATCATTTCAATCATTTTATCCCAAGAAAGGCAAGAAATTCACTAAGAGGCAAGGAGTTAATGAGAGTGAGAGAAAATAAATAAAGAAGACATTATTAAGAGGAGAAAACAATAAAAGAACAGGAATTAAGAAGACATAAGGTGTGGCATTGCATTTAGGTTTTTGAAGTTCAAAGCCGGAAGAGAGATCTACAGGCGTGAAATGTAAGAGAAGAAACTGTTAGCATAGACGTTAAGTTTACAAATGGCCATTTCAAGTTCAAAACTATGAAATCTTGCGCCAATCTAGTGCTGCTTTTAAATTCATAATACCTAGACACCAAAGCGGGAATCTCACAAGAATTACCATGAAAATATGCATCGAAAAGTATTATTTATTTTGATTTATTATTCCTTACAATCATTTACCAATTATTTTCATTCTTGTAGTATCTGTTTTCATGTCTTTATTTAGAGTGATTATCACTTATGAGTTTATCGAATTTAAATTATTATCTGTCTATATTTCTGAGATGAGGTATTATGTACAGTATTTACATTAGTCGGACTATTGTCCTCATCTTTGTCGCCATATTTGTCACAACGTTTCGGCCGTTGTACGCTCCGGCCTTCTTCAGGTGGTTGGAATTTAGAACTGAACCATTTATTTCGATCACTGGGGTAGACTGTTCTAGTTCCACGTGCCATGTTTTGATGGATGTCAGTTATCAGTTATCAAGGACACAAGGCACAGTGGATAAAGGCGTTGGTTAGATCCAGTGACAGACCCAAAGAGTGTGAGTTCAATACCCGGTTAAGGCAGTGTAGAACTTTCAGAGGGAAAATTAGCAGGAGATAATAGGAATATGGTTTTCTCTGGTGATTGATAGACTGCTAGTGTTCTAAATTATGTAACTTGCGTACATATTCAGTTCTTTTTGATCGCATCATACGGTGTAATGGTTATCAAGCATGTCAATTTGGACATAGTAGTTGGTTCGATCCTCACTGGGTGCTCCATACTTTCGGCCTTGTGTCACATGAAAGCTATGCTTACTAAATATAGCCACATTGAGCTGATTTAATGGTTAGCAAGCTTGTCACGCGATATCAATTACAACTAATTAGTGAGTTCGATTCTCATGGGTGCTCCATGTTTTCGCCCTTGTGCTCCATAAGACACGCTTACTAAATCAGCAGATTAAATTCATTCATTCTCTCAAGTGACCAATGCCCTCTTTTTCAGACGTTTGACATTAATAGGTTATATAGCTAGAAGCGTTTAAAATGGATTTTTAATGTTATAATTAAGAGAACATTTTTATAAACGTAGAATAAATGCTGTTGTTTAGAATTGTATATATCCTACGTTTGTAAAAATTATCCGTAATTTTTCAGATTTTTACTGGACACCCTATATATATATATATATATATATACAGGTATACTAGGGAGGCCGCTTGCTAAGACATATTTTTATGTTTATATATATATATATATATATATATATATCATGAACCCTCCCGTCGATTTCAATGCATGAGGATACGATAGCCTCATTCAGTCTTTGTGTCGTATGTGACACTTCATTCTCGATAGTGACCTGCATGCAAGTACACAAGGACATAACAGGAAGATTGCCTATGCTTTTCATCGTCTCTTAGTCGGTCAATACGACTGATTTCCGCCTGATGATCGTTGTAATTGTAACACTGAGTAGCGGATTTTAGTATAATATTATTTTATTATATTTAAGCTCTGTCGAACATGCCATTTATCCCTAATCTTATTTTATATTTTAAGCTTTGAGATTAGTTTAAGTTTCTGCTTTGGTTTTTAGCATTTGCACACACACGCACATTTATATTAAATAGTGCAGCTTAATAAATATTCTAAAGAAGTAGTCACTCAAAGAATAAAGCAATAATGTTAATGTAATTAATGGCGAATTCAATTCGCTAACAGATTAAATAAGGCCATAACTCACTGACCACTCGTTGATCGACGCGATACTTGTTTTACTTAACTGTAAAATGTATTAGATGTTCGGTCTATATAGCAAGAACTTTCGGTAAAACATTAACCATCCTCAGAGGTGGATGTTAGTTTTCATGTAATTTCGGGTAAAATTCCAAGACCAAAATGAATGTGATACTTCTCGAAAGATGCTTTTTTAAAAAGTGTGTCATTATTAATAGTTAAGAATTCTTTGAGCGTGCAGAAATGTGACGCTATATTTTTTTATATTGTAGTAATGTTGTAATTCACGAATTCTATTATTGTAAGTGTTTTTCCGTTGACGTGACATGGACTAATTAGTCCAATCAGTAGAGCAATATATATATATATATATATATATATATATATATATAGTGTATAACATCAACATTTTACGAATTGTGTAACAGCAAAATTGTTTAATTGTTAGATAAAGCTTTCAACCAATGCATCTTAGAAATGATTAAATATATCTTACTGGAATTCTCTGAGGTTTTATGACATTATTAGGCTCTACTTTGAACAATAAGTATGTATATAGCTCAAATTTGAAATGATAATTCCCCCTTCCTGTTTTGACCTCCTAATCCAGACTTCTTCTCTACTGTTCCCACTTTTATAAACGTATACACGGTTCTCTTGATGGTTCTTGAATGGACTTTTAAGATGGAAGCTAGGGTACGCATGTTGGAACCATTACTGAAGGCTTAAAAATGTTCAGGTTTATATAGATATAATATAAATACACTGCGAAAGTGTCATTGTAAGTGTACAACTTAGGGAATTACTTAGGTATATATATATATATATATATATATATATATATATATATATATGGTGTCATAGCAAAATGGTCCAAATCGTATTAAAGCATAATTATCCATCCAACAAATGAATAATATCTGACAAAAACACTAAACTAATTCAGTTCCTCTTTTTCCAGATCTTCTGATACGACGTTTAGCCGTGTTCATACCATTTTTTAGAAAATCGCTGCAAAGCCATTTGAGTTGTTCAGCTAGAAATGATACGGATTAAAATCGTTTTGCGCCAGCGCCACTGTCTTCTCAACTGAGCAATGGTGAGAAGAAAATTCATTCAGGCCTTCATATTCTTCCATCTTCAAAGTCCATTCAAGAATCATCAAGAAAACAGTGAATAATTTATTTAAAAGAGGGAACAGTAGAGAGTAATACTGGATCAGGAGGTCAGACTAGGAAGAGGGACCGTCATTTCAACTTAGAACTAAAGATATCAATTAGATTCAACTCATTCCATAATACATTTGGCACGTGAGACAGGAGTTTCACTCATGATAGTCCAAAGAGCAGTGTAAAACGACTTGAAAATGAAATCGTATGTGAGACTTCTGAGGAAACTTATTACTCCAGGACAGAAACTTAGAAGGTTAGAGAGAGCGAAGATCATTTTGAATAAGTTGGAAAATGATTCTGGAATAGTATATATATATATATATATATATATATATATATATATATATATATATATATATGTTTGACTTTATTTCGATACTTTATCAGCTTCCGATCCGCAAGCTATATTTAACTAATGCCGAACACTTTCATTTTCGTTTATGATCAATTTAATCACGATTCTTCTGTTAAGCCTGTAGAGTAAT
>OZ038496.1:69011876-69031876 GCA_964036315.1 Acanthosepion esculentum
ATATAATATATATATGTTTATGTATATATATATATATATATATTGTATGATATATATTATATATAATATGTATATATATATATATATTGTATGATATATATTATATATAATATATATATGTATATATATATATATATATATATATTGTATGATATATATTATATATAATATATATATGTATATATATATATATATATATTGTATGATATATATTATATATAATATATATATGTATATATATATATATATATATATTGTATGATATATATTATATATAATATATATATGTATATATATATATATATATATATATTGTATGATATATATTATATATAATATATATATGTATATATATATATATATATATATTGTATGATATATATTATATATAATATATATATGTTTATGTATATATATATATATATATTGTATGATATATATTATATATAATATATATATGTATATATATATATATATATATTGTATGATATATATTATATATAATATATATAAAATGTATTATATGCATATTAAATATATATTAAATATATTTAATATATATAATACATTTTATATATATTATATATAATATATTATATATATTTAATATATTTATATATGTATTATATAGATATTACATATGATATGTATTATTTATATATAATATATATATAATATATTTTATATATATTATATCTAATATATTTATTTAATGTTTATATTATATATATATATATTACATATATTTATATGTATATATATATATGATATATATTATATTTAATATATATATAATACATTTTATATATATTATATGTAATATATTATATATATTTCATATGTTTATATAATATATATTATATATATATTACACACACACACACACACACACATATATATATATATATATATATATATATATATATATATATATTATCTGAAGTATTTTAATGACATGCTTGGCATCCACATAAGTGTCTGCATCAGACAAAACTATTTAAGAACCTTACCCGAATTCTCATGTTAATATATTTTACAAGCTTGCGGTTTTGGAGAAAACTAACCCTAGTGCAGTCTATTCTATGTTCAACTTCCTTATCTCCTAAATTATGTAACTGGATTACATCGTTAATCTTTCTAGCACGTTACGACGTCCCTGCCCAGGGAATGATAATCAGCTGTATGGCAGATAAATTCCTACCACAAATCAGAAAAAAAAATGGAGTAAATACAAATTTTGCAGGAACATATCCTTGTTGTGTATTTTGCAAGTAAATCGCTTAATAAACCGAATTCGGAGTCTGACTTTCGGAGAAGCTGATAATCAAAACTATTCCAGTCTTTGAATTGGGCAACAATAAAAACAAAATGAATTAATCTATAGCTAATTTGGCACGAAAGCAAGAAATAAATTTTTCATATGATTGACGACATTTTATCTCGATCATTTTCACACGCTCATGTTTTTTTTGTATTTTCTCTGTCATTTAAACCTGCGCCATTTGACTGGTAACCGAGTGCAAATTACTACAAATAGTGGAGGCTACAGCACGGCTTTTTAACTAATTAGCGCAAGATTTTGCTTGTTTTAGAAGTAGGGATTGGTTCGAAGTTAAATAAATTTTTATTGGTTGTGGGAAAAAATAGAATGGAATAAATAGACGATGATGAAAAGAAGATAGAACTATGGTGGTTATGACGGAAGTAGCAGAATAAATGGAAATCGATATAACTGGTCAATTACAGAAAGGTTTAAACAGTGGGAGAGAAGTAATAGGAACCGAAAAAGAGTGTGAAGGAGAAACAAAAAGAAAAAAACAGTAAGAATAAAATGAATGAAAGATGAAATAGTGATAAGGTACAGAAAGCATGAACAACCGAATTGAAAGGGAAGGATTGAAAAGGAGCAAAAGAACCTGAACGAAAAGACAAAAAAATAAAATAATAATGAAATTGAAGATAAGATTACAAAAAGAAAGAAAATAAGAAATATATAAAAATAAAATAGAAAGCAATACATTATAAATAAAATCAAGTGGAGAGGGAATTAGACGGATGCGGAGGAAACGAGTCGTTTGAAAAAAAAAGGAGAAGAAAGATAAATAATAGATCTTAGAAGCCAATACGTTATAAGAGAAAAGAAAAAGAGAATGGTAGAAAAATATAGAAAATGATGCATTATAAAATAAAATGAGTGCAGGAAGACAAAGAAGTAAAAGAAACTGTAACAACAAAAAAACGTGTCGTTATGAAAGCAAAGAGGGGTAAAGAAATAATAGAAATAGTAAAAAGCGATGACATAAGAGAAAGAAAGGGAGTAAGGGATGAAATGTGTAAAAAGAGATTCGTTATAAAAGAAAAGGCGGGGGTGATAAAGAGAAATCGAAGAAAGTGATACAGTAAGAAAGCGGGAAAGAAAAAAAGGAACAAATCGTAGAAATCGATACGTTATATAAGAAAAAAAATCGAGGAGGAGAGAAAAGTTGTAGAGAACGATACAGAATAATGAATAGAAGGGAAAAGGAGAAATAGAAGACAGCCTAAAAAGAGATACGTTATACGAGACTGGAAAGAGGGGAAAAGAGAGAAAAATCGAAAGACGACTAGAAAGCGATACGTTATAAGCGAATGAAAAGTGTGAAAGAGAGAGAAATTGAAGAAAGACTAAAAAGTGATACGTTATAAGAGATTGGAAAGAGGGAAAAAGAGAGAAAAATCGAAAAACGCCTAGAAAGCGATACGTTATAAGCGAATGAAAAGTGTGAAAGAGAGAGAAATTGAAGAAAGACTAAAAAGTGATACGTTATAAGAGATTGGAAAGAGAGAAAAATCGAAAAACGCCTAGAAAGCGATACGTTATAAGCGAATGAAAAGTGTGAAAGAGAGAGAAATTGAAGAAAGACTAAAAAGTGATACGTTATACGAGACTGGAAAGAGAGAAAAAGAGAGAAAAATCGAAAGACGACTAGAAAGCGATACGTTATAAGCGAATGAAAAGTGTGAAAGAGAGAGAAATTGAAGAAAGACTAAAAAGTGATACGTTATAAGAGATTGGAAAGAGAGAAAAAGAGAGAAAAATCGAAAAACGCCTAGAAAGAGATACGTTATAAGCGAAGGAAATTGGTGAAAGACATTTTTTTTTTTAGATAAAACTATAATTAATACGAAATTCTCATTTTTAACCTTTAGATCTTATAGCGGATTTCATGGCGGACATATAAGGGTTAAGTTAAGAAGAATAAATATCAAGCAGAAATGCAAGAAATAGGGATGAAAATTACTAGTGTAAGGAAGTCAGAAAATACATGAAAATAAATGTTAACAAATGAAAGTAAAAAAATAAAAGAAGCCAAAACGGAAATCACAAGAATTGGTTGGCTGAGTTTTTTTTGTGTTGTTTTTTTTTTGTGGATTTCTATGGCTTATCAGCCCTTTGTGAGTTGGTGAGCCGAAAACACATTTTGGATTGTACGTATGATTCTTCTTTCATAAGTCAACATTGCATTTTCATTTTTTTTCTTCTTTTGGAGATAACAATGATATTTCCAGATACAAGCCCTACTATTTAACTCATGTCTGGGGCGAAGATATGAATTTTCCCAAAGGTACCTGCACGTAAATGAATATAACAAGGTCAGTCGGAATTCGAACTCGACTTTACGATCTCTCATTTCGTGACGTTGTCCGTTAATCCACAGGCGCAAAAAAGCACAAAGAATGAACAGAAAATACAGGAAACGGATAACAGTGAAAACGGAGACATAAAGAATAAAATGTGGGAACACTATCAGAAATAAATGATATATAACAAATAGATAAAGAAAGGGAACAAGATCTGGGAGAATTAAAAATAAAGAGAAAATGTAATAGAAACAAGGCTAAAACATAGAAAATTATCAGAAAAAAATCGAGGAATAAAGTAATGAAAGGCAGGTACGCAAACAAAGCAAAAAAAAAGCATTAAGGAATTAAATTAAGGAAACGCAAAAATATATATAGAAAAAAAGAATGAATCCATAAAAGAAAGAAACAAATATATAAAAAATGAAACAACGCTAAAGAATGAAAGAAAGGAAAACGATAGAAAGATTAAAGGAAAAACGTTATGGAATGAAAAACTGAAAGAAAATATCCGAATAGAAAATACCGAAAAGAAATTATAGAATCATTAAGTGAAAGAGAGAAAACGCAAATAAAGAACAAAAAAAAAACATTATGAAATGTCATATTGAAACAAAAGAAAGAAAAAGAAAAATGTACAAAAATTAAGGGATGAAAAAATTAAAATAAAGGAAATCAAAATACTATTATAATTACGCGTTGAGAAAGAACAGAAAGAAAGGAATAGCAAAAAAACAGAGAATGAAATAATGAAAGAAAACAAACGATAAAAGAACAAAAACGATTGAAGAATTAAATAAAGGAGAGAGAAAATGATCAAAACTAAATTATTATGGAATAAAGCTTGAAATAAAAAAGACACAAATGCATAATAGACGAAAAACAAGGAATGGAGGAATGCATGAAAGAAAATCAAAAAACGAACATTGGTAAACTTTAACGAATGAAAGAATGATAGTAAAAACAAAGAAAGAAAGAATATTATTAATGGAATTAAAGAAATATATACATCAGCCAGTTATATGCCATGCGAGATACACACTTAGGCGATCATGTATCTTTCGATATATGTCTGACTAGGCTGACCTTTCACGGAATAGGTTGTCATTTTTACTGCGGTAGACCAGTTACCATCCAAGGCTATAGAACCCGGTCTGTCCTGCTACTTACCCATAAGTAGAAGTAAGGGAGAAGAGGATTCATACCCTTCCCAAGGGTATTAGCGCGTAAGTGAATGTAATGGATTCGACTGGAATTCGAACTCGGCTCTCTGATTCCTCAATCCGAGCTTCTATCCATTATTCAACCGTACATAGCTAAAATAAAGCTTCATGGAATGAAAGAATAAAAGAAAGAAAATATAATGAAAACGAAAAACATAGCAGAATAAAAGTATGAAAGAAAAAAGCACAATGAAGAAGAACGGCTAAACTGAAAAAGAAAATGTAAGAAAAAGAAAGAAAGAAAGAAAGAAAAGAAAACAAATGTATGAAATAAATGACGTCAAATAATAAATATTAAACTAGTGGTAATCGAATAGAAGACTTAAATAATAAGAAACACAAAGAAAGAAAGAAAGAAAGGAAGAAAAGAAAACAGATGCATGAAATAAAAGACGTCAAATAATAAATATTAAACCAGTGGTAATCGAATAGAAGACTTAAATAGTGACAAGAAAGAAAGAAAGAAAGAAAAGAAAACAGATGCAAGAAATAAACGACGTCAAATAATAAATATTAAACCAGTGGTAATCGAATAGAAGACTTAAATAGTGACAAGAAAGAAAGAAAGAAAGAAGATGCAAGAAATAAACGACGTCAAATAATAAATATTAAACCAGTGGTAATCGAATAGAAGACTTAAATAGTGACAAGAAAGAAAGAAAGAAAGAAGATGCAAGAAATAAACGACGTCAAATAATAAATATTAACCCAGTGGTAATCGAATAGAAGACTTAAATAGTGACAAGAAAGAAAGAAAGAAAGAAGATGCAAGAAATAAACGACGTCAAATAATAAATATTAAACCAGTGGTAATCGAATAGAAGACTTAAATAGTGACAAGAAAGAAAGAAAGAAAGAAGATGCAAGAAATAAACGACGTCAAATAATAAATATTAAACCAGTGGTAATCGAATAGAAGACTTAAATAGTGACAAGAAAGAAAGAAAGAAAGAAGATGCAAGAAATAAACGACGTCAAATAATAAATATTAAACCAGTGGTAATCGAATAGAAGACTTAAATAATGACAAGAAACACAAAGAAAGATAAATGCAACAAGGATTGGAAAGATTTAAGACGTATAATCTTTTTTTAATCATCTCACTCCAAGAATGGCTGTAAAGCTATTAAGACACAAAGTGTTACTCTTTGTAAGTGCATATGAGAAAAAGAAAACATTATTAAGGAGAGAATCCAGTAAAAGATGGATTAAAGAAACAGAAGATAACGATTGACAATTCATTTAAATATTTGAAGATCAAAGTTGAGTGGAACGCAAATAGTCGGAAGTGATCCCCAAAAGCGAGAAGTGCCAGAGAAGAAACTCTTAGCAGAGAACTTACGATTACATCTATTTCAAATGTAATATGCCGAGGCGTTGTCGTAAATCTACTATTGCGTTTAAATTCATTAAGACAAGGTAGTAAAGAGAAAAGCTAAGTAAAAGAAGAATGAAACACAAGCAGAAATATCATTACGGAAAGAAAAAACAAAACAAATAATGAACAGGAAAAGCATTTAAGAAAGAAAGGAAGCGCAAATAAAGAAATAAAAAAACCCCAAAAAATGCATATGGAATGAAAGAATGAGAGAAGAAAAACCTAAAGAAATAAGAATGAAAACTCTTTAAAGAACGAAAGTGTAATGAGAAATACTGGATTGGAAATCAATTGAAATAACAGAGGAAGAAAGTAAAGAAAAGCGAATCCAACATGGACAACAACAACAACAAAAAAAAAAAGAAAACGAGGAAAAGACAAAATCGGAAAACAGAATGGCGGAATTGTTTGCAGGAAGGAAATGAAAGAGGAATGCTGAAGAATAAATTTGGAACTCTATTCCCTGTCTTTGAGTTTGGAAGCTGATATCCGTTTTAGCGCCGACCACTTGATTTGCTTGTTCCTGGAATCGAAATCATTAAACCGATAGCTTATCTTAAACAGCACGTCCCAATCACATCAGAAGACGCCTTTATTCTCATCATATACACCGAGCCGTCCCTAACCCAGCTTTTCCTAGAACACGCTATTCTCGTGCCTCTAAATTAGAATATAGATTTCTACTCAAATCATTCGATTCTTGACATTGGATGGAATTGGTTTCCACTAAGCGTGGCATCCTGAACCCTGATGATAAACTGCACATCTGCGTCGATAGCTGGTCGAAACGCAATACCCCCAAATAATCTGATCCTTTTATATGATTGGATACGCCTAGTCTGACAAGTTAGACGGGCTAGGTGGCTATTATCTTAAAAATCGAAGTGTTTGCATACATGAAATATGCTGATGAAATTATACACTTTCATGTATGTTTAAATGTGTAGAGTTACAGATTAGTGATTTGAGGATATGGAATTTGAGAGAGTATTAATTTATAACGAAATAGTCTATATATATATATATATATATATATATATATATATATATATGACCAAATGTAAAAGAACGAAGAATAAAATTCAAACGTTCAAGACATTAATTTAAAACAAGTCTCAATACAAGAGTAGAACAATAAATATTGATTATACACTGTTACATTAGAACATGTAAGTTACTACTACAAAATTGTACATTTTGTTTCGACGTTTGATAAACATCATCGTTACTATCATTGTTAACCACCTGATGAAACGTTATTAAACGTCAAACCAAAATGTACAATAGTGTATAATATATATATATATATATATATATATATGCAGGTATGCAGAAAAATAGGAAAGAACACGTTAGGTAAATAATCTGGAGTCCTTTATTATTTTTGTTTTTATTTTTTAAAAGGCAGTGCTCCATAAGTAGAGCTTATATTATTATTTTTTTTTGAAAAATATGAATTATATATATTTTTTAAATATAATATATATATATATATCAGTTAAACTTAATAGAGAGTAGATTTAGATTTCTAAATGGGTAATTTTTTACTTTTAATTTAAAATTTTATCATATAATTTAATACTTATTAGTTAGGACATATTCTATTTTACTAGAACCACAACTTTAAATCTTTTAATATCTATGATAACCTTGCTTCGTTGTCATTTTTTTTTAATTCTCATATACTTGTATTTTGATTGGTCATTCTAGCTTATGTAACAGCGTTTACCCCTAGCGAAGGATCGTTAATTAATTTGAAACTTTTAAAACCATTTATTCTACATTCAACATCATAACTTGATAAGACACCTGAGGTGTTGAAACGAAATGGCTATTTTTGTAGTGATTTTATAACATATTTATGTTATAATATTTAAATAAATAATTATATATATATATATATATATATATATATATATATATATATATATATATATATATACTAATAGCAATACTCGTTTCGTAAAAAACTCAGATATCTCAACCTGTAGATATATCAAAATAAATCGTTAGCCGAGGAAAAAAATCAGAAATAAAATAGAAAATCTAAAAACATCCGAACAGGGCGAAATAAATCGACCAGTGCCTTTAATCCCCCCAAAATAACCCAAGCGAGTAGTAAGACTAAAACGTAGAGTGCTCAATACGCTAAGTAGAGCGGGAATATATATATATATATATATATATATATATATATATATATATATATATATAAATTTAGAGAATCGGAATGATGATGAATCGACTCGGTCTATGTGGTCAGGTGCATCCTGGCTGTGACGTTCTCAAATGGCGGAACCAAGGAATGAATTTCGCCCGAACATACGCCATGGAAATAGTGATAGAATAACGAGAGGCTACAACCGTTTTCCTTTTTTATTGGTGCAATTTTACAAAAGAATTTTAACTGATGATGTATGGGAACATTTCGTTGTCTCATCCACACTGATTTTTTTCTTGGCATTCAGTGTTCTGCAAAATCATCAGAAAGCGAGTAAATTTTATAGAATACTTTGTAACATTAGTATTATGGTTTACTAAGAAGCGATCTAGAACTGGCTTTATTCTAACTGTAACGGTTCATAAAATCTTGCGAACGGAAATATCTAACATCCAGTGAAGTATCACTCGACTCCCAAATTTTCATATATTTATCTCTTATTTTATTTCATTTTGGTCATGTGAATGACTGCTTCCACGATTCCATTTCGCAAACATTAGAGATGCCCATGAAAAATCTATTATGGCGGACCTGTTATACTTTCCATAAGAATACTGTTTTTCTGATGCAAACAATGACTTTGCGTTTTCCTGGAAACATTTTGAGGCTTATTTTCATCATGGCAGTTACAGGAAAGTATAAAACTCATAAGTGTTCATCTAGCTACTAATATAACACAGAAGAATTCTCATCTATAACCATGGCTGTCAACTGAGCTTGAAACACCTCATTCAAAACCAATTCATTTAGCAATGATCATGTCATATCGGAATGGTGTTTAATTAGCATATATACACACTTTAATTCACAGATACGTTTCTGAAAAGGATTTTTACTCAGAAAATTTAATCCTATTTTAATATCTCTTATATTTGAAAAGTGATTTCCTTTACCATGCAACATATCTCTACGTTTAATAACTCATTACATATCGATTTAAACCGAGTTAAAATATTGCTTGAATTTACTTATCGTTTTTCAGTTTTGTCAGGGATTTTTAGTCATGGATGACAGCAGTGTCAACATCTCCTTAAAAAGGAATAGGGTAGATTTGAAAGTCATTCGCAAATAGGTTCTACAGATACGCGATATTTTAAGAAAATCTTCAAAAGAACTCTTTTTTTTCTGGGAGAAAAAATGGCGCTTTGACATATCATTATTCTGAATGACGCTAATGAAGCTGACCTCTGACTTGTGCGAACGTTCTATAGAGAACTGTTCGTCTTTTTCTCTTTGCAATTTCTTTCTGTATTTTGCAGGCTAACGAATTGGAAATGAAAAGTCAAAAAAATGAAATAGAATAAAATAAAATAAAAGGTCTAGCGATCAAGTGAAGTTAATCATTTGCTTTCACACTTTATTATTCTCCAGGATTATTAATGAAGATCTGGATATCATTTCACACCTGCGTTTAAGGAGAATACCTTGTCTTTTTTTATTTTTACTGGTCAGTGCTAAATATATGTTGTTTACCCGGTCCTATTGTTTAAACCTCTCCCTGTAGCAGATAGATAAGGTGTGGTTTGTATGAAAGGCGTGAACGAAATTTATATATATATATATATATATATATATATATATATATATATATATATATTTGTCTATATTTCTGAGATGATATATTATGTATACTATTTACATTATTCAGAATATTATCGCCATATTTATTACAACGTTTCGTCCGTTGTACGCTGCTGCCTTCTTCAAGTGTTTGGAATGTCCAACTGAAGCCTTTTTTTCGCTTACTGGGGTAGACTGTTCTAGTTCTACGTGCCATGTTTAATGGATGTCAGTTATCAGTTATGTCCTGTTAATTCCCCTCTCCATGTCCTCCACTGCCTTAACCAGGTACTGAACTCTTTGGGTCTTTTCACTGGATCTAACCAACGCCGTTATCCACTGTGTCATATATATATATATATATATATATATATATATATATGGTATAAAATGACAGTTGGAAAATCTTAGATTTTGCAGACGCATTTCGTCTTCCGAATTTTTCAAGGTAAAAATGAAATCGAAATATCTCTCTTGTTATAGTTACATTAAAAATCCAAATTTAAAAAGATAGACGCTTTTGTCCACGCCTTTTTTTCTGGTTAATGTAAATTACCTTTATAGTAAGAGATTTTTTTTTCCATGTCGATAATACAGAGTATACCAATCTGTCTTGTCCACACAATTGATTCGGGAATTTAACTATATATATATATATATATATATATATATATATATATATATATATGGTCCGGGGTCCTTGCTATTGACTTTGAACTCATTGATAATATTCATTGAAGAATCAGCAATATTATTGGCCCTGATCTGTCGGGTTCTGTTACTTACTCACCGCCGTAAGATTGTCTTTCTCTGCCTTTTTTTTTAATACTTTCATGATAATATTTCGGATGAGCTTTTCGCTAACGTACCTAAATTTTATAAATATGAATTTAAGTTCAGTACTAGAATGGCGTCAAGTTCTCATCAATTTACAGTTAGGTTGGCTATATGTAATGGTAAATTCTATGCTAACAGTTTCTATTCACGCATTTCTCCCTTGTGGAACTTCCTCCCGGCCCCATGCTTTCCAGACTTTAATCTGCTAAGATTTAAATGTAATATCAATCGTTATCTACTGTCGTTCTGATTACACTTTGTGCTCATTATTAATGTTTGTGTTCCTTATTTTTCCACACACTGTAACCCCTTGTGTTTTAGTGTCTTTAAAGACTACCTTGTAGTGATACTGATTAAATAAAGAAAATATATATTTAAATATTTTAAAATAATGTTCATTAACGAAAACCTTTTTTTTCTAGGGTTTGCGTTGATTTAAATAAGGCATGGGGAAAATTATAGCAATATTTAATAAAATTTGTGGTTTGGATATAAGATGAACAGGTTGGTTTCCTATGCCAAAAATGTGTTCCTTCTTGTCCATTTATCTGAAAATTCAAATGTGTATGGCACAAGTGAAACAAAATGCCTCGAAAAAATATGCTATATTACAAATGAAAACAGGGATATTGTTTTGCATAATTTGGTTATTCCATCAGCGATTCATTTTCACAGTTTGGGCGGCATATATGTAACTCTTTCTATGCCAAACTACAGATAAGCTTTCTCTTAAACCCTTGAGAACTAACACTCTCCGATTATCACTCTGTCCATCACTTCATCAGGATTCACGGCTTGTAATTCTAATGCGTCGAGTCGGATATACCACAACTGACCTCCAACAGGTGCCCAGAATTCACCAGATACTGTTATTTTCAATAAGATCCTTTTTGTTAATTAACCCTAAACAATGTAAAGCTACTTATCGCAAATATTAATTCACCCCAAGAAATTATAAATTTTAAATCAAAGTTTGTATTCTTATTAAATATTTGGCACTATTTTGAAATTCTAAATTTTAAACCAAAGTGTGTTTGTTTTTATTACATATTTGGCACTCTTTTTGAAATTTTAAATTCTAAATCGAAATTAGTTTAGCTCATCTAGCGTCAATTCCAACATTTGGAAAGAAAACCTACAAATAATGAGGGAGTTATTCACATTTCGTAAGTGCGGATGATTTTCGAGGTATTTACAAGGACTTTTTACAATTTTTAAAAAATATTTAAAACATCTGTTTTTGGCGATTGCAAAGGTCAACCCAGCCAGGGCCTAGCTCTAGAAAAATTTGGTGTGAATTTTAGTAAAGATATTTTATTTTTATTTTGTAGGAGAATTAATATTTTGGGGTGAATGAACATAAAAACCTGCGACGGAAATGAAACGGAAAAGAACTGAAAAATAGTTCTTACGTATCAATTTACTTCACTTTTGTATAAAAGTTAAATTGTGAAGCATCCCACTCAACAAAACAAGATTTCAAACAGCTGGTGAAGTTCCACTTCATCCCAAACGTCTTCATTTAACTATCACTTATTTTAATCCCATTTGGTCAAGTGTTATTGCTGCTTTGAAGGCCTTATTTCACTGACTTTACTGCTGGTCATAAAAGGCTCAAGAGTCTTAAGAGTAGGACTAAATCATTGACCAGAATTTTCTACAGAATTAAAATGATAAAATTGTAGCCATTTTATCATTTTAATATCGCGCAAGCGCGTTGTTTCGTTTTGATTTTGTCGACTGCATAGTATAGTAGGATCTGTTGGGAAGCGTCTGTGAAAAAGAAAAATGATCTCCATGACGCAAAACACTACGCCAGAAATTTGGAAAACGCGTGCTGTACTGTGTGGCATTTTATGCCGAAATCTCCAATAGGAATATTTCAGAGGGAATTCAGAAGATTCGAATAGAGTTGGATGAGGCTGTTGGTGATTACGAAGGTGTTTGAAGTGATCACTAGTGATGGCAATGTTATGCCTCTATTCGTCTTCCTCAGACTCAACACAGAGGCCTACATCAAGTGCATTGCGGAGGAAGTGTTGTAATGGGTCAAGAGGGTGGCTAATTGAAGACCCTATGTCTGGCAAGAGGGCTCTGCCTCATGCTACAAAGCAGGAGTACTCAGTCATTGATGGCAGACAGTATCTGCGACCACATCACACGTTTGGCCACCTTACTCCCAAGGCTGCAAGTCACTTGATTATTATGTGTTGGACGCAGTTGAAGGAGAGACCAAGAAACTCCTTGTAACACTAAAGATGACTTGAATACAAGGATTATGGCAGCATTGACGAACTTAAATAAGGATACCGTGCAGAAGAGCTGCAGAGATTCTGAATTTGTCTGGAGGACCTGGTTGAAGCCAATGGCGATTTTACTGAATAAAGTTACTCTTTAGTATTTCAAGATATTTTTGTGTAATTTTGGTAAATATATCTGTTAAAATGAGATGTCAGCGTTATTTTCTTTTTTGCGAAATTTAGACGATTTATCCATCTCGCCCTGTGTATGTCAAGTCGTTACTTGTACACCCAGTGTTTAAATTGCTTGTAAAAATGCAACAGATTTAGTTTTATGATTGTAAGCATTTAATAAGCGTTTAACATCATCTCATACCGCGAAACAATATTGTCTAAAGGGGAAGAAATTCTTTAAATTATGCGTAAGTAATTTTAATTTCATTTAACACGCATGTAAATGAGAGAATTACCAATTAAAATATATCATTAACATATGATTACTAAGCAGTAATTGAGGTTAATATTTCTTCAAATTAGATCAATACATACATCATGCGTAAGAAATATATCTGTACCAACGATGAACGAATGTAATAGGAAATCTGCGAGGCGAGATCGAATCCCTGCCGAATTTGGTCAGTTCATTTTCGCGCGAATACTCTTGGAGAATCAATCTTTTTTTTTCCATTAATCTCCTTGTAAGGTTGACTTTCATTTCTTGCATTGATTTTGTAAACTGTCTGTGAGAATGAAATCTCTGAATACAAAAACAGTCTGAAGGAGAATGGATAGATATGGGTGCCAAGCATATGTTGTCCCTACGGCCACAATGCGTTGGGAAATCGGGTGTTTTCAGCACACGGAAAGCTATATATGTCATTCCGCTGCCCTTCATTATGTGAAGTATATGAGTAACGTTAACCCCAATCATAAGTATATAATAAGATTTCAAACCAAAAATAAATAAATAAAAAAGATAAAATAAATAAGATAAAAAGCCCGACTTTCTTGCATGATAATTATTATCTCATATATTATTATTATTATTATTATTGTTATTATTATTATTGTTATTATTATTATTGTTATTATTATTATTGTTATTATTATTATTGTTATTATTATTATTGTTATTATTATTATTGTTATTAATTTATTATTATTATTAATTTATTAATATTAATTTAGTATTATTATTTTCTTCAATTATATATATACATTATATATAATATATATATATGATATATATATGTAATATACATATATATATATATAACATATATATTATTTTTATATAATATATATGATATATTCATTATATATAATATATATAAATATATTATATATATATATATATATATAGAGAGAGAGAGAGATTAAGACATTTTTTTATGTTTATACGTTCTTTTTATAGATATAAATATTTAAGTCAATGCTCTGCTTATAATAAACAGTATTAACGACATTTACCGGCCTGAATGAAATTTTCATAGAGAAAATACAGTTTCGAATCCTGTCAGAGGACGCATGTTTTCTATGACAATTTCTCGGACATTCAGGCCGGTAAATGTCGTCAATACTGTTTATTATAAGCAGAGCATTGACTTAAATATTTGTATCTACAAAAAGAACGTATAAACATAATAATGTCTTAATACATATATATATATTTATTTATATATATATATATAAATATAATACATATATAATATATATAATATATTTATATATATATATTATAAGCAGAACATTTACTTAAATATGTTATGTATAAAAAAACGTATTATCATTAAAAAATCTCGTAAAATAATTGTCGAACTTTGTCCATTTCATAATATATATATATATATATATATATATATATATATATTTATATATATATTAAAATGTATTTCATCTTATTAATTATTATTATTAACTTTATAATTATGCTATTCCCTCGCTTATTTTCTCAGCACTTACATTACGCCCTGCAAATAACTCATAATTGATGGAATATTCTCATTTGATTGCGTGGAGGGACGGAAAAGACATATCAGAGATGCTCCTTGGCTTTTCTAAGAAAAAGAAAGATAGAATGAAAGATCAGTTGATAAGATGTTTAACGTCTGTTAATCGAAAAAGTTAGCAATTTTAAATATTTTTCAGCACTACCTTACTTCGTTAAATAAGGACCAGCATTGATATCTTTTTTATTTATTGTAATAATTTGTTGAAGTCGTTAAGCTACCATATGTAAAGACGCGGTAGCGGAATTTCTACGGATATTCTATTGTGGAACTCGATATGAACTTATTCTTCCATTAAGAATTAAGATTAATCAGAAAATTCAAATAGGAAAACCGTGAAATTTTTTACGGGTATTTCTAGTATATAGTATTGCCTCATTCACTATTTCTTATATATTATATAAGATTTATTATTGAAGAAAGCATCGGATAACTTTTACCTCATTCTGGTCACTATAAATTATAAAGCAATTTACTTTATAGTAGCTTTCGAATTTCTAATAATTAATAATAATAAAAAAAAACTCTGAATGAAAGTGAAGTCGAATAAGCAGTAAGTTCCAAATTTCAAATGGGCTGGATCAAGCATATTCTTTTATCAAATAGACTTACTATTTACAAGTTCCAAAAATGTGTGTATAGTGTCACATGTCATGCACTTTAAGCCACATACGTATTCAAAATTCAATTAAAAATAACTAACCTCCAAATGTTGCTTTTTCGTGTATAGAACCTGGAATACTTGTTGGTCGTTATATATATATATATATATATATATATATATATATATATATATATATATACTGTCATCCATAGACAGTCTGTTTCGCAGCTCATCAGTGTGGCTAGACACACGATTGCCTCAATCAGAGATCGAAACCCGATGGATTCGGTATCAGTCGGAGACACTACCCTTAAGCTATTTTCTCACGGCAGGGATTAAGTTGAATTTAGACGTATTTCTTTTTAGATAAACACGGCAGTGACTGGAGAACACTATTCATCTTAACGAAGAGCCTTGCATCAGCAGCAGTAATAGTCACTCTTTACAAATTCACTTTTCTCCCCGAGATCTTAACCGAAATAATTTTTTTCAGAAGCATGTACATATTTTCATCCACAGTCATATATTTTCTCTGTTTCACAGCTCATTAGTTTGGCAAGACACCAGATTGCCACAAACCGGGATCATATATGTATAATCTTTATATTCTTTAATACTAAAGTTCACTCGACACTAGGTTTAAGAATCACCAAAGGCAGAGAGTTACTGTTAAAATGGTATTGATGAATGATTTCTGTGGTATCAATGAATGTGAGGTACTAGGGAATGAAGATTATGAGAATAAAGAAGAAGGATAACGATTGATCCTTGATTTGAAGAGGTTAAAACTGCACTTTGAATGGTCAAAGCTACAACTGTATATAAAGAATATTTGAACAGTAATGAGGGATATTTACCTAGTTATTCAAGTGTCCTTCTGTTTCCACATTATTTGCTTCGGACTTAATTTAAGCCTCTTTTTTTCTGGCATAATTAGTCGGTATTTGAACAGACGTAAAACCATAATTTCAAGTGAAATTTCTTAGAGAGTCAACCCTTGGTTATTGGTTGATTAGTAGACTTTAATATTTAGGCTGGTAATTATATTACATTTACAGTTAAATATTACCTATCTTTTGTTACTAAAATACTAAAAGCTAAATTTCCTATCAATGAGATGCCATGTTTATAGCAAAAATATTGTAGTTGATTGCTACGGAATTTCGTGTTTAGTGTCTAGGAATATTCCTGGTTGCAATCTCGAGAAAAGAGTTATTTGTATTTATATAAACATATTTTGCATGACGGCAGCTTTAAGAAAAAAACCTTATGGTACTTGGGATCTATGAATTTAGACGCAATACTAGATTGACGACATGGTCTCCTCAATTCACAGTTGAATTGGCTAGATGCCACGGTAATTTCTATGCTAACATTATCTTTTCTCACATTTATCGCTTATGGATCTTTCTTCCACCGCTATACTTTCCAGTCAATTTTGATCTTCAAAAATTTAAATGCAATGTCAGTTGTTATCTTCTGTATTCTTGTACTCTTCTATTGTTCTCCCTCCTTAATATCTTTTTCTTACTCTTTCGCACTCAGTAACCCCATATGTTTTTGTGGCTTTACTGCCTTGCATGGGGTTATATGATACAAAAATAGTAAGGGTGGATGTTCTGTTTTGTGCTCTAAAATATGGACGCACTAACTTTGGTTATTCATGCCAAACAGATCTTCAGAAAATAAATGGAAACACCGGATGCCGACCTGGAGACCTAACAGATCGCACGGATAATCGTAAAGTGTCGAGTAATGGAGCCCACGCTTTCATGCTATTGTCAGACTCTAATGATTACGTGTCATGTAGACTATTTATCTGACTCACTCATAAAATCCTATTAAGTCCTACGTATTTTTCATAGACACATTACGAACGGGAATTGCCTTTACATAGAAGAGAATTGACGATACTATCTTGCAATGTGTAGGAGACTAATAGCTTTCACGTTTAAATGGTACGGTTTACGAGCCTTGTTTTGTTGAACTTCGCAAAAAAATATCCTGAGTTTAATGACTGAGAAATAATATAATTTAAGTTTGAAAATTTGTTCAACTTCACAGGACTAAATTTCCTCGTTTTACACTTTTTAACAGTTTGTTTACATTCAATTTCAGTATCAGTCTCGCAATTTGTAATGAGGATCGACAATGTTATTCACCTTTTGGCAAATAATTACGGCTGAGCTTATATGACCTAAGAGGAACTCTCTGTAAGCTACAAAATGGCTTCCGTACTTTCGACGTCGCATATTTTAAAAAAACAAACCTGAATCATTATTCATATGATGTATTCGTTTGTTCCGTGTTCGTTATACACATTTTCACCCTGCATATCTGTTGTCTCACCCTTTCTATATTCACAGAAGTATTTTGTTTTTCAATTGTTACCACATATATTTTAGTGACACAAGAAGCGATGATTTTTTAATGCTAATGACAAGGGTAATTCGGCATTCGTAGACCAAACAGCCAGTGTTAATTTAGCTTAAAATTTATCCTTCTTTTCATCCTTCTGAAAATTATTAGGAAATAAAGTTTCTTTTGTCCATTCAATGTTATTTTTCTTTACAATACTGATGGCAAATTCCTTGGTAAAAGACAGCTGAAATTTCCAGGTCCTATAATAAGGTAAGTGGACTTCGATTTACATGCGCTATACTTTTTTGGTGTTGCTGTTTTTGGAAATCCTCGCTTGATATGGTTTCAAGTATTAGGCACCGTTCGAAGAAGGATGGTCATCGTTAAGCCATCTTCAACCATCGAAAGGTGTTGTATTTGGCTGGCAGTCTAGATATTTCTGAACAAGTTGACGTCAGCCATATAAATGTCTTGATCTGACAAGGCTGTTTAAGAACAGCAGCAGACACCAGAAATGAGTTTAACATGCGATATGTCACTAGACTCGGAATAAATTGCATAAATACAGACAGAAAATGAATTGTGTAAGTAGGAAAATAGGAAGGAGTATAAGGCAAGTAGTTGAATTCTCAGCGGATTTATTTAACCTTTTCAGGATTACTATTCTAACAGTAAAAGACTCTTTGTTATGATTTATTATTGGTAATCGTAAACATAACTTGTAAAACGATAGCATGTATTGTCGTTAGCGATTTGCAGAGACCAAGAAACGAATTAAAGACATAACACTCAAGAATCTATAGAAATCTTATAAAGTGTAATAAAAGGCGATCGTGACAGGAACCCGAAATCTTGTAGAGGTCCATTAGTTGGTTTAACCTTAGAATTTATATTTAACGGAAAATATCACAAGATATGAAACATTAAGAAGAAACACAAAACGGTTTTATAAAAAAAACATTTATATTTATTCCTGTAATGATGTACAAGCAAAGCAATCATTTCCCTTTGACTGGAATTAAAGTTTTTATTAATGATATATTTGTTTAGCAGAGCTCATGAAATGTTGAATGAACTTGCCGTTCAAAATGTTCACTGCGAGAATTGGAAGAAATCTGTAAAGCTGAAAATAGGTTGATAAAATTTTAGCTTCAGAAGAGTTGAAGCAGTGAATGTTTCGTAATATTTCATTAGCTTTCCGTTACTTGTAGTTGAATATTCGTAATATGTTAGTTTGTAATGTTCATAGTGTTTGTAATTAAGTTTCGTACGTATGTGTATATGTGCGCGTGGGAAATCGCGTCTCGGCCCGCAAAGTGTCGAGACGCGATTTTATTTTAAAGCTACATTTTCGTAAGCGAGTGAAATCAAAAACAGAGAAGAAGAAGAGAGAACGAACTTTTGTCTGCTATTTACAATCAACGTAATCACGTGATCGGCTCCGAAGAAAGAAGTGGGAAATGTTTGACTCGGTCACGCACTGGAAAAAAGACTTATGTGTGGGTCGATTGCAACGCCCACGTGTGTGTTTATTGACCAATTAGAAGTTGAATTTTTATGAAAATAAGAATGAAGCTAGATAAGCTCTATGATCTGCTTTTTGCACAGATTTGCACAAAAATCAACATTAATAATAAGGTAGTAGCGGAGTGCTCATTAGAATATTAAGTGATGCCTTTCGGAAACTGAACATACTTCTTATCTGAAATTTTGACTGTATGGTTTTTAATCTGCGTCATTAATATTCAAATGGGGTTTTAAAAAAATGTGGAAAACGTTATAAAGGAATAGCAGATTGCTAACATGTCATGAGATATAAATCTTCCTACTTGGCAATGAATACTTGCTAATATGCACACTGATGAAAAGGAAACGTAAGACAATAGAGTCCTGGGTTTATAGAAGGATACCTCGAATACCATGGAAGGAAAATATGAACATTGAGG
>OZ038496.1:69036876-69096876 GCA_964036315.1 Acanthosepion esculentum
TATATAGTAAATATAATATATATATATATATAGTAAATATAATATATATATATATATAGTAAATATAATATATATATATATATAGTAAATATAATATATATATATATATATATAGTAAATATAATATATATATATATATATATAGTAAATATAATATATATATATATATAGTAAATATAATATATATATATATAGTAAATATAATATATATATATATATATAGTAAATATAATATATATATATATATATAGTAAATATAATATATATATATATATATAGTAAATATAATATATATATATATATATAGTAAATATAATATATATATATATATATATAGTAAATATAATATATATATATATATATAGTAAATATAATATATATATATATATATATAGTAAATATAATATATATATATATATATATATAGTAAATATAATATATATATATATATAGTAAATATAATATATATATATATATATATATAGTAAATATAATATATATATATATATATAGTAAATATAATATATATATATATATATATAGTAAATATAATATATATATATATATATAGTAAATATAATATATATATATATATATAGTAAATATAATATATATATATATATATATATAGTAAATATAATATATATATATATATATATAGTAAATATAATATATATATATATATATATATATATAGTAAATATAATATATATATATATATATATAGTAAATATAATATATATATATATATATATAGTAAATATAATATATATATATATATAGTAAATATAATATATATATATATAGTAAATATAATATATATATATATATATATAGTAAATATAATATATATATATATATAGTAAATATAATATATATATATATATATAGTAAATATAATATATATATATATATATAGTAAATATAATATATATATATATATAGTAAATATAATATATATATATATATAGTAAATATAATATATATATATATATATATATATATATATAGTAAATATAATATATATATATATATATATATATATATATAGTAAATATAATATATATATATATATAGTAAATATAATATATATATATATATATATATATATATATATATAGTAAATATAATATATATATATATAGATATATATGATAATAATAATTTCAGTCCAAGGAAGGCGGGAATGCCACTGGTATGCAGGTGGTTTCAGAGAGTGAAATTTAGAGAAAAAGACTGGGAACCGGGAAAAGCATAAAAGCTGAAGGTTGTTCAAGAAGACAGGAGATGGCGATTGACTTTACATTTAAAATTTTGAAGATTGTATTTGTCAAGGAAGCAATGAATCAGAAGGGAATTCAACATACCGGAAGTGAGAGAATATAAACTGTTGAGGTAGAAGATGTGGTTATATGTAATTAACTCAAAAGTAAAATGGTGTGATATTATATGACATTCTGGTAGCACACTGAAACCAGGGAAGAAAAAAGCTATTCAGTGAAGTTGCCATGAAAATATTCGTAGAAAAGACAGAGTGAAGTCAGGTCAGATCGGTGAGAAAGAGACTGAAGTCACAGTACAAAGTAAGGATCGATTACAATGCAGATCCTTCTTTGGATTTCATCAAGAACCTCGAGGTGAGGAGCGGCAGCACCAGACCAGATATGACAACAGTATTCAATAGAGTGAGTGAGAGAGAGAGCGAGAGAGAGAGAAAGAGGGAGGTATCTTTGTCTTCCACTGTAAGGTTTGCTCTAGAACATTGGCATTCTTATCTAAAATCGAATCTATTGATGTAGATGATGCAAGGTACGACTGAAATGGTTCAATGACAGTGTTATCAATAAAAGCAAGATTCTCAAAACATTGTAACATTGTTGGTCTCTCATATTTATGAGACTCACCCAGTCACTTGCCTCTCAACCATCGTGCGATGCCAGCAAAGATATGTCGCTATGGAATACAGTAACTGCATAAGTGTTCATGCCTTTCTTGAAATAATTATTTCTGAGAAAGCACTATTTACCAGGCTGAAATTGTAATCCATCGTTGATTCAAAATTATCTTACTTTAGCCATTCCGCAATATCTGTGACATACTAATAAAACTTATAAGCACACACGCACGCACGCACGCACACACACACACACACACACACACACGATAAATGAGGGTCAACAGTGAATGATGCTTTCGTTTTACACTTATGCATGCTAGTATCGGCTATTGTGGAGAAAATCAGATACAGGAAAAACATTTAATTTGTCCTTTCTTAAGGGCAATACTAGTCCAGACTTGCTCCAGGCGACAAAGCCACACTGAGAGATGAAATTTTTTAAAGCAGGATTTTGTTAGTGTCTCTGCTTCAGAGCTTGACGAAGTAGATTAGGAACTTCAGTCTACTGTCTTCAAAACCCTTTAACTTAATGATACATGCCTTTCGGTTTGATGCTTAGGCTTCCCAGGTTTACATATATATATATATATATATATATATATATATAGGATGTGGCAAAATGATCTGACACATTTTTAGGTTTACTAAAAGCAGAATAGAGTAAAGAATTAAAAATGTGTTCTAATTTTCGAAATGTCTATATAATGCCAGTTTATTTCATTTCATTTTCATTCTCCAATATGAATTAGACGAGCGAGCATCGCGATTTCCTTGTGGAAGCGTTTATCAAGAACAACGAATCGGTAACTGCAACTCAAAGAGCGTTGGCCCACCCGTTTACCGTTTACTCTTGAGATTATTTCTGTGGGGATACCTGAAATAAATGTTATACACTAATTGCCTTCGATCTGTTGAACAATTAAAAAATTCCTGCCATTCCACCTGAAATGGCACGTCGATTTATGGACAACTTTAGTGAACGCCTTCGACAATGTGTGAAAAGTAGCGACACCCATTTGATTGATTTAATTTTTAAACCGAAATGAAACAAGATGCATGATTTGTACATTTCGAAAATAAAGAGACAAAATTGTTGCATTCATATAAAGTTGTTTTTTTTTTAACTGTGAAGTTCGATTTGATAATGACATTGTGCTAATGTCGAAAGTTCTCGGAATAAATGAATGTGTATCAACGTGGTAATTTTGTCTTTTACTTTAATAAGTATACTAAGAAGCTATATACTATATATATATATATATATGTGTAAGCAAGTATGTAGGTGTAGATCCGACGGTATGATGAAAATATTGAAAAGACAAAGCAAAATCCGAATATGTGAGTTTACTGTTTTTTATTTTGTTTTTGTTTTTGTTTTTCTGTCGACGTCAGACGTTTCGGTCAAATAGACCTTCTTCAGGACATGGTTAATGGAGACATATTTATATTAGATTTAAGTTAAATGAAGAGACGGTATATACAGGACTAGTCAGAAACAGAAAAACTGAAATTCTAAAGTCAGAGTATTCTTTCTTGGATTCGGATACGCTGGCGCCGCGTGGGCGGCGCTGCGAAAACCTGTTCCCAGGGAAGAGATTTTATCCTAAGTGCAAAGGGGGGGGGGGGTACCTATTTAAAACTATAGCTTAATCTTGCTAGGAAAGTAGATATATTAAAGAAACCCTGTCTGGTGTTTATTGTATGTGAGGTGGATATCATGCCAGCCTCGTAAATCTGCCTAAGGTTTTTCTTGTGGATATATTTTAAAATCTTCACAGTCGAAATCAAAATTGTGTACAAACAAGGCACTACTTAAATTACCGAGGCGAATGTCTCGTTTATGTTCGGAAATGCGAGATTTTAAGGACCTCCCTGTCTCGCCTACATAACTCAAATTGCAGTCTCTGCATGGTGCCTGATAGACGCAAGCATCGGATGTAATATGCTGTTTGCTGGTATTATTTAATATACTGCGGATATCTTTAGTGGGTAATGTAGTAGTTTTAATTTTTAGCGCGTTTAGATTGTTGGAGATGTGTTCGGTCAGAGGGTTATTCGGTAGAAAGATGCGGCCAATAGGATTATCAGGGGCAGCTGAAAGTGTGCCTCTCCCTACCTTAGATGTAGTAGTAGTAGTCGGTGTGTTATCTTGCACTGATGAACGAACTTATATATATATATATATATATATATATATATATATATATATATATGAATATCTTCCTTGTATATTTCCACTGTCTTGTCAAGTCCGAAACACCTCTCTTATATTAATCCCTTTTCTTCTAATGTTTTCTCTTTTTTCTTTTTCTTTTACTTTCGTTTATTTTCCCTATGTTGCTTTCTGAATATATTCACTTTCTTGTACTTTTCTCTTCCTCTCCTTATATTAGTTTCCCTCCCCATGTCTTTCTCTCTCTCTCTCTCTCTCTCTCTATATATATATATATATATATATATATATATATCCCTTGCTTTTTCCCACTTTCTCTCTCTCTCTCTTTCCCTTCCCCAATACTTAAACATTATTTTAATATCCATAATTTCCCCACTTATATTTGAATTTTTTTTCGCTTGTGTCTGAAAAAATTTAAAATATATTTATTGTTTTAAAAATATTTCGTTTGAAGAAACGAGATCTGTCTGATCCAGTGAAATAAATTATTAACAGGGATTTCTAAAGTGTCCTCTGTTATCGTTCTTATATTTCCTCTGTTCTTACATTAAGCTCTCTTTGGATTCATATCCTTTTTTGGAATTATCCGTAATAATTACCAAATAATATATATATATATATATATATATATATATCAGTTATGTGTCATGCGTGATACACGCTTAGGCGATCATGCATCTTTCGATACAGACTGAAATGACAGATTTTTCCCGCAGTATGTTGTCATTTATTTTTGCCATCCAAAGCTTCAGAACCTAGTCTGTCCTGTCCTGCTGGGGGTGAGAAGAAGAGGATTCATACCTTTCCCAAGGGCACTAGCACGTAAATGAATCAATCTTAGCTACTATCCATTATTCCACCGTGCCTCCTCCTCCTATACGCGCACACACACACACACACACACACATATATATATATATATATATATATATATATATATATATATATATATATGTCAGATAGTTGTGATATGGTTCAGGAAATACCATCTAACATCAAACTACTCGAATATGTCGATCAAATGAGAACGCATCAATTATGTTTATGTCATCTTGTTATTCGTTGAAGATAATCAAACGCTTAGAGTTCATATCGAGTTGTGCATACATATATATATATATATGTGTGTGTGTGTGTAAAGAACGAATAATAAAGTCGCAACGTTCAAAACATTAATTTAAAACAGGGCTCAAGACAAGATTAGATCAATAAATATTTATTATACACTGTTCATTCAACTGATGAAACATCACTTCATTTTCCATTTTTGGAAAAATGTCCATAAAAGGCAAAAAGGATGTATATAAAAATAAGGGAAGAAAATAAGAAATCAATAAAAGAAACAGAAAGATGAAAAAAAAAAGGGCACGAGAAAGCATGAGAAATTAACCCTAACCCTACCAGGAGAAAAGACCAAAAAGAAAGGCAAAAGAAATAGAGAAGCATATTCAGAATTATACAGATACACAGGAAGGGGAAATTAAGATAGAATATTAAAAGATGTTGATGTTAATTCCTACCATTCGTATGTTTGATTAATTGCAATTTTAAATAAGATTGCTTATTATCACCATTGTTACCCACGTGAAGAGACGTTTTGTTTTAAACGTAGAAACGAAATGTACAATTTTGTAGTGGATACTTACATATCCCAATGCAACAGTGTATAATACACACACACACACACACACACACACACACACACACACACACACACACACACACACACACACACACACACACACACATGTATATATATATATATAATATGGACATTCGTTACAACTCTTTGTTGCTATCACATTTTATGTTTATATGATTGGATGACTTGTCGATACTTTTATTCCCGGTCATTTGATAGGAAACGCAATTAAGTACTGCAATATAATGTTAAACAATATTGTTGTTGAAATGTCAACGTCGGCTTAAGTCTTCTAAGAAGACAATGGCCTTTAACTATTGCTCTGGTGAATACTTGAGATTATTCCTTTATATTTTTGAATGGCATTAACGAGTCTTTTTGAAGAGTTTCCATTTGATCGGTGTACCAATGTTTGAAAGATACACGGATTCAAAATAAGAATGAGTAGGAGATGTATGGCGATGTAAATAAATTTAGACACGAGATGAAACGTTTAGTTTTTGACATTATTCTAACCCGTTATATAACTGCTAAGAAGTCCGTGTACAAACCGAAAGTAGCATCCTACTGTTTAATCTTTTACATCATTTTCCTCGTCATTACCATACCTCTTTAACGGCATATCAACACCTTATGGGTCATTAAATGGCGAAATGTAATTATTTGGTGAGCTTGGAACTAATAAAAATATTGATATGTTATTCCTCATTCACAAGTGAATGCATGGTAGGTGATACTCAGCTTTTGTGCATATACATGATTGTATGAAGATAATTACTCTAGTCAGTTGTGCGTGCTTTATGTTGTGGTTTTGTTGAAGTTATATTTTGGAATACAGTTTGATTTGAGAATCTGTAGGATATTATATGGCTTACCGCCATGTAAGTTCTTTTAATATTATTTGTTTGGCAGTATTTTAAACGGATTTCATTGATTTCGATACAATTTGTTAGCATGTCCGTTTTGTTTCTGATTTATATAAAAAGGTATTGCAGGTAATTTTACTATAAAGATATATATTTTTTTTTGCTTTCATAATGTTTGGGTTTTGGGTTTGGTTGGGGCTTCACTATTTGCTCATAGCTGGGACCCTAGCAGGTGTCATCAACACGTGTTAGGCACGGCATCGAGAATCACTGGATTGATTAGATGTATTACTGGACATGTTCAGAATCATTAAAATATCCGTGTGAACTTAAAATCGTTTTAGTTATGTTGTATTTGAACTAGCATGTGCTTTTTATTATTATTATTATTATTATTTTTATTTCCTTTGATATCTGGCGTTTACACATTTCTTTCCGGGTCCCGCCCAGGGACCTAAGGTTAGAAATGGCATCATGACACTTTCCACTGCAAAAGAAATAAAAAATAATTACATAGATAAAGTCCTTCGTAAAGTGTGGGCTGTACTAGTCAGAACAATTTTTTGTATCTCTTTGAGGCATGGACTTCCAGGGATCAATTCAATCAGCCTACTGGAATCTTTTCCAACCAGTCCAAGGGCTCCAACTACAACAGGAATTGTTGATGTTCCTATGTGCCACATTTTTGAGATTTCGATTTCAAGGTCCTTGTATTTTGACAGTTTTTCGAATATCTTCAAAGACACATTGCAGTCTGCAGGGACAGCCATATCAATAAGGAGGCACTTATTTTGTTTGTGGTCTTTAATAACAATGTCTGGGCGGTTGGCTTTGATTGTTCTGTCATTATTATTATTATTATTATTATTATTATTATCTAAATATATCAGGCCTGACCGTTAGCTGCAACTACTGCGAATGTGTATGCCTGTCCCACATTTGACTTATCAATCACAAACGTTCCTGTAAGCGACGTTTTCAGACTCCCTCGTGATCGTTTTGCGAAGCCAAAACGTGATTTAAATATATACTTTGAAATTGCTACTATTTAGATCATTTAGTATATAACCACTTCAATAAATATTAGTCAAACCACATAGATTGTTAAAATATAATTTATTGAAGTTTTACCATTCTCCCCCAGAATATATTTTCAAGATATGCAGTAGGTAATGTTACTAACCCTAGAACACTAACCATGAGCAAATTTTCCTATATTTAATTACAATTTTCAGTACCTAATTTTCATACCTAAATAATGTTTTTCAGTTCCTGTTAATGTTAACTCAAAGTACAAATTTTGAAGAGCCTGCATGTAAATATTTCAAACGAAGATTTATATTTAATATTTCTTTGATATTTTCAAAATCAGGTATGATATAATCATGATTAGTAATGGTGTAACTTTAATTGATGGTTAGTGTTCTAGGGTTAAATTGCATATCTCTGAATTTATGGCTTTTTGAAATCTATTATTTTGGCCTCTGAAGGAAAATTCCTTAGACAAAAAATAAAATGTATTTGTAAGGTCAATATTCCTGTAATGACATCCGTTACCAACAGAATCGGATCTATTACATGCAAACACCCGTTTATCTAGCTTCTTCTAACAGTAATAAGTGAGTGCAAATATACTACAGAAGTTATTATATTGCCGCCCTACCGAAGCAAAAAGAACAAACGGATTAACGATTTACTTGTTGACATACTGTATCTCTACTTAATACGGCACTGGATTTGTTCTTCCAATTTGTGTCGTCCAAAAAATAGAATTTCTTTTAGTTTTAGTCCAGGTATCAACGGCCCATCTCTGCCCATTCATGCTTACTGTAATCCTGCGATAATGTAAGAGGTAATGATCACTGTTGTATAGATAAGATATTTTGTTGAATTGTTTCGACTTAAGTATTTAACAGTGAACTAAGAGATTTATTTGCATAATTATACAAATTGTGGCAGAAAGGCCGAAAAAGGGGAGGGGTAGAGGCTGGTCTTCACTAACTATCTTATACCTAGCTAATCAGATTCACGACCCGTTCATACCTTACAATTTCCACATTCACCAAAAGAACTCATCCGTCACCATTCAATCCTTCATTCACCAAAATACCGCATCCTCACAAGGGGAAACTACAAAACTCGCCCCACACCATAAAAATTTGATGATGATAAATAATACATAAAATTCAAACAAAGAAGAATTAGAGGGGAGGAAGATGACCCCAATAATCAACTAAGAATCAACAAAAATAAACTAAACATAGCTGATGTTAGTAGGGACCGTCCAACCCTCAAAACAGAGAGGCCGCTGTATTCTGCCCATGGGACAAAATCAAGAAGCACTCTCGCTAAGGGAGGGGGAAATAGATAACAAAATTACACGGACATGGGGAAATAAAAGCTGACCCAGTCGAGATAAAAGGGGGGCTAAAAACAACCTGGGGAGGTTGGGAATCTTGAGTTGGATCATGACAAAAGAGATAACAGTGAACTAGTGAGAACGAATGGAACAGTCGACTCAAAACAATTTCTACACGAAGAAGTTCAACTCCAAATAGAAGACACTAACTTTCCCTTTTATATCTGTCCTCCTATATGGCAGTAAATGTCGGTCAATCTCCACAACGATGAAGAGACTTGAAAATGTGGATCTACTGAAGGATGCTGAGAATATCATGATCCGGGCATGTGAGCAACGACGAAGATTTAAAGAAAATAGAAACAAAATGGAAACTTATACATAACATCAAGAAGAGTCAGTTGAAATTTCCGTTGCACTTAATGAGGAAGGAGGGCTTAGAAAACCTGATACTCACAGGACAGATTGAGGGAGAGGGGATAGAGGAAAGCAGCGTGTAACATACTTGATGAGCTTGAGTAGATTGATAGTGGAACAGAGTTTGGGACAAATAACGGAAAGAAAACATATTAACAGCTTCAAGAGACAGGAAGATGTGGAGGGCTATAATCGCCTACATCCTGAAGATACATGGCACATAAAAGAAGAAAGCATACAGCGGGATAATGTAAGTAACATAGATTATTAAAAAATTAAAATATATACATGTGATTACAAATCGTTTTCCCCCTGCTGGCTGGGGCTTCAGAATACGCCGACTGCACCACTGCAGAGGGGACCACCACCAAATGAGGCGTCCTGTGTAAGACGATAAACTACATCCAAGAGCAAGGCCTCTGATCAGGAGGTTTTGAGGAGCCTGGAAACACTTCTTAATTACTGGTTTTCATAAGTCCCCCTGACCCGGGGTGGTAGCACCTGTTAGGATCCTTGCTATAGGAAAATAGTTAACCCCCAAACGGAGGTGAAAACACTCTGAGAGTGTAAAAATAGATTTTAATACCATCAGTATATTTTTGCAAAAAATTATTACCGGCAATGTATTTTTTAAGAAAAAAATATTACCAGCAATACATTATTACGAACAATGCATTTAAAAACTAAATACCAGAAACACATTTTTGAAAGAACAAATACTACCAGCAATATATATTTTTAAGGTAAAATATTACCAGCAATACATTTTTGAAGGAAAATATATTACCAGCAATGCATTTTTAAGGAAGTATTACCAGCAATAAAAATATTGTCGGCATTAAATAATCCATTGTGGTTGATATGCCGTAAAACAAAACAAAACAAACAAATTGTTCGGACAGGTAATGTCGCTTTTTATTATTATTTTAATTATATTACCAATATTTTAATTATATTAACAATATATCTTCATTATCATGGTTGGAATGTTGCTTAGGCGTATTCTTATATGACTAACACATAAAAGAACAGCACACTAAAAAGTAAACGTGTTCAATATCAGGGATAGAGTGTATATACATTGCTGGACAAAATCTTAGGGCCAGTGATAATGAGGAAAAAATATAACTTTTGCGTTGTTAAACTGTACATCTGGTTTCAGTAGAGCTTCAAAAATTAAAATAAAAAAAGGGAAAATAAAAAGAAATATTTTGAACGGGAAGAGAAGCTTATAATTTGTTTCCTCTTTAGGATTGGGTTTCTGGTTCCTTCTAGAGTCTACTTCAACTCTATACTTTTAAAATCTCCGAAACTCTGAAATTTATTCAGTTATGGCTTTTCCTGTTCCTTACAACGCCTCTTTCATTCCCAGGAGTACATTGTATCTTAGTGGCATTATTGACTGGCTTGGAGCGAACTATATATATATATATATATATATATATATATATATATATATATATATATATATATATATATATATATATATGGTGACTAAAAAAAATGGGAATTTTTGAAGTGCGTATTGCCAGACAGGAGCAAGTGGCAACATTGTGAGACAGTGATCTTGAGCAAGTAAACATTTCGCCATTTTAGTAATGAGAAGGAAATTCACAGTATCCCAGCTGAGATGTTGCAGCAGTCAATGAGGAATCTCAACTGCAGATTTCAAGAATGCATTCGTACAGGAGGACGCTATCTACAGGATGTAATTTAAAAAAAATGAAAATTCCATCATTGTTTCTTAAATGGCATGTTTTAAGGTTTCAATTACTATGAATTAAATATTTGTCTTCCATTACTCTTGCTTTTATTGGATTGTTCAAAAGTTCCCGTTTTTTGGGGTTACCCTGTATATATATATATTGGGAGAAATTATTTAGGCACCTGAAAGAAAAATAGTTGAAGCAGTTTCTACTCGTGTTGTTCATCTTATACTCGAATTAGTTCAACAGACATTCTATTTTTAAATAATAAATATAACAGTCTTATTTAATATTTTAAATCGAAAAAAGAATCTAATCGATATATTCTTCGCTTTCTTTTGTTTATTTGTAGTATCATTATTCTAAATGGCGATGCCCTGCCTGCAAAGAAAGCTATCCTTGAAAATACTATCTTTTACAGAGCTGATAATACAACTTAATCAACATGCGGTATTTAACTAATTAAACCAGGAGCTATTAACAAGGTAGTTACTACGTTTAATTTAATCCGCTAACAAACAAAATTAGTCAGGTATTTTGTGAGTATAGAATTCATTAAACCGAGGAATTAGTCGTCAAAATAAGCTTGTTACCTTTCACAATTGACTGACGTCATAACAAAAAAACTTACGTTAGATTGACATTGCACAAGATTATAGTAATTTGATGCTCAAAATGGAACTATTTTCTACATTCACTTCAATGTAATTTACTAAAGACTAATTCCTTCGATGCAGCGACACATTTGTGAACGATAGAGAGGCGCCATTTTTTTCGAGGCCGTATCTTAATCTATGGTAATATCAAATGTTTGGATAATCCGATGAGTAATGATAGAAAGACTAGCTTAATAAAAATTCTGTATAGGCGAACTCGATTTATTTTGCTTATTATACATTTGGTTTCGAGAAAAAAAAGGCGTTTGTTTGATAACATAGCAAATATTTTAGTTTCCGATGGTTTCGTCGATAAACCCCTATCATTTCATTTCTTTTGCATTATTCATTAGTCATGGAATTGATGAAATATTCGACATTGACTAACAGCCTTATAAGAAGAACATTTTGAAGCAGTATGAAAAGCTTTACTTACGAACAGATGCACTGACAGCAAAATGTCGATTCACGTACGGAAAACCATGTGTGCAATGATCAGACCATGAGAATCGTATGTCCTTCCAGACAAACAATTCTCATAAACCTATCTTTGCACATGAGTATGAAATTAATGCTTACATTATTTACATTGTTCGGACTGTTTTCCTTATCTTTATTGATACATTGACGACGATACATGACCCAGTGGATAAAAGCGTTGGCTGAATCAATGCAGTGACTTGATCCAAAGAGTTATGAGTTCAATACCTAGCCACAGCGAAAATGAACAAAAACGTATCTTTTACAGATCTGATAATAAGTTGAGTTACTAAAGGGAATTAACTGAAACTGAAATATCCAGAAAAGGCATGGCACGTGGAACTAGAACAATCTACCAAATAAACTAAATAAAGGGTTCGTCGATATTCCAACGGTCGGAAAGTTCAACGGCCGAAACGTCGTGCATATGACAATTAAGATGAGGACAACGGTCCGAACAGTGTAAATAGTTACAATACCTCATCTCAGGAATATAGACATATGATACAATTAAGTTACAAAGACTAGCAATGTCTGACACAATGCTAATGAATACATGTCACTTAGAGAGAACAACACGAGCGATTTTGTCTACAACACAAGCTTGCTTAAAGTTTTGTCCAGCCGTGGAAATATTTTTACAAAGCTTGCTCTGCTACAAGTAACATGTTTGGTAGCACTATATGACAATCGAAATAACTACGGATTTTCCGAAAAAATCAATTTTGCATTACCAGTCAGTTAGCGTACGGTTAGTGTTAATAGGGGCAAGGGAAATATAACACGTGAACCGATTTCAAATTTCTGACAAGTGCGTTCCGTTCATATTCCAAACTAATACAATTGGGAAAGTTATGGTAATTTTCTAAGCGTATCTTAGATGTGGCACAAGGCCGAAACTATGGAACTTCTAGTAAGAACTGAACTCACTACCGAGTCGTAATTTGTTTTAGCTGGACAAACTTGTTAACCATTACACCACGTCGAAGTGTCCGATTGGGAAATTTATGAATCCATTTGTTCCTCCACAGGTTAAAGAATAAGGTACATTTGGCTATTGGATGGAAGCCAGTAACGAGAAAGCTTCCCACTATCTCCCCGACAAATTCATACAAACTCACTCCAATATCTTTCTCAAGTATTCACATCGACTACATTAGGTAATGTTGAGTACATTTTCCGTGCACGCTGAATATTTTTATAAATCATTAACCCAGAAGACTTTTAAAAATCATTTCGCGCCAAGCAAGACGATAATGCCGCTAAGACGCAAAAGGGTTTACTTAATCTGAGAAGACACTTTATTACACAAACACGCTAAGTAGATTACTCGCTATTACCACTGCCTCTTTTGTATCGTCTATCAGTGTTAAATTTCCATGGTCATTTTTCTCCTTAACACACACATAAATTTCAACTTTCTCTTACTGATTGTATGTTTCCTTTTTGTTCCTGTTTCCATAAAGACTTCATCGTTATTCACATATTATATCCATTGTCCCCCTACACCCTCCTCGGTCTTCCAAGACGTCCATTATCTGCTGCTGATCTATGGGGGTGATCACTTCGATCCAGGTCCGATTTTATCCCACGTTGTGATTTGCTTGATCATAAGGCGGCTAGGATCGAATCTTCGTATAGTATCTTCGTATTGGGCTGGTCCAGGCAGGGGGAAGACGCAAAGCAAGAAAAAAAAAACACTCGAATAAATTTAAAATAAATAAATACTATTTTTATATCAAATTCTTCGTACAGTAATTGGTTAAATCAAGAGTTCGCATGAAAACAATTATCAGCCCGATCCACTTCTAACTTGGACGTGGCTCTTATGTTGACTTGGTAAAGTTTGTTTTGCTGATTTGATAAAATTCGGCACAAGACTGATGTCGGAGGTTTTCTCGTCGGCAGATAATCATGTCGGGTGTATCGCGACCGGTGGCAGGAACGAACGTTCTGTGCGATCACTGCTTTCTTGCTTCGAGGCATTTGTATTGATTGACGTTCGCGCAAACCGGCGTAGGGCACGGCGCATTTGGAGAATTCGGTGTTTCCCCCTGTCCACCATCTCCATTTTCTGGGTCTGAGAATTAAATTACTTCATAATTTTCGGGAATTCCCTTCTTCCACTGATGATGATTACAAACATTACTCCGCCTCATAACTTCCACTTTCTCTTATCATCATCTCCCACTAATCCTCCCCAGTGGACGTGGGTGACTGCTACACCTTCCTTGCTGTCTCATCTGCGCCTGCTACTTCGGTAGTAACGATTCATTCTGAGTTCGTTGTTTAGAAAAATAAAGTTTCCCGTTCATAGCTCGTATTTTTAGCTGTGTGTGAGAAGTGTCAGTCATTGTTGCTTTTTTCGGCCTGTCGCATCTTATGTTTTTCATTGTTCAAAACGCCGACACACAATTCAGATGGCTGTCTATATGAGAATTAAAATCTTCAAATTTTCCCACGGGTTTTATTCATTAACCATTCTTATTTATCAGAGTTCTGTCAGTATATCGTTCCTTTTCTTTTAAGAAAACTTGTGATTTCCAGTAACAATATAGTGTCACACATTGCATGTTTGCTATTCATTAGTAGAACAGCATCCGCATTGTTTCAAGTCTCTTCTTCATATTAGACTTGTTATTCAGTTCAGATGTTTTGTTTTTGTCTTAGTTTGCTACTTTTGACCCCAAAAAACGGGAATTTTTGAAGTGCGTATTGCCAGACATGAGAAAGTGGCAATATTGCGAGACAGTGACCTTGAGCAATTAAACATTTCGCCATTTTAGTAACGAGAATGAAATTCACAGTATCCCAGGTGAGATGTTGCAGCAGTCAATGAGGAATCTCAACAGCAGTTTTCAAGAATGCATTCGTACAGGAGGACGCCATCTACAGGACATAATTTTAAAAAAATGAAAATTCCATCATTGTTTCGTAAATGGCATGTTTTAAGGTTTCAATTTCTATGAATTAAATATTTTTCTTCCATCACTCTTGGTTTTATCGGATTGTTAAAAAGTTACCGTATTTTTTTGGTCACCCTGTATTTAGCTCTTCCTGTTTGTCTTCGGATTTCTGTTTCACATATCCCGACGTCTTTTAGGGCTCTGCGCAGAGAGCTAAATTTCTGTACTTGATTGACTTTAAGTCACACTTGGATATACTACTATTGCTGACAACCATATATTCTGTATTGATTGAGATGCAGCAGAAAAATACTTCTCACATAATGATAAGACATGAGCTAGATCTAGACACTATTGCAACTAATGTCTTACAATTATGTGGAGGGTATTTCTAGGGGATGCATGTCGGAGCTATTTTCGCTGCACCCTGTCTTTGGCATATTAGTGCATGTAGTAATGATAATGTTAGCCGTTTTCCTATAAGGAAATATTCGGCATTTAATGATCAAGCAGCCAGAGATATTGTCGGTTGAAATTTACAAAATATCTCTCTTAAAAAAATCAGAAAAATAGGTTTCTCAGGTTTAGTCGCTTCTGATCAACAAAATTAAGCGAAGTCAAGCGTGGTCAGTATCTTGATAAGATGGCCACTTGGGAATACCATTTGCTGTAAGCTTGGATGTGCCTGTGGTGTAATTGATAATAACTCGAAATTATAAATCGGAGAGCCGAGTTCCAATTCCAGATAGGTTCGTTATATTCACTAACACGCAAATACCCTTGGGAAAAGTATGAAGCTACTGGTTCTCCATTATTTATGGGTTAATTAGTAAATCTTGTGTTTATAAATCATTATCTCCCTCAAAATCCTTACCAATTAAAACTATTTTATATGTTTAAATAACCTGGAACACGTAAATCGAATCAATCAAGCCTTTCTTTTTCCATCATTATTTTCTTGTCATTTTCTTTATTTTTCTCGTTCTTTCCCAATTTTTTTACCTACTTGTATCTCCCATCTTAATGTATTTCTCAATACCGCTGTGTAACTCCCCACCTGTTTAAACTTACATATCTATTTTTATTGCGGTTTCCCTAGAAGGCAAAAAGAGATTTTGTCCTCCATTTTCTTTCTCAGACTTTACTTTCACTTTGGTATCAATTCTTATTAACACGTTTCTTCATTCACCATATATTAATATTTCTTTAGATATTCGTCCTCTCATTCCTACACATTCTTTTTTTTCCCCTTCCCTTCGACCTCCGGCTGTCAGCTCTTTTCATTGATATCTCCCACTGAGTTTCTTTGCATATCTTATTGACAAGTTCAAATATATCCAACTGGTCATTGGGGCTTTCTTCCAAACCGAGTAAAGCAAAGTCATCTTCAAATATTTTTATAGGGCTCAACACATTGTTGTTATTATTTTCTATTTCTTTAAATATATCTTGCTGTTATAAACGCGTCGCTTCATCTATTTCAGATGAAGTGGTCCCTCACTTTGAGGATCACTTATTTTCTAAGGATCGTTTCAGAAACGAGAGAGTTATTTTATTTTATTTTTACATTTAATAACCTCTCGTAATTTGTATGGTCAAGAAGTCCATATCATTCATTTCGTCATATGCCATTATTTATTTCGGATGAAGTGATCCCTTATTTTAGGGATCACTTATTTTATAACGATCATTGCAGAGAGGAACATTTATTTTTTTACTTTTTATTTTTTTAAATTTAATGATTTCTGCTTCCTTCTACAGCCAAGCACTTCATATCGGAGTTATCAAATCTGAATAAAGTCGGTCACATCGCTCAATATGACAGGGCTATTTCCTCGCAGACGGCCATAAAGCAAACTGCTGCCGATCGATGCTTGACAAGATAGGAGTCTTAAGCCAGTTAATTAGCATTTGGTTACGTCTTGCTGCAAATAAAATGTCACACATGAGAACCAGACAAACATTTTTAAATGTACGTTGTCCAAGTATAGGCCAATCGTTGCCAGTGTACACACGCGGTCGTTGGAGTTAGTAGCTGTAGAAATAAAACTGATAATTATTTAGCAATATATTATCTATTTTTTTCTCTCTAAATTATAAAAAAAAAATATTTTTCTTATAAACTATACCAATAAATCAATCGACAATATTTGAGAATTTTTTTATTGCTATGTTTCACAAGAAGCAGAATGGAATAAAGTAATTCTAATGCGTATTTTGTTTAAAGTAGAACTCGTATATACAGTCTATCACAAAAGAAGTTGAGAAAATCGCCAGTTCCTTACATCGCGACAGAGTTTGCTTCTTCTGTTACGATCTATGATTACAAGTGTAAGTTCTGACGGTAATAATGGTGCATTGATGTCATACCTGGCCATCAGATGAATAATCCCCACTTTCCTGCCTTTACGTAGCCCGAAGGATCAGTGATTATTTCGCACCCTACATCTCCTTCCTCACGGATGCAACTTTGCTAGCCTCTCGCTAATCTATCGATATTTCCATGGTAGATGTACCGCTGAGCTACATTGCTAAGTTCTAACAATCCAAAACAGCTAGAGACAGCCATACCATGTACACAGAGTCGATCCATTCACATTCCCTTCTTATTTCATTGGTAAGCAAGAAGTTCTACTCAGACAGGACTGTAACTTTGTGGAAAAGAGGATGCTTAATCAATTTCTATCATCCTCATTCCCTTCCAATGCCATTGGTAAGCATGCAATTCTACTCAGAAAGCTTCTTCCCTAGAACTGCCATTTTGTGGAGGAGACTCCCAAGAGGATACTTCCAAAATTATTACCATCCTCATTCACTTCTAATTCTACTAGGAAGCATGAAGTTCTACTCAGATAGCTTCGTCCCTAGAACAGTTACTTTGTGAGACTGACTCCCGAGAGGATGCTTCCTCGATTATTATCATCTTAATTCCCTTCCAATGCCATTGGTTAGCATGAAGTTCCCCTCAATACCTCAAGGAGAACCTTCCCTATTCACAAGCACATAGACCCAGAAGGATATGTTCCAACAATGAAGAACTAAATAAACACATTGAAAATCTGGAGCATCAATTCACAACACGGGACTATAAACAACACCTAATAAGAGAACAAATACATAAAGCAATTTCCATACTTAGAGAAGAAACCTAATGTACAAGGCTAAAAATAAACCCAGCCGCATTCCTCTAGTAACCACTTTCAACCCCAGTCTGCCTCCACTATCCCAAATAATCAAAAGTCGCTGGGAAATACTTCATCTCAAACCAGACATAAAAAAAATTGTTTGAGGAACCCGGCCTTCTAGCATATCGTAGGCCTAAGAACCTAAAGGAAATTATAGGTAGTAACCAACCAAATTTCAGGACACAAGGTAATTCGTAATAAACCAAAAACAAAAACAACAGGATTTTCCCAACCATGCAACAACAAAAGAGCTTATGCTGTAACCACATTAGACACACCAAATCGTTCACTAGCTCAGTCACTAAATCTACTTTCAAAATCTACCACGACTCTAACTGTAGAAGTCATGACATAATTTGCCTCCTAGAATGCAAACTATGCCAGAAACAATATGTAGAAAAATCTGAATGGCACTTTCACTACAGAATTAATAATTATCGCAATCGAGTTAAGACGACTCCCCATGAAAGATTATTAACTGTAGAACAATATTTCCGCCTACAAAAACACGATTTTAAAACCAATGCCAAATTCACTATAATTGAGAAAATAGAAAAGTTCAGAGCAGATAGCATTAGAAAGATTTTATATGGAAAATAAGTGGATTCGGCGCCTAAAAACGCTCCACCCAAACGGCCTTAATCACAAATTTAACAACATAGATAGAATTAATATATAACCCCACAAATCAGCACCTACCCACATTTCTCACCCACAAAAGACAGACATGCTTGCGGAGGTGTTGAGGCCTCACACACCCATAATAATATTCACACTTACACACATCATACTCACTCACTCACTAAGAACCAAATAACACACACATTTAACAGAGACACATCTCGTTTCCAGGAACCGATAAATCTGTCAAAATGACCAAGGGAATTCAGAGCAGCATGAATTCATCCAGCTTTTATCTTAACAACTTAAAAGAGACTGTTTGACTAACACAAGGACGGACCAAAATTCATGTTAAAAAATTAAAAAGATAAAGATAAAAAATACAGATAAAGTTCATTTTCTCCATTAATTCATTCATTTCTGCTGTTCACTGTTACTAACAAGCAGAATTTTTTTTTCTCCTGATGATGGCTGTGTTACCCGAAACTAGTCGAGGAATCTAACTGAAATAATAAAAACGAAAGAATATTAATATACAACCCAGTGTGTCTGAAGTTTTTAATTTTTTAATATTTTTTTATGTTTCAAAACATCAGAGGTCCGTATGATCATGGAAGTAATGTAAACTCGAATATTGTATATCCCTTGATGGGTGACTGCTTGGAAATAGCCGGTAATGTATGCTTGGATGTCCGATTTGTGTGTTGTGTAATTTTTAGATTTGAGAAATCGGAAAGGCGTGTTCAAATTCCAGTCGGGATCATTACAATCACTTGCGCGATGATGTTGTGAGGGACATTGTCGCCCAAGCGTATCACATCGACCGCCAGCAATATGCGTTGGGCTAATGCGGCATGCTAATGTCTCATTCTTTCTCTTCCTCCAACCCTTCTGTAACCCCATGCGTGATAGTAGCCACCAGCCTTGCTTGGGGTGATACGCTTAAAAAAAAAAAAAAAAAAAAGACCCAAGTTCAACAAAGTTCCCTCATAGAAAGAAGAAAAAGAAGAATAAGTAGGTGGAGCCGGAAGTGCGGGAGGAAAAGAATGTTTATACCTTTTTTTTAGAATTACCTCCTACTAAGCTCGGATCTTCTATATGTGTCATGTCCCCTCAAGACATAGGGGAACATGGCCCTCCACAACTTCCTATCCCTTGCGGTTATTAATAAGTTTTTCTTTCTTTTTCTCCTGAAGCCTACTGCGCTATCCATTTACTCACTAATATATATATATATATAGAGAGAGAGAGAGAGCAATTGGACTATTTAAACCACTCCGCAATACTTTGTATGAAACAAAGCCATAGATCCAGGTCTCTTTCAAACATCGAATTCTGAAGACCTACCACAGACTCTTAAAGGATATGTTACTAAATTTCAATCTAATGTATGTAATGTATGAGTGCCCATTACTCAACTTTGATTTATCGTATGTCCTAAGAGATTTTGTTAACAAACTTCGACTTAAGGTATGCCTAACTGTGTTTATTACTGAACTTCAAGCTAAGATATATCCAAAGTGTGTTAATTATTAAACACCCATATAAGGTACGTTCTGGGAGTGTTCATTACTAAACTCCGATTTAAGGTATATTCAGAGAGTATTACTTATTAAACACCGATAAAAAGTATATTCTGGGAGTGTTAATTACTAAACCCCGTTGTAAGGTATTTTCTGAGCGTATTAATTATTAAACACCGATATAAGGTACGTTCTGTGAGTGTTAATGACTAAACCCCGTTGTAAGGTATTTTCTGAGCGTATTAATTACTAAACACCGATATAAGGTACGTTCTGGGAGTGTTAATGACTAAACCCCGTTGTAAGGTATTTTCTGAGCGTATTAATTACTAAACACCGATATAAGGTACGTTCTGGGAGTGTTAATTACTAAACCCCGTTGTAAGGTATTTTCTGAGCGTATTAATTACTAAACACCGATATAAGGTACGTTCTGGGAGTGTTAATGACTAAACCCCGTTGTAAGGTATTTTCTGAGCGTATTAATTACTAAACACCGATATAAGGTACGTTCTGGGAGTGTTAATTACTAAACCCCTTCTAAGGTATGTTCTGAGATTATTAATTATTAAACACCGATTTAAGGTTCCTTGTGTGAGTGTTAATTACTAAACACCCAAGTAAGGTATGTTATGAGAATATTAATTAATAAAGACATATGGAAGGTGTGTTCTGAGAGTGTCAATCAGTAAACGGCAGTCTAATGCATGTTCAAGCAGAGCATATTATTAACACCGATCTAAGGTGTTTAAATTGTGCTTTAAAAAGATGTTCGAGTATCAACAATTGCGCGATAAATATCTATTTACATTTTCGATTTTATATCATGTTTTTATTTTTGTATGCTTATTTTTATTTTTATTTTTTAAAAAGATGTTATTTATTGAATAAACATCTAAAGACAGGACGATGTCAGAGAGTTTGGGGAAAGTATTTTTATCATTTCGTCTTGTATGATGAATGAATTTAGACTGTGTATAAATTTTTAATTAACTTTTTTTATAGTTCCGATTCTGCCTTGGTTTCTTATGAAAATGAACTGTAGATAAATCACTGGAACATTTTTTTTATTTCCTTTTCTTACCGATGTTTTCTTTTTTATCATATTCCGGGAAAACAAATTGGCAAATGATAAATCGTCGCTTTGAATTTTAAACTAAGTCCAAAAATCTCCTATGTTGAAGAAGCGATCAGGTCCCGAGTGTAATGGAAGCTTGTAGATTTCATTGGCTCATTAAAAAAGTACGAAGTCTTTTAAAATTAATCATGAATCTGCAATAATTTTTATTGGTAAAATTGAGAATGTTGATGCATAATTTAAAATCTTTCTGTAGTTTTAACAGAGAATTATATTCAGTGATTTTACGTTCTTATTACTTTTACTCTTACTTATTTATTTTTTAGTGGGGGTGCATGAAAGAAGTCCGATTCTCAATCTTTCGAAATTTGTTTTCCCTTAATAAATGGTGACAGTTTTTCGAGATTTCCTAAACTAATTTATATTCTAAATTTTCTCATAAAAAAAAATACTGTTTTTTTTGTGTGAAGAATATTCAGAAATAAATATTTATTTCCAATATTCTTGATTTGCTGTTTGATACACACCTTTGCTAATATTTTACTAGAGACCTGAGGTAAAGGTAGACATTCTTCGAAAGTTAATTAGCACATTAGTGAGAATTTTTCCTGGGCATCTCACAGTGCTCATAGGCACAATCTGTGTATTGACTTAATTTGCGTATAAATGCGCTTTTTTAATACTTCCTAGTTTTCCTATTATTATTGTAATACCGTCTGTGGGTAGATGCCATATTCATGAGGTTTCTATAAATAGATCTTATGTTATGAATATTTCCAGAATTCTGTTGGTGAAATGTTCATATCAGATGTTGTTGTTATCAAAAATAATATTATTTGTAGTTTTTCTTACTTTCATGTTTGTTACAATGCTTTGCGAAATCCCGTCCTGGGTATGACGATAAACTACATCCGCGTCCCGGGTAAGCCGATAAGCTACATCCAGCAGCAAGGCCTCTGATCAAGAGGTTTTCAGGAGAGTGGAAGCACCTCTTAATTGTTGGTCTTCCAAGGTCCACCCTGACTCGGCAGTGGTAGCACCTGTTAGTGCCCCAGGTATGGGTAAATAGTTAACAACCAAACTTGTGTAAAAATAGGTTTTAATACCAGAAATATTTTGTAATAAAAAAAACAATTATTACCAAATATAATTTTTGATGGAAAAATTATTATCAGTAATACATAAAAAGATACCAATAATACAAACAGCTATACATTCTTTGAAAGAAATTGGAGAATGGAACTCAGAGTTCAAAAATAAGAGAACAGGTCGTGTTGACCCGCCTTCACATAGAATAAAATATCTTGCACCACAGCAGTGATAGGCGTCTCAGAGGTTGGAAACATCTAGACATTCTTTGGAAAACATCTAGACATTCTTTGGAAAAAATATGACCAGCTATAGACTTCTTCAAGGAAAAATATTCCCAGAAATAGATTTTTGAAGAAAAACATTACCAGCAATAAAAATTTTGTCGGCATTAAATAACTGATTGAGGTTGATATGCCGTCAAACAAAACAAACCAAACCAGCAATAAAAATCTTGTCGGCATTAAATGACACATTGAAGTTGATATGCCATCAAACAAAACAAACCAAAACAAACATTTGCGAATTCGTATGCAGAAGAATTTGGTTAAAGGAAGTCTTTCTTAGGAGCTCGTTGATCACATTTTATTGAGAACATTTTTTTTCTGAATATGTAAACGTTGCTAATGAACTCAATCTTTTGGATCATATAACGAATGCTTTCAGGACATTGGCTCAATGTATATAACATCATTCTTTTGAATTATTTCGAATGATTCTATTATAACCGTCGGTTATCCTGTTATTGGATTGACGGTAGGCTACCCTTATTCCAGCTCATTTCCTTTGTTCTATTTAATCTTTATTTTAAAAAAAACTATTATGTAAATTTTTGTAACTTTGTATAATATTTATGCATTACACTCTAATCGTTATTCGGTAAAAATTTAATTGCTAATCATGCATTAATTTTTAAGTAATACACATATTTATGTCTTTGTTGTTCCCGTTCCTTATATTATGGCCGCTAATACATATATATATATACACACACACAGCAATTTCCGTATCATCGATTATCCGAAACAATTTATCTATTAAACAATATCAATATAAATAAAACTTATTCCAAAACAATTATGGATCTGATCAGAAGCAAAGATATCCATAACAATAATAAGTCTGAAGTATACTGCCCCCATAAACTGCTCCTCCCAAAATACATTGAAGAATCTTGCAGCAATAGAAAATATCTATGGACAGAAAAGGTAACTTATAAACAATAATTAATCAAATGCATTATTTATGCAAAGAAATAAATTCAACCTGAAAATTGTCCCACATATTAAAAGTGAAAGCAAATTTTTTAGACGGAAATTCTCGACATTGCTCTTTCGAATCTTAGCAAAATATAAATCTAAGCACCGGAATTTTTTTTTAAATATCTCCATTCCTGAAATAATTACTACATTCCAAAGCCAACATACCTGACTATAAAAAAGTTAAAAAATTAAAAGAATACTGCTAAACACATAACGTCATATTATTTAAAATATATAACTCATAAACTAATCATTAGGGATTTCGGGGCTTTCAAACATCATACCCACTTTCCAGGGTGACCTAGACGATAACGATCGGATATCGACACTTGTGTGCTATCTGTCAGCAACAACTCTTCTCATAATGAACTGTGACTCCTTTGGCATTTTATAGACTAATTAAAAACAATGTTCGCGTCATCAGCTTCTACGTTCTACCATAAAATAATGAATCAAACGCATTAACCGTTTCGCTTTCGTGAGAAATATAATAATAATAATATTAATAATAATAATAATAAGAAGAAGAAGAAGAAGAAGAAGGTAAAGGCTTAATAATTGCAACTTCAAGGAAGAGCTGAAACTATTCCCCGAACAGCAAGACCAAAGTCGGCAAGACACCTGCCGTGATTGCTGGAGATTTAAGAATAATATTTCCCATGAGTTCCTAACATCTGAACAAGTACAGAAGGAGAGAACATGAATGCACAACACTCGAGTGGCGGCAAAATCGGATACAATTTATCGCAGGTAAGCAAGATTATGCAGAGGACATCTGAGAAGGGGAACCAATCGAAAGGAAAGAAAAACAGAAAAAACACTGAAAAGAACGAAGCATAACCCTGATTTAGAAAAAAAAATTGACGTAGTAGATAAATGCATTAAACTTGCTCAAAGAAATATTATTTTCATTGTATTTGCGCTAAAATAAATTCTTTGGAATAATAATAATAATAATAATAATAATAATAATAATAATGAAAGTAGTAAGTGTCTCTACTCTGTAGTAAAGGAAGCCGAAAAATTAAAAAAAGAGCTTCAAATGGGCACAGAAATTCAAATACATCACTGTACACCGGCTGAAGCTGCAAAAAACTTAAAGAAGAATGCAAAGAGAAATGCGACCGACCAGATAAAGAAACAATGGCAAAATAAACCGCTCCATGGCTAGTACTCTGCCCGTACCAAACAAGCAGACGTAGACAAAAACCGCACCCATCAGTGGCTACGTAGTGCAGGGTTGAAAGGTGAAACTGAGGGTTTTATCATTGCTGCACAAGACCAATGCTTGTTAACTAGGAATTATCAAGCACATATACTAAAAAACTGTGTTAGCCCAAGATGCAGATTCTGTGACAAATATCCAGAAACCATTGATCATCTTATATCAGGTTGCACGATATTGGCACCCACTGAATACAAAACCCGGCATGACAGAGTGGGCCAATATCTGCACTGGAAAATTTGCAACTCCTATGGGAAGGAAACTGGAAGAAATTGGTACGAACACCACCCTGTCCCGGTTACGGAGATAGGACCTCTTACAATTCTATGGGACTACACCATACACACTGACAGAACAATCAAAGCCAACCGCCCAGACATTGTTATTAAAGACCACAAACAAAATAAGTGCCTCCTTATTGATATGGCAGTCCCTGCAGACTGCAATGTGTCTTTGAAGATATTCGAAAAACTGTCAAAATACAAGGACCATGAAATAGAAATCTCAAAAATGTGGCACATGGGAACATCAACAATTCCTGTTGTAGTTGGAGCCCTTGGACTGGTTGGAAAAGATTCCAGTAGGCTGATTGAAAGGATCCCTGGAAGTCCATGCCTCAAAGAGATACAAAAATTGTTCTGACAAGTACAGCCCACACTTTACGAAGGGCTTTATCTATGTAATTATTTTTTATTTTTTTGCAGTGGAAAGTGTCATGATGCCATTTCTAAACTAAGGTCTCTGGGCGGGACCCGGAAAGAAATGTGTAAACGCCAGATATCAAAGGAAATAAAAATAATAATGGTGAAGATGATTATTATTATTATTATTATTATTATTATTTCCTGAAATGCATATTTTTTTATGCATTGGTACAGATCATCAGCGATGTTTTTAGCCGAAGATCCTTAGGGGTTTTCGGCCATACAACATCATTCCTCCCAATCTCCACGGTGACCAGTGGATACTGATCAGATATCGACTTGTGCCATCCATTAGCTACAGATATTCTCATAATTGCCTCTATGCATTATATATATATATATATATATATATATATATATATAATTATTTATTCGAAAATTATAACATAAATATGATATAAAATAACTAAAAATAGCCATTTCGTTTCAACACCTCGTGTTTTATAAAGTGATGATGTTCAATGTAGAAATTTAGTCTAACCCCAAAATTAAGACATTAAATAGTTATTATAACCTTAGTTCGATCTCAAGCTTTTTGAATTCTCCTATACTTGTATTTTGCTTGGTCATTCCAGCTTATGGAACAGTTTCCGCTTCGAGGGTTGGTTAATTTATTTGAACCTTTTAAACGAATTTATTCTACATTAAACATCATCACTTGATAAGACACCAGAGATGTTGAAACAGAATGACTATTTTTGTAGTGATTTTATAATATATTTATGTTATAATTTTGGAGTAAATAATTATATTTGCTCTACTCTGTAATGAATTTATTCCGTATTCACCAATCCTTTACTTGTATATATATATATATATATATATATATATATATATATACTTGTATATATATATATATACTTGTATATATATATATACACTTGTGTGTATATATATATATATATACTTTTATATATATATATATATATATATATATATATATATACTTGTATATATATATATATATATATATATATATACTTGTGTATATATATATATATATATATATATATACTTGTATATATATATATATATATATATACTTGTATATATATATATATATATATACTTGTGTGTATATATATATATATATACTTGTATATATATATATATATGTATATATATATATATATACTTGTATATATATATATATATATATATATATATATATATATACTTGTATATATATATATATATATATATATATATATATATATATACTTGTATATATATATATATATATATATACTTGTATATATATATATATATATATATATATATATACTTGTATATATATATATATATATACTTGTATATATATATATATATATATATATATACTTGTATATATATATATATATATACTTGTATATATATATATATACTTGTATATATATATATATATATATACTTGTATATATATATATATATATATATATATACTTGTATATATATATATATATATATATATATATATATATATACTTGTATATATATATATATATATATATATACACTTGTATATATATATATATATATACTTGTATATATATATATATATATATATATATATACTTGTATATATATATATATATATATATATATATACTTGTATATATATATATATATATATATATATATATACTTGTATATATATATATATATATATATATATATATACTTGTATATATATATATATATATATATATATACTTGTATATATATATATATATATATATATATATACTTGTATATATATATATATATATATATATATATATACTTGTATATATATATATATATACTTGTATATATATATATATATATATATACTTGTATATATATATATATACTTGTATATATATATATATATATATACTTGTATATATATATATATATACTTGTATATATATATATATATATATATACTTGTATATATATATATATATATATATATATATATATATATATATATATATACTTGTATATATATATATATATATATATATACTTGTATATATATATATATATATATATATACTTGTATATATATATATATATATATACTTGTATATATATATATATATACTTGTATATATATACTTGTATATATATATATATATATATATATACTTGTATATATATATATATATATATATATACTTGTATATATATATATATATATATATATACTTGTATATATATATATATATATATATACTTGTATATATATATATATATATATATATACTTGTATATATATATATATATATATATATATACTTGTATATATATATATATATATATATATATACTTGTATATATATATATATATATATATATATACTTGTATATATATATATATATATATATATATATATATATATACTTGTATATATGTATATATATATATATACTTGTATATATGTATATATATATATATACTTGTATATATATATATATATATACTTGTATATATATATATATATATATACTTGTATATATATATATACTTGTATATATATATATACTTGTATATATATATATATATATACTTGTGTATATATATATATACTTGTATATATATATATACTTGTATATGTATATATATATATACATGTATATGTATATGTATATATATATATACATGTATATGTATATATATATATATATACATGTATATGTATATATATATACTTGTATATATATATATATATACACTTGTATATATATATATATATATATATACTTGTATATATATATACTTGTATATATATATATACACTTGTATATATATATATATATATATATATACTTGTATATATATATACTTGTATATATATATATATATACACTTGTATATATATATATATATATATACTTGTATATATATATACTTGTATATATATATATATACACTTGTATATATATATATATATATATATATACTTGTATATATATATATACACTTGTATATATATATATATATATATATATACTTGTATATATATATACTTGTATATATATATATATATATATACTTGTATATATATATATATACTTGTATATATATATATATATACTTGTATATATATATATATATACTTGTATATATATATATATATACTTGTATATATATATATATATACTTGTATATATATATATATATACTTGTATATATATATATATATACTTGTATATATATATATATATATACTTGTATATATATATATATATATACTTGTATATATATATACTTGTATATATATATATATACTTGTATGTATATATATATATATATACTTGTATATATATATATATATACTTGTATATATATATATATATATACTTGTATATATATATATATATATACTTGTATATATATATATATACTTGTATATATATATATATATATACTTGTATATATATATATATACTTGTATATATATATATATATATATACTTATGTATATATATATATATATACTTGTATATATATATATATACTTGTATGTATATATATATATATATACTTGTATATATATATATATACTTGTATGTATATATATATACTTGTATGTATATATATATATATATATACTTGTATATATATATATACTTGTATGTATATATATATATATACTTGTATGTATATATATATATATATATATACTTGTATATATATATATACTTGTATATATATATATACTTGTATGTATATATATATATATATATACTTGTATATATATATATATATATATATACTTGTATATATATATATATATATATACTTGTATATATATATATATATATACTTGTATATATATATATATATATATATACTTGTATATATATATATATATATATACTTGTATATATGTATATATATATACTTGTATATATATATATATATATACTTGTATATATATATATATACTTGTATATATATATATATATATATACTTGTATATATATATATATATACTTGTATATATATATATATATACTTGTATATATATATATATATATATACTTGTATATATATATATATATACTTGTATATATATATATATATATACTTGTATATATATATATATATACTTGTATATATATATATATATATACTTGTATATATATATATATATATACTTGTATATATATATATATATACTTGTATATATATATATATATACTTGTATATATATATATATATACTTGTATATATATATATATATATACTTGTATATATATATATATATATATACTTGTATATATATATATATATATACTTGTATATATATATATATATATACTTGTATATATATATATATATACTTGTATATATATATATATATACTTGTATATATATATATATATACTTGTATATATATATATATACTTGTATATATATATAGATATATATACTTGTATATATATATATATATATACTTGTATATATATATATATATATACTTGTATATATATATATATATATATATATATATATATATATATACTTGTATATATATATATATACACTTGTGTGTATGTATATATATATATATATATATATACACTTGTGTGTATGTATATATATATATATATATATATATATATATATATATATATATATATGTAGTACAGTAGAGGTAATCGGTCCGTTGGTATATAATCCGGGTGGATCCTCTTAATATTAATTATTAAATCTGATCTACAGAGAGCTCAATGTTTTTATTTTAAGAAAGCATATGTATTTTTACAGCAAAAAAACAAAAATTACCACGACATATAAATAGTCTATTTCAAGCCGTTCTGTACGCGGCTATCGGCAGCCCCTAAGTGTCTGCCTAGTAGCATTGTTTTTAATTTATATTCAATATCAGTCCTCCTTGATAGGTGTCTACCAGAGGAGGACTGAAACCTGTCTCAATATATATATTTAGAGAATGAGAGGAGGAAAGAAACGACTCTCAATATATATATATATATATATATATATATATTTAGAAACATTTCTTTGATTAATTTAGTCATGTTCTCTTTCCTTATTTTCAATTGGATCCTTTCATATTCGCCGACAAGATTATGTTATCATTATTAAAGAAAGAAAAATAAAATAGTCTTGATACATATTATTTTATTCCGAGGACATTCAACATAGCACAATTTTATCATCATCATCAGGGTGTTTTTTTTAGATAAATATTGTAGTGTTAATCACTTGCAAAGAGAAAATTGCCATGTTCATCTGGACGTTAATTTTTTTACTTGTGAAATCAAGAATGCTGAGTGAGTACGTGATGTCTTGACTAATGCTTCAAGGGAGGTAACTAAGTATAGTGTATCGAGAGTTTTAAGAAATAATTATTAAAACGACTAGTGCAAAACCTTGATATTTTGACGCATTCTCTTTTACGCATTTTAAGACTTTGTACAGTATTCATAATTAATATTTAATAAGGTTTGGTGTCATTTTTTTTAATATAGATACCTTCGAGAATATTTAGATTATGTTTATTATTTTTATGAAAATCTATAGATATACTTTCAACGAGGATATTTCTGAATATGAACAGGTATGCCACTGTAAATGTTTAGAAATGTTGGACATATCATTCGATGAAAACTCTTTCGCCGACATATATATATATATATATATATATATATATATATATATATCATGTGTGGCGCGATTTATATACATATATATATATATATATATATATATATATATATATGTGTGTGCGTGTGTGCGTGTGCGCGCTCGTGTCTGTATGTGAAAGAGAGAGGGGGAGAGACTTAATTGTGACTAATCTCACAAGCTCTTAGATATTTAGAATTTTGTGCCTTTCTTAATGGCACACAATTCCGCTCACAGAATCTCACATGTTAAACGCAGCTTCATTTGATAGGCAATTGAGATTTATTCGGCGCTACCCTTAGAGTTCGAATAAGCAAAGCCAGTCCGTAAACCATTGTTATTACGCTGAGTTTAATGCTCATTACATGTCCGCAATTTTCCCATCATTTTATGTTAAGATAACCCCAGCTACTACACTCGGAATGCCTGTAGTTAATCTTACATGCTGTCTTCTTGATGTATAAGCTTATACCTTACGAAAAGCCGTTATTGTTCCCATTCTGGCCAAGATTAAGCTAACATTTCTACATGTTCATTGAATTTACTTCACTCGATATTCTGCAACGTCGAATGGCATGAACAGGCTTTTAGTGCTTATTGTTTCCCGTAATCGAACATATTTGAAGACATATTTGATACCTCGTCCTGCGTAAGATTTAAACTACATCCGCGTCCTGGGTAAGACGATAAAATACGTCCAGCATCAAGGCCTCTGATCAGGAGGTTTTGAGGAGCGTGGAATCACCTCTTAATTGCTGGTGTTCCCAGGTCCATCCTGATCCTGGGCGGTAGCAATTTTTAGGGTCCCAGCTATGGGCAAATAGCTCACTATTACCACCAATACTTTTTTGAAAAAAGAAATATTACCAGCATTACAATTTTGATGGAAAAATATAACCAGAAACAGATTTTTGAAAAAACAAAATATTACCAGCAATAAAATATGTTGTCGGCATTAAATAACCCATTGAGGTTGATATGTCGTAAAACAAAATAAACCAAACCAAACCAAATATTTGATAACTGTGTATATTTTATCCATGATATTGACGGAAAAGCTTCATATACAGGGTGGAGAGAAAGACATCCCCCTATTTAGGGTGGCTGACAAAAAGACCATGTTAACTGCTATTTCAAAATATTTCACTTGATTAAACAAAGGGCTACATATTTTATTGATTAGTTCGTTGATTTGTTTTTTATCGGAATATCAACACCTCTATAAGTTATTGAATGCAGAAATATAAATACTTTGCATGCAATTTTATTATTATTATTTTTATGTTAGATATAAATAATGATTTTTGTTATACAATTCTTACTAATTAACCCATGGCTGGGGGAGAAAAGGTTGATGCAAACATGCTCCAAGAGTATTTGCGCGTAAGTGAATATAAGGAACATAACTGAAATCGGAACGCGTCCTGGATATGACGATAAACCACATCCGCGTCCTGGGTAAGACGATAAACTACGTCCGCGTCCTGGGTAAGACGATAAACTACGTCCGCGTCCTGGGTAAGACGATCAACTACGTCCAACAGTAGGACTCTGATCAGGAGGTTTTGATAAGCACTGGACCACCGCTTAATTGCTGGTGTTCCCACGTCCACTATGACCAGGTCCCAGCAATGGGCATATAGTTAACCCCCAAACTGGTTTCAAAACACTATGAAAGTGTAAAAATAGGAGTTAATACCAGAAATACTTTGTAAAAAAATAAATTATTACCAGAAATACATTTTTGAAAAAAAAAAAAAAAATTACCAGCAAAAATTTTGTCGACATTAAATAACCCATTGAGGTTGATATGACGTAAAACAAACGAAGCGAAGCAAATTTCGAACTCGGTCCACTGATTAACAATTCTGAGCCAATACCAGTGGGTCTAAAACTGGCCCAATGGTGAAAGAAATGAAACTAAAGCTGGTGTTTCAATTAATTTGCACAATGATGTGAATTATTATTTTATAAACTTTACGTAAATCACATAATTTTTAACAACGATTCGCTTAGCGGACAACAACTATCTGCATTTTTTATATACTTTATATAATCATCGTTTAATAAATCTCGTTGTTTTACTATTGAAATAGCTAGCTTAACCGTAAGTTCTATTCTAATACTTTCTTCTTTCACTCTTCTCACCTGTAATATTCTCTTCCGATTTCTTGCTTACCTGTCACCTATGATCTTAAAAATATATATGCAATGTCAAATCGCCATCTGCTGCCTTCGAGAATTAAATTAATTCACTGTCTTTTCTCCTCACTAAAGTTTTCTCATTCTCTTCTAAGTAACCATTTGCAGCTTAGTGGCATTATCTTCTTCCTTGGGGTTTAAAAGAATAAAATAAAATAAATCATTGTAAATGACTAAGGAAAACAAAACAGTGATGGTTCCAATAGTATCTGAGACGACTATAAACATGGAAGAACCCAGGAGGTGAAAGTAAAAATCAAGATTCAGGAACGCAATGGCTCACTGTAAAACCTATCCAAATGCCGACTGTGGAATCAGTTATCGCCCTCTTATATGCGAACTAAGAATGAAACTGCAGAAATTGAACAAGCCTAATGCAGCATCCAAACTGCAATACAAAAAACTCCTGAGCGACCCTCAGAAAGAAAAATATTGGGACAATGTGAAAAGAAGAGACGAGGTACACAATGGAAACTAGAAATGGGACGCACTAAAGGACGCTTTAGTGTCATCGGCAAACGATATCATCCCAAAGGAGACGGGACGAAGAAGGCGACACAAATGGATGACTGATGAGATTCTCGACATGATGCAAAGGAGACAGAAAACTCTGCCAAGATATGGAACGGAATACAGAAAACTGCACAATGAAATAAGGACCAAATGCAGGCAAGCTAAAGAAGAATGGCGAAACGAAAAATGTGCTGAATGTTTGAGTACTATCAAAAAAGAGACATGCATAAACAAATAAGGCAACTAACCGGACAGAAGACATGATCTTCAACAGGCTGCCTAAAATCAAAGGATAGAACGCTCATATTAGAGAAGGAAAATTCTCCAACGCTGTAGCGAGTATATTCAAGATCGCTTCCACGACGAAACTGGACAACAAACAATAAACAGAACTACCGACGGACCTGCAATTTTGAAAACCGAAGTAAAAGCCGCACTGGCCAGACTGGACAGAAACAAGGCATCTGGGTCAGACGGAATTGTAGCAGAAGTGCTGACAACCTTAGATGATTTTGGCATAGACAAGGTCAACGAAATAGAAAATGAAATCTAGAAAAGCGGGAACATACCAGAAGACCTCGGCAGATCTATCTTCATAGCTATACCTAAGAAACCAGGCGCAAACGAATTCGACTCCACAGAACAATAAGCCTAATGAGCCACGTGACAAAACTCATCATCCGTATACTGGGGAATAGATCGTGCAGCGGAATCAGGCCAGAAATAGGACAAGAACAGTGCGGGTTCGTTAAAGACACCGGAAAAAGGAACGCGATATTCATGCTAAGAATGTTATCAGAAAGAGCGATACAAATGCAGAAGAAGGTGTACTTATGTTTCATAGACTACGCAAAGGCTTTCGACAAAGTACGCCACAAGGATCTGATGGAACTGCTCAGCAACTTTGATATATTCGAGAAAGATATCAGAATAATCAAGAACCTATACTGGCAGCAAACAGCATGCATGTGCATAGGGAGTGAGTTCAGTGAATATGCGAGAGTAGAAACGGGTCTAAGGCAAGGATGCGTCTTCTCACAGAACCTGTTCAACCTTTACAGCGAGGCAATTCTGAGAGAGTTGGAAAACCTACCGCAATCTCAACAACATAAGATACGCATATGTCACAGTACTGATAACAGAAACGCAAAAGAAACTACACAATCTCCCACAGAAGATAACGACGGAGAGTGAGAGGAAGGGACTTAGCATAATCTACAAGAAGACGGAATGCATTGTCATCACTAAAAGGATGAGCCCGAAATGCGATTTGCAAGTCGGAAACACTAGAATCAATTAAATATCTGGAAAGCGTATTGACAGAGGACGGTAAGTGCGATGCTGAGTTGCGTAGAAGTATTCAGATGACCAAGGACGCATTCCAAAAGCTGGGCAGAGTATTGCGAGGCAGGAGGATTTATGTGGTAACAAAGAAAAGTATGCTGAGCTGTTACGTGATATATGCCCTTCTTTACGGCAGCGAATGCTGGATGTTTTCCTCAATGATGAAGGAGAGACTCCAGGCAACGGAGATGTGGTTCTAGAGATGGATGCTGATGACTTCGTGGACCGAGCGAGTGAGAAACGATGAGGTATTGGAGTGGATGCAGACAAGGAGGAGTCTCATGCCTAACATCAGGAAGAGGCAGCTGAAGTTTCTGGGACACATAATGAGGAAGGATGCCCTAGAGAATCTGATACTCGCGGGTCGAAGAGAGGGACAGAGAGACCATGGAAAGCAGCGCGTGACATTCCTAGCGAGTTTGGGCAGATGGATGACAGAATGTGGTCTCGGGGAAATAACAGATGGAAGGAACTTGTTGAGAACTGCAAGGGATAGAGGGAGGTGGAGAGCCATGATTGCCTACGTCCTGAAAAGACATGTCACATAGAAAGAAAGAAAAAGATAAAATTTCAGGATGACGGTGATCATGGCTCTCCACAGGTTGCTTTTCTTGGACTTTTTAATGTTAATATTGTTTTTGAATTTTATGTACCTTCAGGACGTAGGTGATAATAAGAATGTGTTAAAAATTCGTGCTACACAATTCATACCCCCGGGACATCTAAATCACTATAAAAAAAAACCTCAACTCATGTTTCGTTTCTGTACGATACAACTAGTATTTATGAATGGCATGGCCTTATAGAAAACACTTTTCTTTATTTTCTGTGAATCAACATGATTACTTAGGGAAGTTAGTTGAATAATTTCCTGTTGTATTCATTCGCGTTCCGAGAAGAATATCATCTTGACTCGCTGCCACCCATTCCTAGCGAATACAGTTTCTTCTGCTACTTGAGCCACATATAGAGCGAGAAAAAACGAATTTACTTTTTACTTTTTTTTCCCAAAGGCATGCGTTAAATTTTCCTCTTTCTTAATACTTTTTTCCCCGAAGGGATCTGTCGGTATTCCAGTGCACATTTGGATTTCAGTAACCCATGTTTTATTATCTGTTAAAAAACTACCTTGCTATTGAAATATTTCTAGTTGTTTTATTCTGACGTCTCCAGTTAATATTTTCACACCGTGTGCCCTTCCGTTTGCTGACGGCCATATACACTGTCTTTTTTGGTAATTGATGTTTAACCCTTTATTTTCCTTTATTTTTTACTATCTTCTGTAGGAATTTCTGCAGTTACTGTCTAGGTCGGTACTAGAAATCGGCTTACCCATTCCATTTTCCGTACTAAAGGTATTCCGGTTTATATCCTCATATTAAAATAGTATATTTATTTTTAGATATTAAATATCTCAGAAGTATGTGAAATATATGTTATCTCTGTTTCCTTCATTCACTGTATTTGTGCAAATTTTCCTGTTTCGGTCAAATTCGCAATATTGACGTATCAAACAAGAGGTTAACAAGTCTAGGAGAGGTGGGACCCCAAAGTAACCGGAATTGTGTCATATAATTTTATTCATTTATTGTTGCATGTTTATATTCTTATCACCTTCAAAGTATTCTCCATTTGAAGCAATGCACCGATCCAGATGTGTTTTCAACTGTTGAAAGCAATCTTGGAACTCTTGTGAAGTGTGAGAATACCCACCTCTGCAACTCGTTGCACAAAGATATAGACCCCACGTCGTAGAATTTCTGTGCGGCGGATCGAGCGAGAGGCAGGCTCACAGGCAAAAGAAAAACACAACTACAAACTTGGGTAGGACGAAAAGAGGAGGGAAGGCGTGTGACCTTTTTGTGGATGATAACTCTGGGCTGATTCTCGGCTGGCGAAAAAATATATATATCTTAGCTAACAATGTCCGGCTGCTAATGGGTCGCTCTTCGTTGTTACGTGCTCCTGTCTAAATCAACCTTCCTCGAACCTAAACTAAGTCTAACTAACCGCCCTGACCCAAAGCGCTCCCGTATATATGCAGAATCCTCTTTCATCATTTCCGGACAAGGGACACCCACGAATAAACCCATAACTTTTTCATGACCATTTCTCCCTTTGAAGAAAGTGGACATAAAAATATTTCTTAGCCTAGCTGACTCCGATTCAGACCCTTTTAAGTTTTGACCAGAGTCGGTCTTTTTCCTATCTTCGTATTTTGACAAGTACTTAACACTTATCTACCCTTTTGGCCATATGTCCAAAACATGTTTTTATCTAGATTCCTAATCTAGTCATTGGGTTTTGAAGTTTGATACCCAGGTCAAATCTAACTAATCTTCTCGCACATATGTGTGCGCGCGCACGCACACACAGATGTGGGGGTGTATATATACACACACACAGATGTGCGGGCGCACACACACACGCGTGCGCATATATCCAACTCATAGTGTCACAGAAGTAATGTTTTTTAATGACTCCGTCATTTTCTTCTTAACCTCTTCTGCATCTGCAAAACCTTTGGCGACTTTCTTCATTCGGGGGAACAAAAAAATAGGAAGGTGCGAGGTCGGTGGAATAGGGAGCGTCGGGAAGTGGGGTCATACCATTCTTGGTCAGAAACTGTCTCACGCTCAAGGTGGTGTGCACTGGCGCATTGTCGTGATGCAACCACCACCCTCCACTTAGCCACAGGTCAGGGCGTTTTCGTCTCAAATTGTCTCGCAAACGCTTCAGGAATTCCAAGTAAAAAGCCTGGTTAACAGTTTGACCCGGAGGAACAAATTCTTTATGGAGAATTCCTTGCACATCAAAGAAACAAATCTGAATCGTCTTGACATTGGACTTCAATTGACGCGCTTTTTTGGGTCGTGTTGACGTTGGATGCTTCCACTTACTTGATTGCTGCTTCGTTTCCGGGTCGTAGCCATAGCACCAGCTTTCGTCATGTGTGATGACCTTCGAAAGAAGGTCTGCATGAACATCCAACTGTTCTTTCAGTTTACGACAGCCATCCATTCAGCCATGGTAAAAATAGACGAAAAGGCTTGAAGCACTTCAAAACAAATGTGAACCACAGAGCTCTACGTCTTCCCACGATGACACCAGTTAGCACACTGATGCCTGAGGGTTGCCTCAAGTATCATTTAGCGGTGGAAGCCTGATCTACTACGTTCTTGTCACACAGAAAACGATTCCGGTTACTTGTGGGTCTCCTCTCGTAATCTCACAGAGAAGACGGTATCTGTCTACATTTTTGAGATGAGGTATTATGTACACTACATTATTCGGACTATTGTCTTCATTTTTGTCGCCATATTTATTATGTTTCGGTCGTTGTATGTTCCGGCCTTCTTCAGGTGGTTGGAATGTTGAACTGAACCCTTTATTTCGCTCACTGGAGTAGACGTTTCTATTTCCACGTGCCATGTTTAATGGATGTCAGTTATCAGGACACATGGCACAGTGGATAAAGCTGTTGGTTAGATCCAGTGACAGGACCCAAAGAGTGTAAGTTCAAATCCCGGATAAGTCAGTGGAGAACTTGGAGAGTGGGATTTAACAGGAGATAACCGATAACTGACATCCATTAAACATGGCACGTGAAACTAGAACAGTCTACCCCAGTGAGCGAAATAAAGGGTTCAGTGCGACATTCCATCCACCTGAAGAAGGCCGGAGCGTACAACGACCGAAACGTTGTGATAAACATGGCGAGAAAGATGAGGACAACTGTCCGAATAATGTAACTAGTGTAGAGAAGACGGTGTTTAAAATAGGAAATGTGCCTTTTTATTTATTCAAATTTTGTTAGAATCAAAGAAAAGAGTGCCGGAGTACTATGTGGTATCTATCCTCTTATATGTCTGTCAATGTTGTACAATTATCCCAAGGAAGAGGAAAACAATTAGAAGCAGCAGGAATATGGTTCTACAGAAGGGTACTGAAAATTCCATGCACGGAATGAGTAAGCAACAAGAAAGTCTTAAAGAAAATGGCAAAGAAAGATCACTTATGTCCAAAATCCCCCTCCAAAAAAGACAGCTGAAGTAAATTGAACACATAATGAGGAAGGAATGCTGGGAAAACGTCACGGGGCATAATGATGCCAGGAGAGATAGGGGAAGGCACCGAGCCAAATACCTGACGAGAGATTGTGCGAAGGGATGGTGAAACGGGGCGGGCGGCGGTGGCCTTAGTAAATAGAGAAAAACCGCTACGTTCCACGCAAGCTCAAAAAGTTGAGGAGAGGATGCAGCACATAGAAGGGAGGCGGTACAAAGAATTTGTTATTTGTAGTAAGGATTAAAAGATTAAAATAATAACTATAGAATTTAATATTCATATATCTGATAAAAAAAAACTGTACATTTTGATCGGAGGTATAAAACCTGATCTTGTTGAAGTTATTTTCACGCGCCTTCAAGGGATATAACGCCAAAATTCAAACGCACATGGGGATAGCAGGGGAATGGTTACTAATAGCCAAGCAAAGTATTAATAAACAGGAAAATCATTAGAAGCAAAGACAAGAGTACCCATCTCTTAGGAAAATATCAGTCTTCCGATACTGTAGTTGATATTGGATACTCTATAAACAGATGAAGAAGAGACTTGAGGCAACAGATGTGGATCTACAGATGGATGCTGAGGATAACACGAACGGAACATGGGAACGAGGGAATTTAATGAAAATGCAAACAAACAAAAGCGTACACTTAGAAACAGAAAGAACCTTTTGAAATTTCTAAGACACATGACAAGGAAAGAATGTTTGAAAATGTTAGCACTGATGTTCAGTATTATCTGAGTTTGGTCAGAGCAACTCTACTTCTCGTTTCATACAACATGCCGCCTTTCTTAAAACTATTGCAATTTGGTGCGATTGCAAAACTACTTTCTTTAAACTACTGCTATTGCAATATATATATATATATATATATATATAATATATATATATATATATATATATATATATATATATATATAACGAACCTTTGAACACTAATGGGTATGAATCAATCCTCATAAATACGTCGGACAGTATTTTAAGTGGGGTAATATGCTGTATAAGTAAAGTAGTCCACCATTAGCAGTGGTTTACCTACTTCACGCCGCTGACGAGTATTTTAGTTTGTTGATGTTATAAAGATTACCGTTTCATTTCAAAACTTCGTTTTGTTTAATTTTCATTCAGTAACATTTTCTAGGTTACAACAATATATAAATGACTTCTTCAGTCTAAATAATGCTTTTATTGGTTAGCTTGAAAGCCGCCCTCTAGGGCGGGAATTACGCTAGCTCCTGCGGAGGGCTCTTAATTGACCCTTCGGCTTCTTCAAGAGTTTCAGAGTTCCTAAGTCTTTGTATAATCTCAGTACTGGAAGCTCTCTTGGCTGTCATTTGATCTGGATTTTCTTTTGCATGGGACTTTCTTTTCCTCGGTTCAGCCTTGACTCTTTTGATTGCAATCTGGTCCTCCGTTAAAGGAGATTTCTTTTTGCGAGGCATACTGTTGCCGTATGCGATAGGCAACATTAAACTACAGAAATCAGAATTAATCGCTGCATTTACGTATTGCATTAATATTTAAGCTTACTTTTTAAAAGTTCAACGATAATTCTTCCGTCGCCAATTAATTTAAAGAAAGTGTGATGTAACTAGGACCTTACTTTCTGCAGAAACAATTATTTTTATTTTATGGGTGACTTTGGCAGTATTTCGAAATTAATTTCAATTATTCACAAATTTATTTCCAAATTGTAAAAAAAATGTTTTCGTACAAAAAATTCGTCAGAAAAAATAATATAAAAATTTCGCCGTAAACAATCGCAGCAATGAAAGATTGGGAATCCAAGAATTCGGGATTACACAGAATGTTTAATTTGCTTATGAAGTCGACCGGGTTTCAAAATGGTATGATATGTTAGACGTCAGCCTCCAGGAGCAAAGCTGAAAAGTGTGACAAACTGACACACTGACATTCACATTTGTTTATACAGATGCCATCAATAAAAAGCATTATTTAGAAAGAGAATTCATTTAGAATGACAAAATGCGCCATTTATTTTTCTTTCTGTCCTTCAATTATTCATCATTTGATTAATATTTAGCTTCTAGATATCATTTAATCTGTACCTATATATATATATATATATATATATATATATATACACACACACACACACACATATATATATATATATATATATATATATATATATATATATCTATATATATATATATATATATATATATGTGTGTGTGTCTGTAGGTATATATATATATATATATATATATATATATATACCTACATACATATACAGATATATAAATATATATATATGTCTGTAGGTATATATATATATATATATACCTAAAGACACACATATATATATTTATATATATATATATACATACATGCATACATGTATATATATGCACACACGTATATGTACGTGTATGTGTGTGTGTAAAAATGCATATATAAATTCAAATCTAACTGTAAAAATGAATATGAAATAAAGATAACAGGAAAACTATCCTTTGCCGTCACGTTTCTCTTGATAAAGTCCGTCAGAAAACGAAACGTGTCGGGAAAGAAATTTTATTCCACTTTCTATTTGACACACACACATACACAGACACATACACACTGCCATACACATACACATACAGACACACACACATATATATATCTAAATATATATATATATATATATATATATATATATATACGGTATATATATGAATATTTTAATTACGCAACGTCATTTTTCAAATATTACTTGAGGTTTGTATTGCTCATGAAACTCAGTGTTGTGCTACGAACGAGGAAAACTATCTGTATTTATTAGTAATATAAATTATAGTTCTATTTTTGAGCACTATTTTATTATCACCAGCACTCAGTGTGCTTAGTTTTATATTCATACCAGGCACTATTCAACATTGCGCAATTATCGGCCCAATTCTTGACCAAAATGGACAAAAGCACTTCGAACCTTGTGACGCTTTCCTTTGCTCAGGCGGATGCTATTTCAAAGAGTGCCTTTTTTTACTTTTAAATTTAGTCTTGTATCCCTATCAGATAAATTTGAGTCATGTATTTCTATCAGAGAAATTAAAGTATTGTATTTCCATCAACAAAAATTTAAGTACTGTATTCTTATCAGGGTGATACTAGTGTTGTATTCTCCTCAGTCATTAAAATCGGTTAACTCTTAATGTGTATATTCACATTATTGTTGGTGTATAAATGATTGCGTGCCTTCTGTTATCTTCGTTTATTCTTAATAATTTCGAAATTGGGGGTTCTTTAAACCGTCACTATTTTTCCTTGTTTTATATAGAATTTTCCTCACAATACATCCTCGAATAAAATCTTTTTCCTCTTCTTCCCATTTAACTGGCATATTCACATTAGATTCGTGGCGATTATCGATGGGGATCGAGTGAAATCAATTGCCCTAAAATCTCCAACTCATTTCTCAAAATTCTTGGAAATATTAGCACTGCTGTAATCTGTGCTGTCACCATCCATCCACGTATTTTTTTCTTTACTTATTTTTTGCCAATCTCACCTTCATTTTTTTTTTTGCCGGAGCAAAATATGCGCCAATTACTGGGAACACGAGTGCAAACTTCATAATCTATAAGAACATATTACAGTTTGGTGCAGATTGAAGATAACATTGGGGTTGTAGCCATGACAATAAATTTCATTTAACGAACATGAATTACTGGAAGAGTTCAAAGGTTAAGTGGTTTGGTTATTTTTATATCATGTAATGGTGAAAATAGAGCTAAGAATTGGAGATGTCAAAATTAAACAAATAGAGTTCATGTATCTGGGAGTTACTTTAACAGAGGGTAGAATATGTGAACAAGAAATCAGAAGGCGTATTAAAATAGCAAAATATGCCTTCGGAAAACATTAACATTATGTACTAAAAAGTGGGAAATTGCATTAGAAATCATAAAAAAGTGTCCAAAACAACTATGTAACATCAATGTTCCTATATGCTAATGAATGCTGGTCAATTTCCTCGCAGATAAAAGAGAATACTTGAGGCAATAAAAATGTGCTTCTACAGAAAGATGGTGGAAATTTGGTACCGTAATTCCTCATGTATAATACGGATTTTTTCTCTAAAATTAATAAGCAAAATTAGGGATGCGTATTATGCACAGCTAAAAAAACAATCTTTAAAAAAATGCCGTTTCATAGGTCGAATTCAGTTGCGAAATGACTACTCACCACAAACATACAGAAATTTGATACTAACATTCGGGGATTGCGACCCCATAAGGCTGTCAAATACAATCAAATATACCTAACAATACTTACAAATGTAAAATAAAATAAGAATTATCCTAAAACGAAATTAGAATAATATTATTCTATGTTTAAAACTATTTTTTAATAAGAGCAGGAAACGCTGACCGTAATAAAAATTGGAAAGATACAATTTTTAGGGTGTGATTACCAAAGAAGGGGTGCTTATTATGCTTGTGCAGAAGCAGTTTCCCACACATTCAGCACAATTTTAGGGTTGCGTATTATGGATGAAGGTGTATTATAAATGGGGAATTACGGAAATTAGAATAAAAAAGTCAGTTGAAATTTAAAGAAAACAACAAGGAAACAAGACTTGGAAAACATGAAACGCAGAGGACCTATCGAATACAAGAGAGACTGAAAGGCATAACCTGTAACTTAGCTGATGAATCTGTGTAATAGATACTAGAACAGGCTGGGGGAGTTATATATAAAAAAAAAAAAAACGAGTTTCAAAGATAGGTGATCATGATTTTCACAACTTACTCAGTCAAGAAATGAAAAGGCACACAGCAGAAGAAATATGAGATTTGATTGCATCAAAACATACAGGTATAACTGAATCAAGAAGTCTATAGCCTGACATAATAGTTAGCCGGATGTCAGTTCATTATGTCATATGCAGCAGGCATTTTAGAATAATGGATAGCGGCTCGGATTGAGGAATTGGAGAGCCGTGTTCGAATTCCAGTCAAATCCATTACATTCACTTACGTGCTAATGCTCCTGGGGAAGTTATGAGTCCTCTTTCCCCAGCTATGGGTAATTAGCAGGACAGGCCGGGTTCTATAGCTTTAGATGACAATTTGTCTACCGCAGAATGAATGGCAACCTAGTGCGGGAAAAAATGTGCCTCGTCAATCATGTAATGAAAGATACATGATCGCCTAAGCGTGTATGGCGCATGGCACATAACTGACTGATATTATATGCAGTGGTTTTAGATTAAGTAGTCTGATGTGTTTAACAGGTCATGAATTCTACTAACATTTTTTTTACTAACTCATCGCCCAATGCAACATGCAAGAGCCACTTAATGTAGAGGGGTAATGAACGAATTTGTCGTAGGAACGTAAGAGGAACAGCTGAGATGTACAATTATGAGGATATATAGGATATACAGGAAAGATAACGCTTGGTCTTAGTCATGAAATGGGTAAGATTGTAACGATCAGTGAAGTATCAAGTCAGGTGTCTATCCCACAAGGTAATATTTCTTTGGAAGAATTAATCTGAATGGAACTTCTTTCTTAATAATGAAATATGAAATGAATGAGAATGATTTGACCCACTGTATCTGGTATGATATGTTTTAGCTGGGAGGGTCTGAAATCGTGGAACTAATAAATGTAGCTCGTCAGAACATTTACAATGGAAATATAGATAGAATGTCGAGAGGTTTGCATTGTTTTGTCTGTAGGAAAGACGTTGTATGGTGGACAATTCTTTATCAGCAACAAGACTTCTTAGGCGTATTTGAAATCTATCAAGTGTGGAATCTTAGTACGTGAGCATTTCCAGACCAGATATGTGAGCAGTACGCCATTTTTGATCTGATCTGTTTCCATTTCCAAGTGCTGCGATAACGATTGGAACAACTGCCGACCTCTAGTTCTACAAAAGATCCAACACTCGCGGCCTGACGATTGCGTCTAGCATGAAACAGCCTGTCGCCTCTGAGTGTTGACTTCAATGATTACTTATATATATATATATATATATATATATATATATATATATATATTTGTGTGTTGAGATATATATAGATATAAGTACATATATATAAATATATACATATATATATCCATGCATACATACATGAATTGATATATATATATATATATATATATATATATATATATATATATATATATAAACACTCACACACACACACATATATATATAGAGAGAGAAAGAGAGATAAGTATATATATATATAAAGATATATATAGGTATTTCTACATACATATATATATATATATATATATATATATGTGTCTATGTAGAGATACCTATATATATATATATATATATATATATAGGTATCTCTACATAGACATACATATATATATATATATATATATATATATATATATAGGTATCTCTACATAGACATACATACATATATATATATATATAGGTATCTCTACATAGACATACATATATATATATATATATATATATATATAGGTATCTCTACATAGACATATATATATATATATATATATATATATATAGGTATCTCTACATAGACATACATATATATATATATATAGGTATCTCTACATAGACATACATATATATATATATATATATATATATATATAGGTATCTCTACATAGACATATATATATATATATATATATATAGGTATCTCTACATAGACATACACATATATATATATATACATATATATATATATATATATATATAGGTATCTCTACATACACACACACACACATATATATATATATATATATATATATATATATATATATATATATATATATATATATATATATATATATATATAGGTCTACATAACCACCATACCTAAAGTTTAAAATGAATTTTTAAAATTAAAAAAAACTTTCTTGAATCTCTTATTTAAGTTTTAATTTACAGATAATCGATTAAATATATTTCCAATAAACAAAACATTTTTCTCCATTTCAAAACTAATTTAAATTCACTGATAGGATTTCTTCTTTTGAATGTACTAAAGTCGTTGATGTAATTCTCTTTATTAAAATATTTTAAAATAATATACATACTATTCTGAAACATTATTTGAACAATATTAGCTGATTTAAAGTTTAATTAATCTGATTTGAAGCAAATATTATTAATATATCGCAGTAAAGCATTCGTTTTAATACGGGAGTAGCTGTTCATTTCAGGAGGTGACAGTTCGACAGCTTGAGTAACAGACGGAAGTATATCTATTTTTTTACTGTAAATATTTCTGCAAAGATTTCTTGAATATAACGTCAACGCCTTTTATATATATATTTGATGTTTAACTACACGCTAATCTTTAAATCATTGTAAAATATTCTCCGTAATATGATGTTTAATTGAATTTCAGGGACATTGGCTTTAAATTTACTATAGTTGTCGCTCTTATTTTCTGATAATATCGTGTATCGGCGTCCGTATTTACAACAATTAGCCCGTTTATACACATACAAAATTTCAAAATTATTTTTAAAAAATTTGATGTTGGTAAACTCTAATAAGCTTTTACATTTATAATTCGTAAATACAGTTTGTACTTAATAACAATATCACCTAACCGGTAATTAAGACAGAATTTAAAATATTAAATTATTATAATTAAATTTTTTAAAAATACTTAAAACAATTCCTGTAAAATTCATTATTCATCTTATTCTTTTCCAAAACATAATAGTGCTTATAATATATCTAATTCATGAAATAAATTAAAAGATTTTCTAATTAAATAAAGTCTCACATTCTATGTATTTTTTATTTTACGATCAGCAGATTTTCGGTAACTGGGTCCAGTTTTACAAAAAGAAATTGTTGATTAAAATTCTCCAAGCAGTTCTGCTCTTAGGTAAAATAAACATTAATTACTCGAAATCTCATAAAATTAAATGTAGGGGAATCACAGATGTAAAAAAAATGATTTCTATTATAATTTTAATCATTTGTGAATGAATCCTGAAAATGTAATTGAAATCCGACAGTTATTTCATTCTTACGAAATTTCCTAATCAATGTGTTTTTTCATTTTCTACCATTCATTGACACAAGCGAGTAAGTTTGATTAGTCGCTAATTTTCTCTGCCAGTGTTAGTTTTACTTAATCTACTTCCCTCATTATATATCCCAGGAATTTCAACTGTCTCGTTCTCATAAAATAAGTATTTGTCTGTAGCCCCTTTTCTGCAAACATATTCAAGTCGTTTTTTTTTTTGTTTCTCCACTCATACTTCCACGACTGTAAAAAAAATAATCTTGTTGGCTTCTTGCCAGAAGAAAGAGAAAACACATTTATATTTTCCACCCTTCCTCCCTCTTTCTCTCCGTCCTTCCAAAAGGGATTCCAAGGAGACAACCTTTAATCAAACACCATTGTAACAGTTAGTGTCCATTTTGTTTGCCTTTTACTTAAAGTTAAGTCCTTGCTCAGAGATTACATATTAGAAGAATTCTTCTTCTGAACATATTTCTAGCCTCTAGTCTCTGACGAAAGTGTGCAGCTTTCCCTGGCATATAGGTGAATATTATTAAGTAACATTTAAACATTTGGGTTTTTTTTCTGTTTCTATATAAATTTTCCTGCTTTGTAATACTTCGGCTGGCTTTTAAAGGCATCATCTGCTATCCTAAAGCGCTTTCGGGTGGTTCTGCCTCATCTCATGTTGTCTGCTGTAACACTTACCAAATAGATAAATTTCTGTACTTACGTGATTTTGTCAGGCGCAATTTGTAGCTCTCATCTTGTGTAGAGTGATATTAGATATCTTTAAATTATCTCAAGTGAATGATTTGTTTGAATTTCAAGTGTCAATGTATATTTCATATTCCTAAACTGCAGAACAATTTGGGTTTATTGTAATTCAAGTTCATTTAAAATTTGAAGTGTTCGTCATTAACCGACTGAAGCAGACAGATATCTTAAATAAACACTTAGAAGTATTATATACAACAGATGGTGGATCTGTTCGGCTGCTCTAAATATTTATATTCCTGTTGGCAAAACTTATTATTCTTTATTTCCCCACAGAATTACTGATGGTCTTTCTATTTCATTATTCGGCATCCACTTCAGTGTCTTCATCATCAATTATTTTTCATCTTCACTGAGTAATTTACTCTTCCCTTCATCATTTACTCTTCATTTTCTTACGGCCATTTGATGTTGAAACAGCGGTTCTCCTACGATCACTGATTTAAAGAAACGTCACACCTGTGAAGTACCTACATGGGTAACCGTGGAAGAATACCAGGTGCTGGAAGATTTGTTGGTGTAATGGATAACGGCCCCAGATTTGAAATCGGAGACTCGAGTTCCAATTTCAGCCGTACGAGTTATATTCACTTACGCTCAAATTACTTTCTGAAAGGAATGATTCCACCGCATCACCCTCCAGGTAGGGGTTAATTAGTAGGAATTTATCAATAAAGTGTTATTGTTATCTCTACAAAATCCTTAAAATCTATAATATTTTATCTCTTTTAATAACATGCACAAGGTTGATAGGCGGTCAAATCAATAAATCAATTAATCGTGTTTTCATTTGCATTCTCTCTTCGTTTCATTTTCTTTCGGTTTTTCATCAGTTTTCTTTCTTTGAACTCTTAATGCCACTTAAGGAACTGTGTTCGTGATCAGACCAAACTCATATATTATACATTGATCACACTACTACAGGCCTATCCAAACGACTTACGTTACGCCAAGCCGATCATAGCTCCATTACGACTCATTTAAACACACACAAAATCTTACCAGACATCAACCTAATCATACTAGTAGAAACTACAAGCATAATAACCGCATCGACATGCAAAATAGGTTTTAAAAATTAATGGAAGGACTAATAATAAAAATAAAAGGCCAACACTCAGTAACTAACTATGAATACGGCCACAAGGTGCTGATCGTGTTTGGAAAATAAAACATCCCTATAACTCTAAATACATACATAACACAACCCATACATTCGCTTAAAAGTAAAAATCAAAGCATCCTTGATAATGGCTAAGAGTATAGCCAAAAGCGCTCGGATATGCAGAACATTTGGACAGTTATTACACACATTGTGTCCCGAAAAGAAAACACTTGAACGAACAGTTAAATAAAAGCTTAATAGCAGTATTTATAGGTCGTCTTTAACGAAACATACATATATACATATATATATATATATATATATATATATATATATATATATATATATATATATTATTACTAATGATTTATCTTCATTTTCAGAAAAAAACAAGAAACATACTTTAAATAGCTTCTTTGAAATTCAATTTTGGTTTTATTTAAAAGATCCGTAAATAAATAATTTAAAAATTACTTTACGTCCTTATAATTTAGACATATTAAAAACGTAAATGTAAACTCAATTCCACCCAGTTCCACAGACTTTCTAAACATAAACTGAAAAATGCATTGAAAAAATGCAAATGACGTTTTGAAGTTAAATTATTCGTATATTAAGAACAAAATATTTTACGTCCTTAAAGGCATATTTTAGAAATTAAAAGTAAAAATAAACTAACTTCCACCCAGTTCGATTAGCTAAATTAATGGACGCCTGCAAAAAAGAAATTAAAACATTTTAAAAATCTATTAAAAATCTAACCCTTCTGTTATTCTTTCCTTCACATGATTTTTTAGCATCACAGATGACCCATGAGTGCCGAATTCTTGCACAGGACCTACACTTCGCACACGTTTGTCACCTGCGGCAGACATGATTGCCGAAGTTGTTTTGCAGTTCTGAAAAAAGATAGACAAATTTATCAGACAGCAAATGTTTATCCTTTATATCTGAATATTTATTTATTTCAATGTATCGTATATCCTCAATAAACCGATACTGAACGAATGTCGACTAGTTTAGCCAGAATAAATAAAACAAAATAAACATTAATATATGAATCAAAATAAAGTATTGAGTTTGGATTCATTTAAAATTTAATTCTTAAAATTAAAAATGATACATCAACCCTCAGAAGAAAATAGTCATAGACACTATAGACACTACCTCTAACAACCAACTTAGCATAATCAAATATACCCTCCCCAATCATTTGAACAGGAGTACATGTGTATCCTTTTTGCCTGTTTAGGATTGACATTCTGATTATTTCTAAAAAATTTTGCTTCTATTTCACTTCCAGTAACCACTTGCGTCTTAGTAGCGCTATTACATTGCCTGGTGTTAATTGATTAAAACAAAATACAATCCCACTCTCAAACGCAGATTACCCGGCAAATATTCAATCGAAAAAAAAACAGCAAAGATAAAAAAGAATATTTGATGATTTTTTTTTACGAATTATCAACACATTGTAGATTTCTAAACATGAAAACTTGTTATGGTCCAAATTCCTTGTACCACGGTGATGGTCCAAGCTAGAACCAATGAAGAAATAACTCGATCACAGGTACGGAATAACACAGATATATTACAAACAGAAATATATACAAAGAAGTAGAAGTATTAGTAATGACTATCAGATTTGGTTAGAGTGAACTATGTTGTCTCGACAAGTATCACTATTCCAATGTTCTTACAATAATCCGATATTTAACAACCCCCCACATGGCTCGTATGTGGCACAAGGCCGGTTTAATGTGGGTTCTCCGAGCCCTTAGGCTCGGCCAAAAATATGCCCATTAGAACCCGTATAAACGGGTTCAGGTACTGTCTACCTCCCCGGACAAAACTTTGCCCTGCGGCAAAGCCTCGTTCGAGTTCCTCTCTGCCAAAGCAGAGAGTTCGACAGGAGATTCTTACAATAATCCGATATTTAACAACCCCCCCACATGGGTCGTATGTGGCACAAGGCCGGTTTAATGTGGGTTCTCTTGAGGCGCAGTATTTATAATGTCCGGAATAGTCCATTATTATTATTATGGGTAAGTTCCCATAACAAAACTATTTGGGATTATATGAAGAATAATGCTATTTTGCAAGTGACTTCAGCATTAAGAATTATTTGATTTACCCAGATATAAAACCTACCATTTAACCCAACCTTAACTAAATGTATTTGCGCAAGAGTGAAAGTAAGGAACACGACTGGAATACCAACACTATTGCTCCACAGTAAGATCCAGCAAAATCTGTTGGAAATGTGTCTAAAATCTGCGGTTTTTTTGGCAACACCTGCGTTTCCAACTAACAGAACAAGAAACATCCTATTGTTCATCGTAAGAATTTAAAAATAAATATAGCTGAATGATTCATGTGACTTACCGAAACGAACTTTCCAAGACAAACTAAACAGCACAAAAATATTCAATAAAATTTGGCTATATCTCCAGTGAAAACATCCAAGAAATCACAAAGAGCCAACAAGAAAAATGCCACTGCAAGACAAATTACATACCAAACACCTACAAATTTGGGGGAGAGTATTACCCGGCAAATATACAATCTAACCCTTCTGTTATTCTTTCCTTCACAATAATTTCCTATACACTAACGTAGTTAGAAGTCACACAACACAAAACATCATGTAAAACACTGCAAACTTTAAAATCCTCTCAAATATGTACATACACATACAAACCAAAATACACAGGTACACACAGACACACACACATATAGATAATGTGTGCGTGTGTTTATATATATATATATATGATTATTAACAGTTCTGCTTGTAGGCATGCCGAATATATATATATATATATATATATATATATATATATATATATATATATATATATATAGCGAAACAGTACTGTCTGTGAATGACATATATATATATATATATATATGTAAATATAAAAGTGGACATGGAAATCAGCACTTAGAGGCGACAGTCTGTTTCATGCTAGTGCAATCGTCAGGCGACTAGTGCTGTTATTTTTCTCGGCTATTTATATATAAGGGCCAGTGGTGCATTATGGGTAGTCTATTGTGGCGGTTACTTTTACCGGAAGTCGCTTATATGTTTATTTATTTATGTCAAATTATTTTGCTTGTTTTTTTGTTTGTTTTTTTTTTAATTTTATTTTAATTTTTTATCTTATATATTTATTTATTTATTTTTTATTTTGATCGGTGTTTTTTGTTAACGTAGTAAAAATTTGTTTATATAGCTTATTGTTAGTAGTCTATTATGGCGGTCATTTACCGGAAGTCGCTTGTTTGCTTATTTATTTGGGTCAAATTGTTTTGCTTATTTTTATTTATTTTAATTTTTATTTTTTATCTTATATATTTGTTTATTTGCCATTGATTAAATCTATTTGTTGAATTTTGGGGTGGGATGTTGTGGTTTGTTCTTACTATTATTTTGGTCGGAACAGTTTTTAATTTATCTATTTGGGTTGATTATATTTATTTGTTTCTTCTAAACGGCTAGTTTATCGTAATCGGTTGTTAGTTTATTTATATATTTGGATGTATTTAGATTAATTTATTATACTTGTTATTTATTTGTTACACTATATATTTTTGGCTTTCGATTTTTAAGTAACGTAGTATATTATCTTTCTTTATATTTACACACGCTCTATCTCTGATATTGAGCACTTTATCCCATAAATATAGCACACTTTAAGACTATATTTCTTCATATATATATATATATATATATATATATATATATATTTGAATTGGACAAAGTCCGACAATTTATTTAAAGACATTTATGATATGTTTATTTAATAATGTTTATTATAAAACAGAGCATTTGCTTAAATACTTGTATCTATAAAAAGAACGTTAACCATATCATAAATGTCTTTATATATATATATATTTATGTAACGTAAATCATTCAAACGAAAAACAGTATTTGTTTTTCGTTTGAATGATTTACGTTACATAAATTGAATACGCACTACAAAACCGATATATACATATATATATATATATATTGTGTGTATTTAGAATCCGACCAACCAACTAAAATCAAAGCTTAATAAACTCATTAATGCTAATAATGCCAAACAGAACTCTTTAAAACTCCCTAAGATTGTTGGTGATTATAGGCCTGGTTACATATACGGCACTATAAAAACACATAAACCTAACTATCCTCTCCGTCCTATCATATCACAAATTCCAACTCCTGTATATCAACTAACACAAATACATCAACCAACTCATTACTCCTTACCTTCCTAGTAAATATATAAAACCCGACAATGAAATCATAGCTTGACTTGATGTTGAAAACGTATTTACCAATGTCCCTATTAGTGAAACTATTGACATAATTATAAGAAATATACACAGTAAGTCATCTTTACGCCCACTTAAAATTAATCCTAATATATTACGGAAACTTCTATTAGCTTGTACTACTGAAGTCCTTTTCTTAGATCATAATAATAATATATATATATATACAATGTGATGGTGTCTCTATGGGTTCAGTACTGGGTCCGACATTTAGCAATTTCTATATGTCGAACCTTGAAAATAAGATATTTACAGACTTTAAAAAACCATCCATCTATGTAAGATACGTTGATGATATTCTTATGTTAGTTAAAAATACAGATGAAATACTTCAACTACAAAAATGTTTCCAAAATATTTCTGTCCTTAAATTCACGTATGGACTCAATACTAATAATAAAATTCCTTTCCTTGACATATTGATAAACACAAATAATAACAAATTTACTATTTCGTCTTACGAAAAACCTACCAGCATAAATTCATGTACACTTAACTACAAGAGCGAATGCCCATATTACTACAAAATAGCAATTATAAAAAATCTAATACATCGTGCAGAAACTAATTCATCCACAAAACAGATTTTTTACAGTGAACTAAAGAATATAAAACACTTGTTAATAATAGTTTTCCAAACTATATAATTGATGAACAAATAAGATGCTTTCTTAGAAATCTCAATACTAAGCAAATAGTACATAATACTGCTTCTACTAATCTCAAACATATTAATCTCCTATATCGTAATCAAATGCATACTAATTATAAAAAAGATGAAAATATACTAAAAAAATTAGTAAATACTATCATATCTACAACAGATCCTAGCAAAAAAATTAAGTTAATTATATACTACACTAAATCTACTATATCCAACTCAATTATTCGCAATGATTCTTCTCCCCCGGTTAGCGATTTGCAAAAAAAACAACATAGTTTACAAATTCAGGTGCCCTTTGGGAGATTGTATCTCCAACGAACTAAATAATATCTATGTTGGTCACACCACAAACTCGCTTTCACGACGCTTGACACTACATTTGAATGATAACTCTAACATTTTTAGGCATTTAAAACAACATGCCTGGCCGCATACACAATTCCGGAAAATTCTCGTCGAAAACACAACTATAATTAAACATGAAAACAATAAACAAAAACTAAAAATTCTTGAAGCTATATACATAAAACCGTTGAAACCTAACCCGAACAAAATAAACTATGAAATCTCCACAAATATCCTTAAATGCCTATAATTAGTAACAGAATCCATTGGTTTATACCAACGGCTTTTCATACTCAATACTCATCGGATTCACTCTCGCGTGGTCATGTGTGACGTCATGAGCTGTTGTGCGATTTTCGCTTTCAGCGTCTTATACGCACGTGTTTATCGTTGCTTGGAAATCCTCCATCTAAACAAAAACAGGTTATCATCAATTTCTTGTTCGTGTATTGCTTAATATATTGTGTAATTGTCATCTTTTATAATGGCTTATGTAAGCCGAAAGCTTAGATTGGATTAAAAAATATGTATCAATATTGTGATTTTCTTTCATTGTTTAATGATAATGTTATTAAGCTTATCAGACGATATGAAAAAAAAACTTACATAAAATATATAGACAACACTTATCTATATTATTTAATGAAACATGTATGGATATATATATATATGTATATATATATCTGTGTATGTGTGTGTGTATTCATAATTATATATACTGTTTGTATATATCAAGAACAGTTTTGAAAGAGATGTATGAGAAATTAGAAAAAAAAGCTCTTTCAAAACTTTAAAAAACACGTCTCTTGTTCATGCGCATGTATAGTTTTTTTCATGATACGTATAATATATATAATGTTACCCATACACATTGACAAACCCAGTCGAATGTAATTCTATGTAAATAAAGTGCGCAATTGAAAACTGATAATCATAATAACGTAAACAAATACAGTCCGTAACGGATGATAGGCGCCACAAAACCTTTCCCAATTTGTCATACATTGGAGTAAATTTTTGATTTTAATACTTATTATAGATATATGTATAAAGTATATAGTACATAGTATATAGTACATAGTATATATATATATATATATATAGAGAGAGAGAGAGAGAGTACAGGTAATCGTTCCGTTGGTATATAATCCTGGTGAATCCTAGTAATATTAATTATTGAAATTGATCCACAGAGGCTCGATATATTCATTATAACAGATCATATGCATTTTTACAGCAAAACCATGTTGAGTTAATTTTTAGTTTTTTGCTGTATCTATCTATCTATCTCTCTCTCTCTCTCTCTCTATATATATATATATATATATATATATATATATATATATATATATATACAATTTTGAACATTTAATTTGAACATTTAATTTGAGTTGGCGCCATCAAAGGAAAAGAATTCACAGTTTTTTTCATGATACGTATAATATATATAATGTTACCCATACACACTGACACACCCAGTCGAATGTAATTCTATGTAAATAAAGTGCGCAATTGAAAACTGATAATCATAAATAAAAATAAATGTCTCCTTATCTTTCCCTTCACCTCTCCGTGTTTCAAGGTCATGGTTACCACTTGAGAGTGTATATTGATAATGCCATATTATATATTCTATACTAAATACAATTGGTGAAATTTTTACTATTCTGTAAAATTCATGCCATATCTTGGAAACACTTGTAGCAATAGATAAATTTATTCTTTAATTGTATTTGTGGCGACATGAATCGTCTGCTACATATTCGTTTTCGAATCGGCTACTGTTCACCTCTCGCTGAGCTTACCTTATTTTTACTATCGGAGAGAGAGAGAGCACATAATATGGCGTTATCAATTCTTTGAACAAGATCAAAACTCTGAAACACTCCATTACGATGGCTTGTGAACATTTTCATCCCAATAAAATAAGTAGATATAATGCCTGTAATTTATATAATCAGACATTCCTAAAAGAGAATTTGTTGCCTAAATACACACACACACACACATACATTTATATATATATATATATATATATAAGAAATTATTAGTAGGATTTGAGATAATCATAATTAAGTAATTCATCGAGTTTTAGAAGAAACCTCAACAGTATGCAGAAAGCACTGGACGGCCGTTTCGTCCTATATTTCAGCGGCGCTATGTCCAGTTTAATTCGTTATCTCTTCTTCCGGGGCCCGTGGTACAGTTGGTATGACGTTTGCTTAATAACGTAACTGTCCAGGTTTCAATTCCTGGTAGTGGATGCGCACTGCTGTTGAGTCCCAAATATAGGACGAAACGGCCGGTCTCTGCATTCTGTTGAGGTTTCTTCTAAAACTTGGTGAATTACTTAATCATTACACACACACAGATATATATATATATATATATATATATATATATATATATATATGTATTAAAGCGGTCACTTAATAGAATCAACTACAAATAGAGTAGTAATGTTCTAAAATGTCTATAAAAAGAACAGTTTTTCCAGCTTTAATATGCTTATAACCATTATATTACAACATAGAAGAAATATTCCATAGAGGATAATTTTTCAGTCTAATGAAAGCTAAGCACAACTGTCAACTATTGCATTTGAAAACAAAAAGAAGAAAAAAACAATACAGTATTTGATATCACAAAACAGTTTTGTATTACTACTTGCACCCCTGAACATCACACAGTTTTGTATTACTCCGTTCACCCCTGAAGATGATCTCGGAAGACGATCGAAAGCACTTGGAAAATGGGAAATAAAAACGATTTATCGCACATTTCTCACATCATTTAATTGCAATGAACGTATTTTATTAAAAATACGCACACATATTTGTAATTTATTTAATCACACACACACGCGCGCGCACACACACACACACACACAGACACACACATATATATATATATATATAATCTTTTATATATATATATATTTATTTATATATGTGTTATATATATGTATGCGTGTGTGGTACATATGTATATTATGTGTGTATTATATATAGTTATATATACAATGTGTTATATCTATATAAATCTCTCTCTCTCTGTATATATATATATATAAATATATATATATATATATATATACGTGTGTGTGTGTGTGTGTGTGTGTGTGTGTGTGTGTGTGTGTGTAATATATATGTATGTATTATTCAATTCTTTTTCCGTACATTACCATACACAATATGTATAATATTTGGCTGTAGCCGCCAAAAAGAATTTTGTGAAGGAGTAAAGAGAAGTGATGTTAAGAATACGTCCTGAACTTTTCAGCATTCATGCAAACAAATATGTACTTGGCAAGAATACATTAAACCCTCTGACTCAGCGCCCACAAACGCTACGCCCTGTCGCACACCCCATATACCCGTCGGTAGAAAGCTAGGCCCATAATCAAACACGCAAATACGCGAACAACATTCTTATATAACGTAGCCTCCACCCACGCAGACATACCAGTTGATATATTAAAAATAACGGTGAAGCAATAAGATGTAGTCATGAATGCAACGACAAAACTACGAAGTACCTGAAGAAAATAAGATATTTGAGTAAATTGAAATGTGGGAAGAACCGGTTGTTAGGTGCAAAAACTGTTAGCGATTTTTATCCGTGTCAGGGATAGGCGTTTAAATCAATCAAACGTCAAGATTCAACTTCTGGAACAAATAAACAGAAAAAAATGAATGATAAATGATCCGTCGTATTTTCTTGAAAGAAAAGGAAAATACATTGGAAAAATTACTACGAGTTTGAATTATTCAAGAAAAATGTCAAATATTTCAATAACATTTTAAAATTTTTAATTTAATTAGAGACATTATTCAATTCAGGGCACTGGCTATTAACTATCCCCACACACATATTGTTTGAATTTGCAGTATTTATAACCAAGAATGCTCAATATCATATATATATATATATATATATATATATATATATATATATATATATATATATATATATATATATGTGTGTGTATATATATATATGCATATATATATATATATATATATATATATATATATATAATTTGTCAGAATATTCCCGCAATTATGTATACACGCTCGCTCAATAATCATAATCTCTCTCACTCTCTCTCTCTCTCTCTCTCTATACATATATATATATATATATTCAGCAATTATGTACAAACGATCAATAATCATAAACTCTCTCTCTCTCTCTCTCTCTATATATATATATATAGAGAGAGAGAGAGAGAGAGATTATGATTATTGAACGTGTATACATAATTGCTGAATATTCTGTAAAATTATATATGTATACGTATACACACACACACACACACATATATATATATATATATATATATATATATATGTGTGTGTGTGTGTGTGTATACATATATAATTTTACAGAATATTCAGCAATTATGTATACACGTTCAATAATCATAATCTCTCTCTCTCTCTCTCTCTATATATATATATATAGAGAGAGAGAGAGAGAGAGAGTTTATGATTATTGATCGTTTGTACATAATTGCTGAATATATATATTTTTTACTACAAGCTTTCGATTATTCCTACAATCATCGTCATGTATAGAAATAGATATGTCTTTTTTACATCCAGGAAATAACAGGACAACGAAAGTTTAAGATGTACTCCGAAATATATATATATTGCTCGAATCTCCGATGACGAGGCATATCAGCATCACACACAGACACATACACAGACACACAGTGGATAATAAATATATATATATATATATATATATATATATATATATATATATATATATATAATACTTAAAGAGCCAGATTTTATCTTCCTATGTTTCACCTACCGCATCATCAGGATAATTCTGACTAAGAGAGGGTTTGTCCACACTGCATTTTATTGATATATATCTATATATATATATATATATATATATATATATATATATATGTGTGTGTGTGTGTTTGTGTGTGTGTGTGTGTGATGTTTATTTTAATACCTATACTCGATTGGTATAAAAAATCCAGGTAATACAATTAGCAACTATAAATATATTTAAACAAACTGGTATCTGGGGAAAAATGTGAAAAAGCAAGAAAAGACTAGAAAGATCCGAGTTGGTCGAAAAAAGTCGCCTAACGGTTAAAGACATTCGAGTAAAATACGAAAAAAACGTAAAGTGTCAACACACTAAGTAGAGCAGAGTATATGTAGTTTCTGGCTCATTATGATAGATGTTTTAATTTATTTCTTTAATAATAGATAT
>OZ038496.1:69101876-69106876 GCA_964036315.1 Acanthosepion esculentum
TGTCTGTCTCTGTCTGTCTGTCTCTCTCGCTATCACTCTCTCTCTCTATATATATATATATTAGGTGTTACATATCTTACATCATACGTGATATATTAGGTGTTACATGAGCTCGTTAGTTTTTATCGTTTATTATAATACTTCTTATTCACTAATAATTCATTTCCGATGATTGATTCAACAATGTATTCCCTTTCATCGTTTACGATCACATGTCAATGATTTATAAACTGTTCCATGATAGAGATCAGTAGGTCTTGAGAATAAAAATGAATTCATCTAGTGGAGTTTTAAGATCCACATCATTGTTGAACGAAACACCCCTCAAATGGTTACAAAGCGACTGAAAATACTGATAGTCTGATGTGTCCAAATCTTGAGAATATGTTAGGTGTGACAGAATTTCCCAACCGAGCTTTTTAGTTCCTCTTTGGTTAGTGAAATGATAGAGTGCTTGTCATGTTGAATAATCACATTTTACCGCAGGCCATGTCTTTTCAGCAGCATTGCTTATTTGAAACTATTCATTTGTCTCACAAGTTAGCATGGACCGTTTAGTTATCAGTGTCTTTACCCATAGAGTGAAGATGACTAGCAACAGTAAAATGAAAGATCGCTATTTTCTGAGCCAATCATTCTCATCTATCTGAGCCAATTCGTTCCCATCTACATGAACAAGTCGGCTCGAACGTGTAGAGTCTGAGTTCGAACAAACCTCCTGGAAACGGGAAAACAATTGTTCTGTCATTCTGTCGGTAATGAAGTTATCTCCGTACATATCACAAATTTATCGTGCAAAATTGGCAACTTTGTGACCTTGATTAAAAGTAGATGATGTCGAACTTGCTAATTCTTGTCTACTTGGGATTCGATTTCAAACTCGTGTCTTATCTGAAATAAAATTTAAACAACGTGAGGCGATTGTTTCAGATGATGTCCAAAGTTACTCAGAAGTAAAAAAAAAAAAAAAGGCCACGATAGATTATTCTTTGAGATCATTCTCAGAACATGAGAAAAAAGGTAGAAATATATGTAGCAGCCCTTATATATATTTTTCCATTTCCCCTTTATTCCTTTTTCCCATAACATTTCCATTAAGTTGACCGATTAAATAGGTCAATATCTGATCATTACTCTCTCCTCCTCCATATTAAGTATTGTAATAAAGATAGAAATGAATTTTAAATCTTTCCCTTCCCTCTCTAAACTCGACCATGTCTCTCACACTATTCCTCACCATCCTCTATATCAACAAATATAAGCTTAATAATGCCCTTCAAAAGTGTAAATTTTAAATTCATTCTTCGTTTCGCCTTTGAAGGTGAAGGCTGAAGATCCAGAAGAAAAGAAAATTATCTGGTGAAATCAATTATAACAAATGGAGCCTTAAAGAGTTCTGTTTTTCTTTAAATTATATATATATATATATATATATATATATATATATATATATATATATATATATATATATATATAATGTCGAGCCATGTATAGCGGCTCGTATTGAGGAATCGTTGAAACTAATTTTAATTCCTTTTGGAAAAAAAGCTATGTGGATATTTTTTTGGGGAAAGTCAATGTGTGATATTCATTGAAGAAAAGACTGAATTTTTTTCAACAAAAGGTTATTTAACGTGGATTAAAAAAAATCAATTATTATATTTATAGAGAGCGTAGTTTAATCGATTCATTTTCGGTAAGGATATTTAAAATATAGATTGGATCCAGATTTGTTGCTATGGCAAACAATCCTGAGCAGTATAACAATTCTAAGAAGGTGAATATAGAAGAGAGAACACAAATAGTCGAGAGGATTTCTTTAAGTAGATCTGTTGATTATGACCGTGTGTGCGTTTTTTGTTAAGTTTTCTTTTTCTACCTTCGAAGAATGGAAAGGAAAAAAAGGCAGATTTCCCTGCACGTAAAAAGAGATAAATTGTGTAGCCAATTTCCTCTTTTTTTTTTTTCCAAATGGAAATCTTGGCCAGGTGTCTACTTATTTTGTTTAAAGAATTTCCAAAAAGAAAGAAAAAAATCAATTCGTCTTCGGTTCCTCTATATATATATTACTTTCCGGTAGACCAATTAAAAAAGAAAAAAAGAAACAAAATATGTAAAATACTGGAAGAAACTTACCTTTTTTATTTATATTAAAAGAAAAACATTTCTCACGAACCACTGCGGGAATATTCTGCCAGCTAATTTTTAAAAGAAATGTTTTGCTATCAGAGACATTTCATAATACATAAAAAAAAAAACACAAACACAAACCTTTGCCGCTTAAGTCCGTCATAACATCAGCAGAGTCTTATACATTTCTCATCTCATATTTCGAAGCACATTAGGTATACTAATACTGTATAATAATTTATTTGCACTGTAAGACTTATTTATTTGGCCAATAACAACGACGTCAGTGCTTCATACACACTTTAATCGACAATTCTCGAAGTACCATACTAGGCTGTCATTGGTAATTTCTTTGGCTACGTGCATGCGTGATTACCGGTTGTGGACAAGGGGTGTGCACGGGGGTGGGGCTAGAGAGGAAGGCATATCTCGGGCAGTCAGAGGTAACAATTGGTTCATTAAATGCAGCAATGACTTGTAGTGTTGCGAGAATTAGTGAGCGGGCGGTTAAATTCTACAAGCGAATCTTCAGGTCAGACATGTCAGCTATTTGGCAGCAACTTGCATTAGCGGAAGGAAATGAAAGAGAATGATGGCTTTGTATTGAATGTTTCCACTTCTGACATGATTGTTTCATGTTTTTCACATGTTAGGAAATACTTATTTATTTACTAAAATGTAAAGAACGCAAGTGGAAACACACACACAAATACACACATATATATATATATAGGATAAAAGAATGTCAAAATTTCTTTGTTAGGTCGATAAAGAAATAGTTATGCCTAGCTCTACTTACCTATTTTTCAGTTTGTCAGACACACTCGTGCGCATATATATATATATATATATATATATATATATATATATATATATATATATGAAGAAATATAGTCTTAAAGCGTGCTATATTTATGGGATAAAGTGCTCAATATCAGAGATAGAGTGTGTAAATATAAAAGTGAACATAAAAGTCAACACTTAGAGGCGACAGTCTGTTTCATGTCATATATATATATGTGTGTGTGTGTGTTTGTGTCTCTGTGTGTGTGTGTGTGTGTGTGTCTGTGTCTCTGTGTGTGCGTGTGTCTGTGTATTTATTGTATAGTGTGTATTTATTTACAAATAATGAGATCCAAACAAATTACCTCATACAGATGATCATTTTGTCCATAGGAAAAAAAGTTTTTCTCTGGACTTATCAATTCACAAAACATTTACTAATATATATATATATATATATATATATATATATATATATATATTGTGTGTGTGGCATACCTAAGGATGATAATGGGTATATCCCCATGCACATAAATACAGTAATAAATGCTGTATGTTGGTCTGCATTTGGAGATCCATTGTGGAATTCACTTGACTCACTTCTAGTAGTCATCTACTTCCACTACGCGCCGCTGGTGTAACTTATATGTATTGTCTGTTTCTTAAGTATTATTGTTCATTACCAACCTTTGGGTGATTATTCTATTCAATAGCCTTCCCTAGGTTAAAACATATATATATATTTATATGTATATTGAGGAAGCACATTGGAGTAATGGATAGTGGCTTGGATTGAGGATTGAGTTCGAATTCCAGTCAAATCCATGACATTCACTTAACTGCTCATACCCTTGGGAAAAGTGTGAATCATATTCTTCTCCCTCTAGCTGTGGGTAAATGGCAGGATAAGACTGGATTCTATAGACTTGGATTGGCAACTGGTCTAGGAGAAGGACAACTCTGAATTAAAAACCTGCGGAGTGACGTTTGGGGACCGTGTGTCACGTAGTGCAGCAGGTTTCTGTATTCGGCCCTTCAAAAAGTGTAGATGGTCCTGCACGAAACCTTCACCACTATAATCAAATCACATGTGCTGTTGTCGGGCTGTCAGTTTCCTCGCAACTGATCTGCCTGACCCTGTTGTCGCGCTGTCGGTTTCCTAGGAACTGATCTGCTCGACAGGAGTGTTGAGAATATATATATATATATATATATATATATATATATATAATATTATTTTCACTCTCTCTCTCTCTCTCTCTCTCTCTCCCCTTATATATATATATATATATATATATATATATATATACAGAAGGAGAGGGAGAGACAGAGAGAATGGGCGGCGTATCAAGTTGTAGGAGTGATAACAAATAGATAAAATTGTTTAAGATCTTCAAAGGACAGGAATTTGTGGCGATCACGCCACATAGAAGAAAAATTATATTGGTCGATATCAAGATTACTGCCAATAAATAGACTTGACTGTTAACTTGTTTCGTTCCTACTAATAGTTTTGCTTAGATTATTTGTCTATATGGAATTTGTTCGTTTATTGTTTGATTTCGACGACCCCAGAATGTAATTTACACTCTGGTCTGCGCTTTTCGCTGACGAAATTGCATTTTTCTCATTACACAATTAATGGATTGAACTTTCTACTTGCATTCATCACGACATATAGTACTTCCGTTTTTCTCCTTCTTTAATTAATTTATTTAAACTAGTAATCGTATACTATAGTATAGTACTAGTAATAGTGGTAATGTTAACATTTTTTAGATAAAAGACTTAATAACGATTATTAACGTTTGACTAGAATTGAACTTACTTAAATTCTGAGTTGTAATTCTGCCGTCTTTATTTTAATTGTTTGATTTAAATCCCTAATAATATTGGCAGTGAAAAAATACTTCTACAAATCTTCAAGTTGTAATATTTGAATAGGATTAATTTGTGTTGTGTGTGTGTATGATGAATCTCTTGACAGGAATCGAAAGTTTTACCTACAGATTCTGTGAAAACACAGTGTTTTCATATAGTATATCAATGTCAAAGAAAATGTGAAAATGAAATTTTATATATTTGAC
>OZ038496.1:69109376-69164376 GCA_964036315.1 Acanthosepion esculentum
GCGTGTGTAAATATAAAAGTGGACATGGAAGTCAGCACTTAGAGGCGACAGTCTGTTTCATGCTAGAGCAATCGTCAGGCAACTCTGACGATTGCTCTAGCCTGAAACAGACTGTCGCCTCTAAGTGCTGACTTCCATGTCCACTTTTATATATATATATATATATATATATATATATATATATATATATATATATATATATATATATATATATATACATATATATATATATATATATATGGTTATCTGACAGTGATCTCATCTCACAATCCTTACTCTTGCTCTATGTGCGGCCGCCTTTGTAAATCACTAGCGGGTCATAAGTGCCACTTAAGATTATCGCACAAAATTTCATAACTGAATCAATTAAGTTGTCTGATCCTCATACTTCGAAACCGACGGGAGAATCGATTATATATATATATATATATATATGTATGTATATATATATGTGTATGTATGTATATGTTACTTGATTTAATTATTCATTCTTCCGGGATTTTGGTAGGTATTTTTTATATTTCTCTATCGGTAAGGAAAAACATCTGGTTCTACCCGTGGGTAGCTTGACTACTAATTTCAACTCTAGAGCCGTCTTCTACGCCTTGCCACTTCAAAGAGTTAACTGATCGAAAAAAATCATTGAGTTGCGTGTAAGTCATTACTTTCACAGAAGCGAGTCTTCGTTCATGCGACATATCAACTGTAGCTTCATGTTCGTGTACAAGTATCGACCTGAAGAGATGTGAATTGATCACTGAAACCTTCCATACCGCATCTCAAACAATTCTGCTAATAAAAACAGAGTTCTTTTTTTTCTCTCTTCGGTCTTCGGAATGTGAGAAAGTCTGTGATGTTGTATAGGTATTCATGGATTCAATAACAAAGCGTTTGAATAAATGTGACCGTATATTAAAAGGGATTGGTTTCTACAAACATCTAAAAAAGACAGTGCACAATAAAAACGTTTATAAAACAGGAATTGTGTTCTGGAAACGGAAAGATAATAGTGATGTCATATATTCCGAATCCATTATAAAAATCTAAGATGTGGAAATAATAAATACAAAACCTTTCAAATATATCGGCGTTTGTATCAATTATAATCACTTTACCATAGGGGATAAGGAAAATGAACGCATAATATGCAGAGTATGGGAGTAGTTTTGTAAAAATAAAACACAAAATATTATCCTAAAAATCAAGTCATGCTTCTAAATAACCCCGTTAGATCTAAACTTTCACATGGATAACCTACATGACGTCTAATTCACTTATAAATGCCTGAAGTATAGACAACCATCAATTAAAAATGGCTTCGGGCGAATGAACAATTTAGGTCTTAGAAAAGACCATACTTCCTTAGATCTTGTGGACTGGCGCTATGTAATCACAAAGAATTTTACCAAATAGCAGAAACGACATCCTTTCAAGATTTGAACAACAGAAATAAATGAAATTGATAGTTTATATAACAGAGAGAAAATAATGACACCAGTTGTTGATTTTCAAAATTAGTTCAATCAAAGGAAACCATCTTCAGTTTACCCATCGCAACACACACACACACACACACATATATATATATATAGGAAATGTGTGTATTTTATGAATTTGCTTATAAAAATCAAGAATCATGTCAGTCCTTCTGAGAAATTACCAGCATTTTCTCGTACATGCTCAACGACATGACGTAATTAAATTTGTATCTAATAAATATATTCCCATTGACAATTCACGCTATGTAATTTATATGCACAAGAGAAACACCTGCACAGCAATTTCTCAAATGCTTATTTTCTTTAAAAATAAACAAATACATTTTCTGTTTTCTACTGTATGCAGATAATCTATTCCTATTCTTGGGCGTACGTCAATATGTATAATTAGATATTTTTCAATGCATGTTGAAACCTGACCACGTGACACTCGTTTGTCAATACTTCTTGATCACGCATAAAGCTTATCAGCACCACACATACACACGTACGCGCGCGCGCTCACACACACACACACACACACACACACACACATATATATATATATATATATATATATATATATATACTAGCAGCATGGCCCGGCGTTGCCGGTGCTTGATTCAAAAATCGTACGACTCGTACAGCAATCGCTATCATTCGACTTAAAAAAATTTTGCTCTACCTTGCCTTTAAAGCAGTGACCTTTGCCGTGCTGATGTTGCTACATGCCTTACTTCTTGCCTATCTCACACTGCGATTTTTTCTAAGCTCTATACTAAATGTTGAAACTTGACTAATGCATGGAATAATAATGCCACACCAAATGTACTTAGAACAAAATGTATTGAAACCAGAAAGTGTATACAATATTTACATATAGTCTTTTGTATATTCCTGGGAAGACCGTTTCTGGAGAATGTGTTGACTAAGTCGCAGTCGGGCAGAGTCTCTAGTTGAATCTCTTGATTCGCCTCTCATGTCTTCCCGGTACCAACCATATTTATTTAGTCGGTACTCCACTATGCAAATTAGGCGGATCCTACCACAACACTAAACATTAAATCTGTTACGAAAAAAGAACTAAACAAAATAAACACAAAACGATCAGCTTTAAAAAAGGACTCGTAACTGGAAAAACCGAATGAAAAAAGAATGTGAACAACAAATACTTTTTCACACCCAACACAGTTCTGCGGAATCAGAATCAACGTTGAGTTTAAGCAAGCGAATGTCCTAATTGGAGTAAAGTACCATGCAGATTTAAATTTTTCCCACTTGTGACGAATAGAGCTATCGATTTTTTTGCATGCTAACATGCTAGTTAACATTCGTATCAGTCAGCTGTTGGCTCTCACGCTGGCCAATAGAATCTTGCTGCCTATTCGTGGCAGCCTGCTATAGGCCCTGACTCTGGCCAGTAGAAATGACCGCAAACTACATGAAAACTGCCGTAGAAGCATGAAAAAAATTGATTATTTCCACTATCGATGGGAGTTGTGAAATGCAACGTCGGTGTTGGCCTTTGCAGTAACTTGGAGCATGTGCAGGTAAATTTTGGTGCAAATCCGTCCAAAATTGCGTCCGTGCATTCGTTACACACACACACACACACACATCCTGCCTTATATATATATATATATATATATATATATATATATATATATATATATATATAGGCATATGATAAATAATATAGATTTAAGGTATTCTATTCTTATGAATAAAAGTGTTCAGTATAATTATAATATTATTATAAAGTGGACACTCAGGTCAACACCGAGCGGCAACAATAACTTTCTTCACGGAACACACGCTTCAGGCAATCATCTATCGAGAGAACTGTTTTTATCTTTTTTCATACTATTTTCATTTAACGCCTCGCATTGCCTTCAACTATAAAACAGACACAAGGATGACCTCAGTATACACTTCTATACACATACACACACACACACTCACTCTCTCTCACTCTCTCACACACACACATATATATATATATTAAAAACAGGAGGTTAGTTAATTTTTAAACTTCAAATCTCTACATGATATTTTTTCACACATGTATTGAGCACTTTTTAAGACTACTATTTCCTGGTATGATTCAACTCTGAGTATTAACCTATTATGTAATATATATACACACACACACACACACACACACACACACACACACATATATATATATATATATATATATATATATATATATATATATATATATAAAATCAGGGGTTCAGTTGAATTTTAAAGTTAAAATCTCTACATGTTAATTTTGATGCAACTCTGAGTATTAACGTATTACACACACACACACACACACACACACATATATATATATATATATATATATATATATATATATATATGCGCTTCCGTCACTTTATTAATTATACTTTTCTAATACTGGGGGGGTTACCCCTTTGAGCTTAGAACCGACTTATTTCTTCTTACCTTGGATTCAACGATATTCTGGAAACAGACCTTCGAAATGTTGGCCATTATTCTAGATTGGTTAGCTTTATATCTACCTTTCAACCTTATCGCAAATATCTTATATAAGACTGAAATTCACTTGCTCTTGTCGCATTTCTTTGTTCCCATCTACCACTATTTTGGACTGGTAACATTGGATCTTGGCCTTTGGGTAGTGACAACGAATAAAAAGCTTCCACCGTAGTCAAAAAATCAGGCATGTTGCTTTCGAGAATACTTAGGTAGTTTGCATCATTGAATCGATAATTTAAGTTTCCCAAAGTATGCCAAGTAAATTTCCCCGATACCATTGTACCATTACATCAACCAGCCCGAACCATTAGAATGAGGCAGAAGGTAGCCATACGGCGATGATGTTTACGACAAATTCTGGCACTTCCTTCTGAATGTAGCAGTATGGGTCAAGATTTATCATGTCACGCACGATTTTTCAACTTTTCTATTATCCATTACCTTTATTGTTAAGCGAATTTCAGTCATGTTCTTATATAATAGGAACGGTACCAAACGTGGTCTTCTGCTTCAAGTTTCCACGTATTATGACTTCGGATACGCTTTCTCTGTTTACCTCATTTGTAAAGTACCGAATTGTTGCCTATCTGCTTGAAATACACTTCTCCGATCTCATTAAGCAAGAGAGAATTTCATCCTACAGAAAAGCTGCTCAATTAGATTTTTCATGATATTCTCTATCAACTCTAGAAATCGTAATAACTTGAGACGCGAGCATGTCAACTATTTAAAAAAAATTCCCAGGCGCAAATCTGGCATCAGCAAACAAGGATTTCAGAGTATATTATACGATCTCTCTTTGCCACAGTGTTACGTCAAATGAAATTCAGAATTCCAGTATGATTACGTTTAAATGACTATATCCATTAAGTTCCTTCAACGTCATTGGCATAGATGGGCATTGATTTACGTGATAAGCAATTCCCGAACAGCATGTAAAACATATAATACAGAAAATGGAAAACCACAAAACTTGTAGTCACATATCAAAATATCCACATGAAATCTTAAATGGCAATGTCCAATATAGTGCATTAATTTAAGTGCTCATTCGAAGACTGTGTTTCTTGTCATAAATCAATTACATACATCGGACATACTACTAACACCTTGACGGTCCTACTAGTAATTGAAAGAACACAAGAAAATCTATCTTAAACAGTCCAGCATAAAGAGAAATTAAAAATACCTAGAATACCCCCCACTGAATATGGCTAAAGAAATGGTCGAAAGGTTTTAGAAAATGGACAATATGGACAGTTGCTGTGCCACCTTAATCCGGCCAGACGGAAAAATGTAATAACGCTGGAAAAAAATAAATACAATTTAATTTAATTTTCCAAATGTGTGATAATTAATGAAATGTTTAAAAGAAAGTTTGAGGCTCAAATATACAGTAATATATATATAAGTGTGTGTGTGTGTGTGCGTGTGTGTGTGTGTCTGTGTGTGTGTGTTTGTGTGTGCGTGTGTGTTTGTGTGTGTGTCTAAAATTTTGTTTGGGCAGCAATTCCTATATGTTTCAATTACACATATACATGTATGTTTCTGTCAGTGGATTTTAAAGAAATCTCTCTCTCTCCCTCTCTCGCTTGTTATATATATATATATATATATATATATATATGTATATATATATATATATATATATAAGCAAATGTGTAGATGTAGATCCGACGGTATGATGAAAATGTGGAAAAGACAAAGCAAAATCCGAATATTCGGATTTTGCTTTGTCTTTTCCACATTTTCATCATATATATATACATATATGTGTGTGTAATTTGGCAGCAACTTTTCTTTTAAACATGTAGTATTGAATGTTAAAGACAACATAGTCTTGCATATTATGCAAGACTATGTTGTCTTTAACATTCAATACTACATGTTTAATATATATATATATATATATATATGTATATATATATATATATATGATTTCAACCAAGTCTATGAGCAAGTATGATGCCCATTTCGGATTATGCGACACTATATATTATATGACTAATTATGGCACACGTTTTATTATTATTATTATTATGTTTTATGTGCAGTTGGGTGTTGCATATATATATATATATATATATATATATATATATATATATATATATATATACGTATGTATGTATATAAGTGGACATTGAAGTCCAAATGCAGATGCGACTGTTTGTTTCAATTTAAACGCATTTGTCAGGCCTGATTAATTTCAATGTCCACTTTTAGATTTATACCTGTTATTGAGCACATTAATCCCTAAATATAGCATATCATAAAACTATACTTTATTTTATATATATATATATATATATATAATCGGAAACACACACAAATATGTGTATGCATTTAGACATGAATTATATAATTTTTGTTCCACAACTAAATGCAATGTGTCGGCATAATATGACTACTATATATGATATTTCATATATATATATATATATATACACATTCTTATTGCTCAAAGTAGAATATCACAGTGTTATACATAACTCGGAGAATTCCAGAAAGATATCATTAATTATTTCTAAGATACAACGTTTCAAAACTTAAACTTACAATTTTCTATTACACGTGTTTGACAATTTTGCTGTTACGCGCGCTATAGTAATTTCCCGTTGCTATCTGCGCTGTTTTCCAACCAAGTCTAAAGAATCAAGTCTAATCTACCATATGAACCACCATTTAGGAAGAAGAGTCTGGTTCACGCTTTTCCCAACGTTATTTTTTCGAAAGTTAAAGTAAAAGGGTGCGTATATATATATATATATATATATATATATATATATATATATATATATATATATATATATATATATCTCCGATGCGATGAGAACGAAAGTAATATATAAATTCTAACGTTCGCAGCGTTAATTCAAAAAAGAGCTCGATACAGGTAGTAGAGCGATAATTATTTATTTATTATAATTTTATCATATAGACAAAACCATTTTACTCACTACAAAGATGCAACTTGGTTTCAGTGCATTTTAACTGCACTTCTACGGGTGAGGGTAGATGTGCAGTTAAAATACACTGAAACCAAGTTTCATCTTTGTTGTGAGTAAAATGGTTTTGTCTATATGATAAAATTATAATAAATAAATAATATATATATATATATATATATATATATATATATATATATATATATGTGTGTGTGTATATATATATATATATATATATATATATATATATGTGTGTGTGTGAGATAGTACATCTCAGATACAGTCAGTTTTTAAATTGCACAGTAATACTAAGAATGATTCGCTGACACCGTAGCCTCACGCATGCGCATGAGATAACGGGTAGCTTGTCGTGTCTAGCAGTCTTTCGTTGAGTCAAGTCGGTGTGAGAGTTATGGCGGTTCCACGCCAGGATTGCATCAACGAGAAAATTCGCTCCTTAGTACGCCTTCTGTGGACTGATGGATTCAAGCATGTGGAAATCAATTACCAGTTGTTGACACAATATCGATCACGCAACACGAATCACTGAAAGCTGTGTAGAACGCTTCAAAACGCCGATGACATGTATAACGGACTAAAACCGATCTGTTCATACATCTACATCGCGCTTGGAAGAAAACACACGGAAGTTGCTTGCCTTGATCAGCGAAGACCGTCGTATGACGCTAACACAAATGACAGTATTCGTGGTCATCATCCATGCATTTGCAAATGCCATGGTGCAAGGTGACTTACAGTACTGTAAAGTTTGTGAGAGTTGCGTTTCCAAACAAGGAAAACGTGCAGACGTGGCTTCGCGAACAATCTAAATGCTTATTTCTGGAAGAGATGAATGTGCTTCATGATCGATACCAGAAGTGCATCCGACTATGTCGAAAACTGACTTATGCTCTGGAAATAAAGGTGTTTTATCGAAACTAACTTTACTTTATGATTTAGTCATATAAATATATTTTCCCAGTAAATTTTACACATGACATCGCACAATACTATTCCAAAGTTCGTGCTTTCCAAGGAATAAATACCTTGATCTTGACAAACACAAACACCATAATGGTTCTTGAAAATGACTTAGACGGTGGAAAGTTCTTGAACAAAACATTTGCACGATATGAAGTTAGGAGACCTTATCCAGAATCTTTAGCAAAAACTCAAGTATTTTTGTCCGTATTAGAAATATTACAATAAAAATAAATCAATAGACATTCTCGTTTCTTTTTAATCAGACTTGTTTGGCTGAATACGTGCTACCGAAATATATACCTTAATATACAGGGTGGCAATAAAGTCACTATGCAGTTACTTAAATAACAATTAAGACAAACAATGTTATATAAGAATAGAGTTGATGCCGACACTTGACTTTGAACATAGATCGGCCGTGAGCAAACTAAGGCGATACCATTATTGATTTAAGTAGATCACGTGGCCATAGAGGAAACGCATATATATGAAGTCACGTGACGTCTAAATGATCACTTTTTCTAGTCCATCATCTTTTACGATTCGGATCACGTTTCTATTCTATCCTCTATACAATACGGATCGCTATTTTTATCCTATCCTCTTTTAGTATACGGACCACCATTTCTAGTCCATACTGATTCTCAACTCTATTCACTATACTATTTCTCTATTCGGATCACTATACGGATTACTATTTGAGCGAGTATTATCGAGCAAGTACCATTAGTGCAAGTGATATTCGAAGGCGTCTGGCACTAGTATTGTTCAACGGCGTTACTATAATTGTATCTGCGATTACAAAGTCTCCACTACAATGAGTAATCGTTGTCACCGTAAAAGTGGAAACGAGTGTCCGTTGACATCACAAAAAGGAATTAATAAACAGACCAGAAATTTATTATTAAAATGATTTTGGTTAATAATAATTAAATGATATGATAAACAATAGTAAATTATTTATCGAGACTGTTCGAACTACAAGCTATCTGCTTGCATGCTTTGTATTTTTTATTATAATTAACTGTAGAGTGACTTTATTGACCCCCCCTCTCTCTCTCTCTATATATATATATATATATATATATATATATATATATATATATATGTTAATTTTAATAATGTATGTAGAACCGATTCAAATTTTTCGACAATATGAATCTGTATAAAAACATTACAATTAAGCTAAGAAAGTGTGACGCAATCACTGAAATATGACGCATGTGAAAATAGAAAAAGAGCAAACCTTCTCGAAACAATAACTCAATAAATACAAAGACTGCTTGGTTTAGTTTAGTTCGATTGCTAAAAACTCAATACACAAACTTCACTTGTTAAATGATCTTATTGACAACATACATCTGTGTTTACTTTTCTGTCAGATATACATATAACAATTATGCACATATATGTTTTAAATAGCCTAACATTAGTAACAAGATATATATATTTATATATATACATACATATATATATATATATATATATATATATACTTTCGTGCTAAAAAACAGTGTCCACTGCCATACGCTGAGAGTACAGCTCAATTTTTATTATTATTATGTTAATATTAATATTATTATTATTTTATCATTGCGTACCTATTATTATTATTATTATTATTATTATTATTATTATTATTATTATTATTTTTATTTCCTTTGATATCTGGCGTTTACACATTTCTTTCCGGGTCCCGCCCAGAGACCTAAGGTTAGAAATGGCATCATGACACTTTCCACTGCAAAAAAATAAAAAATAATTACATAGATAAAGCCCTTCGTAAAGTGTGAGCTGTACTTGTCAGAACAATTTTTTGTATCTCTTTGAGGCATGGACTTCCAGGGATCCCTTCAATCAGCCTACTGGAATCTTTTCCAACCAGTCCAAGGGCTCCAACTACAACAGGAATTGTTGATGTTCCCATGTGCCACATTTTTGAGATTTCTATTTCAAGGTCCTTGTATTTTGACAGTTTTTCGAATATCTTTAAAGATACATTGCAGTCTGCAGGGACTGCCATAACAATAAGGAGGCACTTATTTTGTTTGTGGTCTTTAATAACAATGTCTGGGCGGTTGGCTTTGATTGTTCTGTCAGTGTGTATTGTGTAGTTCCATAGAATTCTAACAGGTCCTATCTCCGTAACCGGGTCATGGGGGTGTTCGTACCAATTTCTTCCAGTTTCCTTCCCATAGGAGTTGCAAATTTTCCAGTGCAGATATTGGCCCACTCTGTCATGCCGGGTTTTATATTCAGTGGGTGCCAATATCGTGCAACCTGATATAAGATGATCAATGGTTTGTGGATATTTGTCACAGAATCTGCATCTTGGGCTAACACAGTATTTTAGTATATGTGCTTGATAATTCCTAGTTAACAAGCATTGGTCTTGTGCAGCAATGATAAAACCCTCAGTTTCACCTTTCAACCCTGCACTACGTAGCCACTGATGGGTGCGTTTTTTGTCTACGTCTGCTTGTTTGGTACGGGCAGAGTATTGGCCATGGAGCGGGTTATTTTGCCGTTGTTGTTGCCGTTGTTGTTGTTGCCGTTGTTGTTGTTGTTGTTGTTGTCGTTGTCGTTGTCGTTGTCGTCGTCGTCGTCATCATCATCATCATCATCATCATCATTATTATTATTATTCCCTTTGGTATCTGGCGTTTACACATTTCTTTCCGGGTCCCGCCCAGGGACCTAAGGTTAGAAATGGCATCATGACACTTTCCACTGCAAAAAAAAAATAAAATAAAAAAATAATTATATAGATAAAGCCCTTATTATTATTATTATATCACTACTTAACTATATTATTTTAAATGACTAACAGAGGCAAAAAATATATATGCCCTTGCACTTTACGTATTTTAACTACCAGCATACTACAATAGACATATGTTAAATTTACAATTTACTAATTTTTAATTTTTATTTTATTTTAAGTGTAAATTTAAATTTAGAATTTAGTGTAATTAAATATCTTATAACAGTAATAATTGATCAAACTAACACCAAGAAATGCGTGACCCAGAAATATTAAAAAATTCATTTGTATCTGATGATTGCATAGGACATGAAACTCCGAGTCGTAATGTCGGCGTGTGGTATTATGTGTATTCATTAACATGTGGCAAGCTATCCACAGGCATGGAATCACTCGGCAGAATAAAGAAATATTTCAAAGACACTCTAAAGAAATCTCTTAAGCATTATATATATATATATATATATATATACATATATATACACACACAGAAACACACACATATATATATATATATATATATATATATATATATATATATATATACACATATATATATATATACACATACATAAATAAGTTTTTTATCGTACAAAATTTAACCATAGCTAGGAAAAACCAACATTTATATGACATTTTAAAAAGCTAAAAAAAGAAACCGATTTCGCCCCAGCTTTATTAAGTTCATTTTTCTGGTATAAAAAGATAACCTTGATAAGGCTGGGACGAAACAATTTGTTCTTTTTTAGCTTTTAAAATCCCATATATATCTATATCTATATATATGCAAATATATATATATATATTAAATATATATATATATATATTACATATATAATATAATATAATATAATATATATATAAATATATATATATATATATATATATATATATATATATATATATATATATATATATATATATATATATATATGGTTTGGTTTCGTTCGATTGCTAACTCTGATTGATTTAATGCCGAAATTAAATTATATTATACGCAATTTGATTTTTCTTCTTACAATGATTTCAGTTATACAAGTTGTACTAATTAACACGTAGCTGGTATTTGCGAGTAAGTTTGTACGTCCATCCATCTATACACACACGCGCGCACACACACACACACACACACACACACACACACACACACGTTCCCAAATTGAATTAGAACTCGGCTCTCCGATTAACAATTCCAGGTTATTATCCATTCCTACACTCACCTGTTATAGACAAGGGGTCAACCATCTTGGTATTGACCAGGCTCAATGTTGATTAACTTTGGTGATCGTCCAGGGACCGGTGGTATAACGTGATGTGGCTCTCATAACATATATATATATATATATATATATATATATATATATATTGCTTGAGCTGGAAAAATACATCAAATTCATTTATATATATATATATATATATATATATATATATATATAAATGAATATATATATATATATATATAAATGAATTTGATGTATTTTTCCAGCTCAAGCAACTTCGGCTGGAATTCTAGTTTGTTTCGCCTTTCATGTTTAATTGTAGCCAACATCTGACCCACACCCGGACGATTAAATACCTAAATATTTGTTTCTGTCTGGGGATACCAAAATAAATAAACCAATAGGTAATAAATATACCTCCATCCATCTACACACACACACACACCACACACACACACACATACTAACATGGAGGTAATACATATAGTAGGTAGAGAATTTCGATGAATGTAATTCGAAAACAACTACAACAACAACAACATAATAATAATAATAATAATAATAATATATTTTATTTCAATGAAAACAAATTTCGTTCCTACCTGTCTGCCTCTTTCTTTTTCTCTGTCTCTCTCTATATATATGTGTGTGTATGTGTGTGCGTGCGCGCGCACGCGACTGTGTGTGTGTGTGTGTGTGTTTGTGTGTGTGTGGAATGTAGCAATGTACCAACCTTTCCCTTGTGCCTTGCTATTTTGATTCCTCTTCGAAAATCTCTAGATGGTCTGCCCGATGCAAATGCCAAGTCAATGAAAATAAACCTTCCAATTCCACTCTTCCTACACGTCTTTCCTGGTATTGGCTTCGTCTTTCTCTTTTTTTCTTTATCGACAGAAAAAATATTTCGTCATTTCCTAAACTTTTCTCTTCATTATGATTTTCATTTTATTTTTTCTTATCAATATGAATGTTTTTTTCTTTGCTCGCTTTTCCCTTTTATTTTTCTCTTCTCCTTCCTTTCGCTTTCTCTGTCAGTTTGCTGCGTTTTGTTTCCTTTGGCTCTTTTCTTAATCTTTTCAGAAACGTTTTTTTAAACTTTTTTTTTCCTTTCGTTACCTTTATTCTTATTCTGAATGTTTTTAATCCTCCTAACTTTATTCTTTCTTTCTTTCACACATTCGATTTGACTGTTCTTGAATCGCTAACTTATTTATCATTTCCTTCATTATTTACTTGTTTTTCTCATTTATGAGATTTTCTTTCTTTCTCGTTCACGTTCTTATTTATTCACCATTGGTTTTCTTTCTTTTTCCTTCTTGTTGTTTTCTTTTTCTTTTCTTTTCTTTCATTTATATTCTTTACTTTTTATTCTTCTTTTCCTTTCTGTCTTCTTTCTTCTTTTTCTTTCTTTTTTCTTTTATTCTTTTTCTTCCTTCTTTTTCTTTTTTTTATTTTTATTTCTTTTTATATTCTTCATTCTTTTCTTTTACTTCTTTTTTCATTTCCTTTTTTCTTTCTTTCTTCTTTTTCGTTTTTTGTTTGTTTGTTTGTTTCTTTCTTTCTGCTTACTTCATCTTTCTTTCTTTCTTCGTTTTTCTTTATCTTTCTTTTTTTATCTTTTTTTCGTTTCTTTCTTCTTTTTCGTTTTTTTGTTTCTTTCTTTCTTTCTGCTTTCTTCATCTTTCTTTCTTTCTTCGTTTTTCTTTAACTTTCTTTTTTCTTTCTTTTTTCATTTCCTTTTTTCTTTCCTTCTTTTTCATTTTATTGTTTGCTTGTTTCTTTCTTTCTTTCTGCTTTCTTCATCTTTCTTTCTTTCTTCTTTTTTCTTTATCTTTCTTTCTTTTTTTCTTTCTTTTTTTCTTTCTTTTTTTCTTTCTTTTTTCTTTTTGTTTCTTTTTTTTCTCATTTTTCTTTCTTTTTTCTTCTTTTTACGTTTCCTTTCTTTCTTTCTTTTTTCCTTTTCATTCTCATTTCTTTCGTTTTTTTCTTTCTCTTCATTCAACATATTAATTGTTCCAATTTCCCTGTCCTTCATTATTTTCGTTTCCCCGACATTGGATCTTTCAGTACGCCCACGTCGATGCCGAATGTGACACAAGGTCGAACTTTCAAGTGGGTTTACCAGCATTACCATGCCAAAATCGCTCAATCACTCTCTGGGGTTCCACATTTATTTCTGACATTTTTTTATTGACATTCACTTTCAATTTCCCTGACGCTTCGGCGATGCGTAATGGTTAACATATAAATGGGTGGGGGTCCGGTTGACCGTTAGTAGTCGTTTCGCTTCTTGGTGTGTTCTTCATGCAACATTCAGCATTAAAGAATCAAACAAACATCTCTTGATTTCCATTTCTTTCTTTACTGTTTAATTCTTTACCATTTTAACGCAATTATTCTAATTTTCAGTCTTTTCAATTTTATTATTCAATCCATCTTCATTTTAAGATTTTTCTTCCTTACATTTCAAGCTTCCTTTTTCCATTATTTCCTCTCATGCCAATCCTTCTAAATTTCAGTTTTCTTTCAAAGATTTTCCTTCATTCTCTCACTCTTAAATTTTTTTCGGGTGTTTTTGTCATTCGGTTTTATAAACTTTACATTTTACTTTGAACATTCTTTCTTTACTCTTTCTGTTTCGTTACGCGTTCTCACTCTCTCTCTCTACACTTTACGCTTTCTTTTCTCTTTGTCTTTCTTTACTCTTTGTCTTTTTTTTACTTGTTACTTTTTCTTTCTTTATTTTTTCTCTTTTTTTTACTCTTTACGAATCATCCTACATTACTCTTTACGATTTCTTTCTCTTTCTTCCTTTCTTTCTTAACTCTTTCGCTATCTTCACTCTTTACTCTTTCTTTTTCTTTGCTCTTCCTTTTATTTTACTCTTTCTTTCATTACTCTTTCTCTTTCTTTACGCTTTACTCTTTTTTTCTTTCTTTATTCTTTCTCTTTCTCTACACTTTACTCTTTCTTTTCATTCTTTCTTTACTCTTTATCTTTTTTCTCTTTACCTTTTCTTTCTTTATTTTTTCCTTTTTTTTCCTTTTTACGAATCATCCTACTTTACTCTTTACGATTTCTTTCTCTTTCCTTCTGTCTTTCTTTCTTTCTTTCTTAACTCTTTCTCTATCTTCACTCTTTACTCTTTCTTTTTTCTTTACTCTTCCTTTTACTTCACTCTTTCTATCATTATTCTTTCTCTTTTTTTACGCTTTACACTTTCTTTCGTTCTTTACTCGTTCTCTTTCTCTACTCGTTCTTTTCATTCTTTCTTTACTCTTTTTCTTTGTTATTCTTTACTTTTTCTTTCTTTATTTTTCTCTTTCTTTACTCTTTACGAATCATCCTTCTGTACTCTTTACACTTTCTTTCTTTACTCCTTACGAGTTCTTTCTTTCATTCTTTATTTCTTTCTTAACTCTTTCTCTATCTTTTACTTTACTCTTTCTTCCTTTCATTACTCTTCCTCTTTCTTTATGCTTTACTCTTTCTTTCTTTACTTTTTCTCTTTTTACTCTTTCTTTCTTTACTTTTCTATTTCTTTCTTTCTTTCTTTCTTTCTTTCCCAACAATTTTTCATGTGTCGTAAGAATTATTGCAAAACCCTTTAAATTATTCAGCTAGAAAAAGAAAAGTTTAAAATCGTTTTGTGTCAGCCATACAATGTCTTTCTAACAGAGAAATAGCGAGACGTAAATGATCATTCGGGCCTTCAGTAATCGTGTCAGCATTCATACACTTGCTTCCATATTCAAACTCCTTTCAAGAACCATCAAGAGAACGGTGAAAAAGTTTAATAAAGAGAGAACAAAAAAGAGGAAATCTGGATCAGAAGGTCACAACAGCAAGAAGGATCATCATTTCAACTTCGAGCTAATTACAATTTTTGCTCAAAGTAGAATACAATAGTGTTATAAACAACTCGTAGAATTCCAGGTAGATATCTTTAATCATTTCTAAGATACAACGGTTCAAATCTAAATCTTACAATTTGCTTTTACACGAGTTTGACAATTTTGCTGTTACATGCGCTATAGTTTTTTTCCCGTTCCTATCTACGCGGTTTTCAAAACTAGGCTAAAGAATCTAGTCTAATCTACCATATGAACCACCATTTAGGAAGAAGAGTCTGGTTCACGCTTTTCCCAAGTTATTTGTGCGAAAGTCAAAGCAAACTGTTGCGTGAATATATATATATATATATATATATATATATATATATATATATATATATGTGTGTGTGTGTGTAGGTGAAGAAATATAGTTTAAGGTGTGCTATATTTATGGGATAAAGTGCTCAATATCAGAGATAGAGCGTATGTAAATAACAATATCAAGGTGAACATTGAAGTCAACACTCAGAGGTGACAGGCTGTTTCGTGCTAGACGCAATCGTCAGACGGCCTGACGATTGCGCCTAGCATGAAACAGCCTGCCGCCTCTGATTGTGGACTTCAATGTTCACTCATATATATATATATATATATATATATATATATATATATATATATATATATATGTACACGTAGAGAGAGAGAGAGCGAGAAATAGACCGAGATAGAATAATATTAATCCTGTAATAGATCCAAGAGCCTCTCTAGGTAGAGGTTACTGAGTAAGGTGTACAGTTTATGTGATATGTGGTAGTGGTAACAGTTAACACTAGATTTGAACAGGTTAAGATTGTAGTGATTGAGGAGGACGCGTCTTAGGAATGGGTACCACAATGGAGTGGTTCGAAAGAAAATGCCCCTGAAGTAGGACTTACATATAACTACTGGAATTCGAAGGTAATGTGATGGTTAGATAAAATGTGGCTCACGTGGCTACATCTTAGTCATGGGAGGGTAGAATTGATGGAATTAAGAAATGTAGTTCATCTGAGCACTTTCCATGGAAATAAGGATAGATCAACGAGATTCTCAGGTGGTTTTATCTGTGGGAAACAGGTTGCAAGGTGGAAGTTAATTCATCAAGAGCACAGATGCGTTTTCACTCTGCCAAGACTAGAATATGAAGACTGGACAGCTCCTGTTCATTTATGGCAACAGTACTTCATTTTCGGCCGGATCTGGCTACTGTAAAATCGGAAATGGAGAAATCAGGTACTTAATACATTTCAAACCTTGAAAATGGCTAAATGTATAGCGGAAAGCGCTCGGATAAAAAGAACAATCGGACAGTTTTTATACAATTTATTATCTGAAAAGAAAAAATAGATCACATGAGGAATTGTATAAAAAACTAAATCAAAGCACCTTGTCTGTCATAATCAAATAAATGTGCATATATATATATATATATATATATATATATATATATATATATATATATAATATAATATATTATAAAAAATATATATAAAAATCTAAATCAAAGCACCTTGTCTGTCGTATTCAATGAAATGTGCATATAAATATATATATATATATATACATACATACATACATACATACACACACACACACACACACACACACACACATATATATATGTGTGTGAGTGTATGTATATATATATATATATATATGTATATATATATATATATATATATATATATATATATATATATATATATATATATATCCCGGGTGTAACAGCAAAATTGTTTGTTAGATTAAGATTTGAACTGCTATATTTTCGAAATGATTAAAGATATCTTACTGGAATTCTCCGAGTCTTTTCTAAAATTATTGGACTCTACTTTGAGCAATAAGAATGCATTTAGCTCCAAGTTGATATGATGACATTTCTTTTCCTCCTGATCAAGTTTTTCGCTTAACTTTTCACGCTTTTTCGAACTTTTTCAATCTTTTTTCATGGTTCTTGAGTGAGCTTTGAAGATAGAAGCCGGAGTATGAATGTTGGTACCATTACTTAAGGCCTGAATGATGTTTTTCGTCTAACCATTGCTCAGTTGAGTAGACATAGTGGGGCTGACACAAAACGATTTTAAACTGTTCTCTTTCTAGCGGAATAACTCAAAGGGTTTTTCAGTGATTCTTATGAAACCTGGTGTCACGTTGGCTAAACGTCTTATCTGAAAACCTGGGAAATAGAAACTCAAATAGTTTAGTGTTTTTTTTTTTTTAGATATTAAACATTTTTTGGATGTACAATTATCGTATAGTGTGACGCGATTTGAACAACTTGGCTTTTACAACCGGTATATATAATATATATTGAGAAGAGTGCAGAGATCGTGCGTTCATAGTAACAGGCTGTATTATCTGTCAGCTTCACGATTCAGTGAAATCCTTGTCTACATTTCTTATTGAAGCGTGGAACTAATATATATGTTGATATTTTCATTATCTATGTTTTGTCACAATACCGACCATAAGAATATATGGAATTAAAATTTCCATTCCTTTAGGATATCATCGGTTTTAATTTACAAGTTTTCTCTATTTCTATACTTCATCATCAGGATATTATTGGGAGAGAAACATATTTGTCAATGTTATTCTAGTAATGTTTCGTAAAATTAAAAGTATCTCTACCTATCTATCTATCTATCTATCTATCTATCTATCTATCTATATATATATATATATATATATATATATATATATATATATATATATATATTGACTGTCATTTGCATTTTTCTCAATATAGAGAATCTAAGTATTGATTTATCTCTTTATATATATGTTGTCTCTTATAATATCTCTATTTCCCAATATATTGAATCTATCTCTACCTCTCTCTCTCTCCGTGTGTGTGTGTGTGTGTGTGTATATATATATATATATATATATATATATATATATACACATATATATATATACATACATATATATATATATATATACATATACATATATATATATACATATATATATATATATATATACATATATATATATATATATATATGTGTATATATATATATATATATATATATATATATATATTGCACATGTAAATGAACGTATGTATATATGTGATTTAGATAAGGGTATGTGTAGTATATGTATATGATAAAACAAAATCTTTAATATTGCCTGCAAATATTACTCCATCTTAATTTAAAACCTAAACTTTTAGCAAAAAAGATTACCCATCTAAAAATAGTCACAAATACATTCATGAATTAGATTCAAACTGATAGAGATGTTACCTTAACAATCTTTTACAATATTGATAGATTAATATCAGTAAACTATTATACTTCAAATAATTTTTTTAATGTAATTTCTATGAATGTGTTTTTAAATATACTATTTAACTCATATTAAATCCCTAAATTATTTGTAAAAGAGTTAAAAATTTAAATTGCTAGCAAACATCAAATTAATTTCTTCGTTGATTTTAAAAAATTAAATTACTATCAAACATAAAAATCTTTCTTTACAGAAATTGCTAAAAATTACCACCCCTCCTGTCTCTTAGTAAAGCCTAATGACAGCTTCTTTCTCTTTACTTCCCCCTTCTTTCTTTTTTATTTTTTGTCTCTTCTCCCCCTTCCCTTTCAATATATCACTTCCGTTAAGTTAACCGATTAAATAGGTCAATGTTTGGTCCCTCCTCCCCTAATACTAAGTATGATAGAGAGAAATATTAAAATAAACCCTCTCTAAACTCGATCATGCCTCTCACACCACACCTCATTACCCTCTCTGTTAAATTATATAGACTTAATACTACCCGTCAAAAGTGTAAATGTTCATTTCATTTTTCATTTTTCGTTTCACCTTTTGGAAGTGCAGTCTGATGATCCCACGTCCTTTAAAAGGGCTCTGGTGAAATAAATTATTACATGGAGACTTAAAGTGGTCTTTTTTCTTTAATATATATATATATATATATATATATATATATATATATATATATATATATATATATATATATATACATTTCTATCTACCTATTCAATCTTTGTATATAGAACAATTTACAGAGAAAATGTATGATAATATATATATATATATATACATATATTTATATACGTATATATCTATCTATATATATATATATAGGTATCGACGTAAAAATGTATGTATATTCACTAATATATATATATGTGTGTGTATGTATGTATGTATGTATACATACACACACGTGTGCGTCTGTATGTAGTCGCAGTTCTCACACAAAGAATATTGATAATTGAAACGTCTATTCTGTTCTTACTTCATAAGATTTAACTTCAGATTTCACAGTCTGCCTTTCGATAGCATCAATAAAAAAATCTCCCAGCTCAGTGTGATTGCAATGAAAGATATTAATGTAACGCTTCAGAACATCTGAACCTCCAAAATGTCTGCAAAAGTTCAATATCCTCATTTTTTCTCTCTTCTATCGTCTCATCTCTCAACATCGAATTCTCAGTGAATAAACGAACGTGTCAGAAATTGTTCACCATTGAAGATTAGTCGTTGAAGCTGGGACAGTCGATGATCTTCCCGAAAGAACAGAGGCAATTGTCTGTAATTAATGTTGCGAGTGAAGCGATTCCTATTCACGTTAAATCCATGAGGCATCCGAATTACCGTGCCTCCCTTTAACAGGATAAATATGAATGGTGTCATTTACGCTTACTTTGAAATATCTTTTAACATTTTTATATATTTATACTTACTGATTCTAAATCGGTAACAGTTTTCAGACGGGGTGTGCTGTACTGAAACGGTCTTTCTTATTTCAGCCGCATCCCTCAAGATATAAGCGATCATGGCTCTTCACAACATTCTATGGTGTTGCTTTTTACCTTGTTCGCATTCCGTTCCGCCATCTATTCTCACATATACATCAGGTAAACCGCTCGATGTCTTTCCCTATCTCTCTTGTCCTCTCTTGAGGTTAATTTTTCCATGTGTCATTAGGTGTCCAAGAAATTTCTGCTGTCTTTTCGTGATTCTGAATATTAGTGTTCCTTCTGTTGCCATTTTAAGTCTTCCTTGTTGCTCGCTCTTTTTGTTCACATAATACTCAATATTTTCCTGTAGTGCTTACTTTCTGCAGCCTTTAGGTTTTTCCACATCCGTAAGGATGTCCAACATTCCACACCATTTCAGAAGCATGTCTTTTCTTTATGTCTAAGAATTTCTTAGCACCTTGATTAATTTTTGCAATGTTTCTTTCTCTAGTCCAATTAATGTTCGGATTTTGATGTCGCACTTTCCATCCACGTTTAAAAGGCTTCCCAGATATATGAACGTCTAAACCTGTTTGATGTTCATATCTTAAATTCGTAACTCGCATCTTAGGATTTTTCTGATGTTAATGCTCACAATTTCTGTTATCGGTCCATAAATCCACTCGAGTTAAAAATTCCGGTTTAATCTGTTCCACCCATTTTCTTAAATACATTTGAGAAAAGCCTAATCGCAGAACCAATCAGAAATGTTTGCTCTTGAAGAATGTGCTTTACATCTTATATAGACGAGGACTGGTGAAGCTGGGGTTAAGATTTTATAAGCAAGTCTCTAACAGTGTCAAGCAATTTTATTCTTTCTACAATTCACGAATTATATTCTTTTGTTAAAATCAATTAAAAAAGTGGCCGGTCTATCTTAAAAATAAGTCCGCTAAGAAAGAATTTGAATGATAGTCTGAAGCTGACTATATTAGTCGGACGACTCAATCTTAAAAATTTGAAAATTATTAACATATGCTACTATCTGTTAGAAAGGAACGACTAGATGTACAGGTGATGTGATGAAGAACTTCTTGGAATTAGGAATCGGAGAGCTGAGTTCGTTAGATTCATATACGTACAAATACCCTTGGAGAAATTCTGAATACATCGCTTCCTTCAGCTATGGGTTAAATAACAGGATGTCTGAGTCCTGTAGCGTTGGTTACCAACCAGTCTAACACAGAAAGTAACGTCAGACTACTGTAGGAATTCATCTACCAATACAATCATGAATCGTAAAGAGACATGATCGCTCAAGTTTAAATCAAACATGACTCGGAAAGAAGAAGGCGATTTGCATATGAGTTCCCACATATCTGGGTCTGAAATCGCAGAACACTTTATGAATATACAATGTGGGTATCATCCTTCCAGGAAGTACTCCCTGTATTGGCCAGATCACATGATACGTATAATTTTTTTTTAAAATTATTTTCAGTAAATCCACGATTTCCTCTCAGACAAAGAACGTGGCGCCCGTTTCGCCAGGTCTACTGCTGATGTGTTAAAGGCTATGACTGAATATGTACATCATGCTCTTGATAATAATGGCGAAACTCGAGCTGTGGCTCTAGATACCTCAAAGGCATTTGACACGCAGCTTTTCTTCGCAGGTTCCAAGGCTACGCTATTACAGAATGATTGCTTGATTACCAATCGTTCTTATCAAATCGTGAAATGAAAGTCGTTTTGAACGGTCTCCCTTCCAGATCCTTTCACAAGAACGTGGTTGTCCCTCAAGGCTCTATACGATGTTTTTTGATCTGGTCATCAGTTACCAAGTAGGCATTTATGCTGATGTCACTACCATTTACTTCTGTCTCAATAGCAAATCCATCAGATCTGACAAAGTAAACCTGGCTGCTGATCTTGAAAAGGACCTCCAATCAGTGGTTAACTGGGACAAGAAATGGCTTGTAAATTTTAAAGCATCCAAAACAAAAATTCTCTCATTTAACAACCATAGAGAAACTTTTCTGCCTGTCATCAGCATTGCTCACACCAGACTCCTGGAGGGTAACCCATTGCGCTTTCTTGGCCACACGTTTTCACCTGACTTGAAGTGGAGCGATTACATCGAATGAATAGCGGCAGCTAGTGAAAGGAAAGTTGGGTCACTGTGACATGTCAGAAAATATTCCTTGTCAGAATCAATCTTGCACATCTACAATTCTACCATTCGTCCTTGCATTGAATAGTGATGCCATATCTGATCTGGTGCTCAAGCCATTCAGCATCTTGTTCTTGACAAAATCCAAAGAAGAATCTTTAATGCAATCGACCCTGAGTTATCATCTCGGCTTCAGTCACTTTCTCACCGATACGGATGGCTTGTACCTGTCTTTTCTACAAATATATATATATATATATATATATATATATATATATACACACACACACAGGGTGACCAAAAAAAACATGGATTATTTAAGTGCCTATTGCCAGACATGAGCAAGTGGCAACACTGCGAGACAGTGACCTTGAGCAAGTAAACATTTCACCATTTTAGTAATGAGAATGAAATTCACATTATCCCAGCAGTCAATGAGGAATCTCAACAGCAGATTTCAAGAATGCATTCGTACAGGAGGACGCCGTCTACAGGACGTAATTTTTTAAAAATTAAAATTCCATCATTGTTTCTTAAATGGCATGTTTTAAGGTGTCAATTACTATGAATTAAATATTTTTCTTCCATCACTCTTTGTTTTATTGGATTGTTAAAAAGTTCCCGTTTTTTGGGGTTCACCCTGTATATATATATATATATATATATATATATATATATATATATGAATGAGGGAATGACACAGTTTGAATGCCCAGTAATTGGTGACACGCTGAATTAGGTACATTCATTCATTATTCAGTTGTAGAATAGTCCCCCGTCAATAGTTACCAATTCTTAGTAAATTCGCACAAATATTTATTCATAATTGTTGACAAACTTTGAGTCTGTATATTATATATTATATTGTGTGTGTATATTAGACTGCGCCCATATATATATATATATATATATATATATATATATATATTTGAAGAAACATTGTTTTAGGGTGTGCTATATTTATGGGATAAAGTGTTCAATATCAACGAGAGAACGTATGATAATATATAAATATAAAAGTGAACATTGAAGTTAACACACAGAGGTGACAGGCTGTTTCATGATGGACGCGTGGCCTGACGATTGCGTCCAGCATGAAACAGCCTGTTGCCTCTGAGTGTTGACTTCAATGTTCACTTATATATATATATATATATATATATATATATATATATATATATATATATAGTGTAACCTGGATACAAGAGAAACTCGGATATAAGAGATTTTCTCTGGTCCCAAATTAGAGCCTGTGTTCATGAAACAAAATAGACCAAACCCGGATATAAGAGACTTATTCTCCGGTCCCGACAACTCTCTTATATCCGGGTTACACAGTATATATACACTCACATACACACACACAAACACACAGTGGGGGGTAAGAAATATTCGTACACATACACATTTTTAATTTATTGTATTTCCAACCAATGAATAAACATACTTTTCCTATAATTAACTGCACACGGATTCATAAAAACTAAATATCCATAGAATACAGAAAAAAATGCTGTAATAAAAATAAATTCCATTTATCATTTTAATGTGTAAAAAAAATATTAGTACAATGCAATTTTCAGTTTTTAAAAACAGGTTTGGTTAAATAATTTAGACGCATTATGTCTATTTATTTTAGTTTTAATCCTTTCAAGTCCACGAATTAATTTCTTGATGAGTGTAGAAAATTGATTAAGAAAAATGCCAAAATTTTCTTTCAAATAATTTTTATTTTACCAAGTACTTTCAATCTCATCTGGGACCATTTTCAGTATTTTTGCATGTGTAGACAGTAGCTCCATGAATTCAAAGTATTTTTTCACTATTTTTTTACAACCTTTAAAATTCGATTTATTCTGGTTATGCAAGGGAGGCAATTTTTGTAATTTAAAAAAAAAGTAAGAGATAACGTACATGAATGAAAATATGCCGCCTAAATATACAAATAAATGTGTGTGTGTGTGTGTGTGTGTGTGCGCGCGCGCGTGGGTGTGTGCAGTAAATTTCGGTAGAGATTCCTAAAGAAATACAAATATGTACAATAATTGTGAAATAAACCTTTCGAAAATATATAAATATTAGCAGGTTTTTGCTGCTAAATCAGTGTCAAACAAAATTTTCTGTTCCATTAAACAATCTGACCCTGAAAAGTGGTGCGAGTGAAACGTTGAAGTAACAGAGCAGGTTTTTACAACTAAAAGAAAGAACATTTAAGGCAAGCTGTCTTTGCAATAAGTAGTATTTGAAGTATTAAAATTATAATTAAGTTATAATTAAATCATAAAAAAAACGTAAACATTGATTATAAAATAATTAAATTAATATTAAAGTACTCGATATCAGAGATAGAGCATCAATAGGATTAATACAATGGAAACATTCTAAGCTGGTGGCAAATTTTATATTTTTATTAATCATATATATATATATATATATATATATATATATATATATATATAAAAATATATATGTATATATATATATATATATATATATATAAATATATATGTATATATATATATATAAAAATATATATGTATATATATATATATATATATAAAAATATATATGTATATATATATATATATATATATAAAAATATATATGTATATATATATATATAAAAATATATATGTATATATATATATATATATATATATATAAATATATATATATATATATAAATATATATATATATATATATAAATATATATATAAATATGTATATATATATATATATATATATATATATATATATATATATATATAAATATATATAAATATATATGTAAATATATATATATATATATATAAATATATATAAATATATATGTAAATATATATATATATATATATATATATAAATATATATAAATATATATGTATATATATATATATATATATATAAATATATATAAATATATATGTATATATATATATATATATATATATATGTATATATATATATATTTGGTTCACCACTGCTGTGGCTTGTTATTGAACAAACAACTCCTTAGTTAATCAAACTCTTTATACACGGGACCAGTGTCCTCAAGGACGCATAGCCCGTGGATAAAGCAGTGGTAAACCAAAATATTTAACATGATTTCGAGATATATATATATACTAGACTATTCATATATACGTGTCAGTGGTGCATTGTGGGTAGTCTATTCTTACGGTTATTTTGGCGGAAGTGGTTTGTTCATTTATTTGGATTAATTTATTTTAGCAATATAAATTACTCCAGATAAATGAGTAATTAATCTATCTATCTATCTATCTATCTATCTATCTATCTATCTATCTAATTACAGAGCGAGAGAGAATGGTTAGGATGCCACATATCTTAAGTAATTTTTACAGGAACGGCTTTAATTTTCACACGAATAAACATCTTATGAAATATTTGGTTTAATGGCAGCATTACGTCTTCCTTTCCAGCAAGTTGTATTCTCATAAAAGTCCTTTTAACCATCCCTGCTTAGGGCACGCAAAATCGTTTAACCAAATTATGATATTCAACAGACCAAACTTTGTAACCTGAGTTAAACTTACAGATTATCCAGGTAATACATCAATGCCGACAAGGCTGATGATGACAACATGCCATACGTCTTAATCCGTAATGACATTTTGATTAAACATATTTTGTTATCAAATTATCCCGTTACCGTTTTCAGAATTCTTTATCTGTAGAAAATGTTTGGATGAACAGTTGCGAAACTGTAAAACGAAATCATTTATTGAGGGAAAAAAAATGAACGATTAATTGCGAAGCTCGCATTTAAGTCCGAGACAGGCTGGACGAATTACTAAAATATCGGCGTTAGAGTTAGTAGATACACTACTTCACATATATATATATATATATATATATATATATATATGACGAAATATAGTCATAAGATGTGCTATATTTATGGGATAAAGTGCTGAATATCAGAGATAGAGCGTGTGTATATATAAAAGTGAACATAGAAGTCAACACTTAGAGGCGACAGTCTGTTTCATACTAGATGCAATCGTCAGGCCACGAGTGCTGTTATTTTTCTCGACCGGAAAAAATAAGACCACTCGTGGTCTGACGATTGCATCTAGTATGAAACAGACTGTCGCCTATAATTGTTGATTCTATGTTTACTTATATATATATATATATATATATATATGGTGTCCATAAAGTTCCGGTGCACATTAAAAAAATGATAACTTTATTTGGGAGAGAAATAATTTCTAAAAAGGATTACAAAGTAGTAAATCTATATTTTTTAAGGTTTCATTGAAATTTTATTTAAGTTTTCACATTTCCGTCATCATTAGCAATACAAAGGGTAATACGATTTTGTAGTAATGCCTGAAATCACATTAGTTATTTTAGCTATACTTAAAACTAGGTACATTCAAATTTAAAACATCTTTTACAGATTATTTCTATAGCAAATACAAATAAAGTTATAAACTTTTAAAGTGCGGACACGAAATTTATGGACAACCAGTATATATATATATATATATATATATATATATATATATATATATATATATATATATGACCCAAATAAATAAATAAACGACTTTCAGTGAAATAGCCGCCATAATAGACCACCTACAATAAGCTATATAAACAAATTTTTACTACGTTAATAAAAACACCGATCAAAATAAATAAAAAATAAAATAAATATAAAGGCTAAAAAACAAAAATAATATTAAATAAAAACACGCAAAATAATTTGACACAAATAAATAAATAAACAAATAAACTACTTCCGGTAAAATACCTGCCAAAAATGACTACCCACAATGCATCACTGACCCGTATATATAAATAGCCGAGAAAAATAACAGCACCCGTGGCAATGTGATTGCATCTTGCATGAAACAGCCTGTCGCCTGTAAGTGTTGACTTCTATGTTCACTTTTATATTTATACACGCTCTATCTCTGATATTGAGCACTTTATCCCATAGATATAGCACACTTTAAGACTATATTTCTTCATATATATATATATATATATATATATATATATATATATATATATTACAATGAATCATTCATATAGAAAACAGATATAGAAGTTAATGATAAAATGGCGAGAATACATATCTGTTTTCTGTATGATAATATAAATTGAACTGCACCACATACTTGATATATATATATATATATATATATATATATATATATATATATCATAAATTCAGAATCCTTAAAAATCCATTCGGTCAGTTGATAATGTATTTCGTGGACTCAAAAAAAAAAGAGACGGAATTTGAGTCCACGACATAAATTATCACCTGATCGAATGAATTTTCAAGGATTCGCTATTCATTATTATATTGCTCTGTTTTTACATTGAGCTCTCGTTGGATTTATATCCTCCTTGGAATTATCCCTACTAATCATCAAGTGATATAACACACAGACACACACACACAGACACACACACACACACACACACACACACAGAAATATATATATATATATATATATTTATGTAACGTAAATCATTCAAACGAAAAACAAATACTGAAGCTAGTTATATGGCGAGAATCACTCTCACAAACAATATTTAATAATAAACTACAACCAACTTCGAATCTGTTAATGAATGGGGTGATCCTTGTTCATAAATTCCGGGTTTATCTGGACTTATTTTTTTTTTGTACGAGCCGGCTTTCAGTCGTTTCGAACGACCATCCTCAGGTAGACATATTAGTGTGTTTTTGTTAAACTCCGAATAGTAATGCGACATCGAAAGATATTGTGGTCCGAAAGAGTGCTTTTTTTAGTAATGAGATATTGTTAAATGTAAGAATAATTTTGGAGCGCTGCAGACACAACGCTGAGGTTGAATATATGTGTGTGTGTGTGTGTCTGGCATAGATATTTCCATTATTATTTTATGCTTCAACTATACCTTCTAACTCGTGATCTTGTCTATTACTGTTCCTGAGAGTTTGTTCAATTTAATTTACAGCAAAATTAAACATATACCTTTCGTATTTATTTTGCCTGATAAAAAGTGAAAGTAGTGTTTTTAATTAGTTTTTTCCTGTATTTGTTTATATGTTTTTGCAATGAAGTTTCTCTATCAATCTCTTCAACAAGGAACGTTTTCTAACTTGACACTTCTATGAAACAAATCACCCTGTTACATAGAAAAATACATGTTGATCTGTGAACAATAGAATTTAATAGGTGTTTCCACGCTTCTCAAACCTCCAATCTCTCGAAAAGATGCCTTGCTACTGGGTGTGGTTTATCGTCATACCCAGGGCAAAAAAAAAGTCAGCAAAGTACGATAAATATTTAATAATTATGAATTATTAACCATGTGACAGAAATGAAAGAATGTTTTTACGTTCGGAATTTTTGGACAGGAAATTCCCATTTCTCTGTTTATTTTTTGGCCCGTTGATAAACGACAGAGGTATGTCCGAAAATTCCGAACTTAAAACCTTTCTTTCATTTTTGTCATATGGTTAATAATTTATATTTAATAAATGTTTATCGTACTGATTATATTGGTACCCTTTCGTTTGTCCGCGTTTTATTAACTAACCTATCCATTTTACATTTATAAGAATCACACCTGGACACATTCTTCTAATTACATACATATATATATATATATATATATATATATATATATATATATATATATATATATATATATATATAACGTAAATCATTCAAACGAAAAACAAATACTGAAGCTAATTATACGGCGAGAATCACTCTCACAAACAATATTTACTAATAAAATACAATCAACTTCGAATCTGTTAATGAATGGTGTAATCCTTGTTCATAAATTCCGGGTTTATCAGGTCTTATTTTTTCTACGGGCCGGGCTTTCAGTCGTACCAAACGACCATCTTCAGGTAGACAATTTAGTGTGTTTTTATTAAATTCCGAATGGTAATGCGACATCGAAAGGTAGTACGGTCCGAAATAGTGTTTTTTTAGCAATGAGATATTGTTAGAATAATTTTGGAGCGTGCAGACGCAACGCTGTGGTTGAACTTTTTAAAATTTGAAAAATGTGCGTATATATATATATATATATATATAATTATTGCATACACAGACAGACTGTTTTGCTGTTTCACAGCTTTTCAGTGTGACTAGACGTCCGGTTGCCTTTACCTAGGATCGAAACCCGTCTGAATTGGCGTCAGTCGGAAATTCTACCACTAAGCTGTCTGCGCACGGCAGGGATGAAGGTGAATTTTAGCGTATTTATTTTTAGATAAACACACAGTGATCGACAGGACTCAATTCGCTTTTGCCGAAGAGTCACGCTATATCATATTTAATAGTCACTGTTTACAAACCCACACTTCATTCCCCAGAGGGCTCAACCGAAATTACTTTTTTTCAGGATAAATATATATTATTGTCATCCACAGACAGACTGTTTCGCTGTTTCACAGCTCTTCAGTGTGGCCAGACGTCCGGTTGCCTTTAGCTAGGATCGAAACCTGACTGAATAGGCGCACGGCAGGGATGAAGATGAATTTTAGCGTATTTATTTTTATATGAACACACAGTGACCGAGGAGTCACGTTATAATTGCATCCCATTTTCTACACTTAAGCCCCAGTATTATCTTTGTATTATTTTGATACTATCATAATTTTGAACTATGTATCAGCGTTTCTACCATGATCGCCTGCATATTTAAAAGAAATACAAAACAATATGCTATATCTTGTGCCCGGCACGTAACTAACGAAACTTAAGTCGCACACCAAACGTAGGGATATGTATATTTATTAGAATATATTTCGTAGCTCTTTCTAACCGCATCGAGCGCTATTATGTTTACATCTCTCGGCAAAATTTGGTAACTATTTATTTGCTTACCTATGTATGCAAGGGAGCATGCGCGTATACGGTGGATTATATTTCGTTATTTCATTTTCTTAATCATTTATATATATATATATATATATATATATATATATATATATATATATATATATATATATTTGTGTATTTAGGCAGCAATCCTTCTTTCAAGCACATTTCATTAAAAACGACTGACAAGGTGCTTTTATTTAGTTTTTTATATAATTTCTCGTGCGATCTAATAAAGTTTTTCTTTTCAGAGGATAAATTATATAAAAATTGTCCGAATGTTCTTTTCCGAGCGCTTTCGGCTATACTTTTAGCCATTATCAAGGATTGTATTTCAACTGTTAGAATTAGAAATAGTTTGTGTGTGTTTTATAAAGTGATTCATTTTTTTGTTTCAAAACACGGTCAAGATATTATGTCCATGTTCAAAGTTAATATTATTAAGGGTTGGTTTGTTTAATTTTATAAGTAAGGCTTCCATTATTTTTAGCCTTTTTTTGCAAGTGGATGATGCTATTATATTAGTGTTGTCGACAAGTATATTCCGAATAGTGTCCGGTAGGTCTCCATGAATGTTTAAATGAGATCTAATTGAGCTATTGTCAGAAAGGTGTAGGGTTAATCTGCGTGTTAAACGATTTGTAGTGTGGCCTATATAATTATTTACGAAAGTTGATTCTTGAGGAATACAATTCCTTAATGGACATTTGAATTCGTAAATAATATTTGCTCTATTTAATTTTGTTGTAGGAGGTGAAATATATATATATATATATATATATATATATAGGGAGAGAGAGATAGGTAGATAGAGAAATAGATATAATGCTGGGAAACTGTTTGTCACAGAGTACGAGCACTTCATCGACTCAATTCCCGTTAAAAAAATGCACACATATGCATATAATGTCGTGGCTCACCGATGTTTCATAAGGTTCATTAGATATGTAAGGGCCATATATGTCACATCATCCTTATTTCATGACAGATTGTTTTTCTGATACTGCCGTGACAGTCCACTGCCTGACATACATACTTTGTTACTGAGGCTGCAAGATACATCAGGCTTGATATCATATTTGTAGACTGTGGTCTTTCTCTGACGTCGCCTTAGGCTAATAAAGCCTGTCTTTTAAAAACACAGCTACATATGTTGCCAAATGAAAGATATTCTTGCGTTCCCATCTTGGGGAGAGGCCTAACATCTTCCATATATTTACCAAAACTTTTCATTTCAGCAGATATAATTTGGTTGTCTTCAAATTCTATCGCATCAGTTGTAAAGATTTTGTCCATTCCACCATATGTGATGCAAGATCAGTTTCGTCTATTCCACCACATCTGATGTAAGATCTTCCTACGTGTTAGTGTTGAGGTAGAACCTTTCAAGTGTGATTTTTAGACCGTCCGTAAATCGTTTTCCAGGCTTGCTCTGAGGGCTTTTGCCATGATTGTGTCCTGTAACGTAACCAAGTGTCCAGAACATTCTAAAGAAATGCTTCATAATCAAAATACCGTACTCTTGTATTGGAAAAGATATTTTAAAGAGATAACGCAAGTAACACTACTGGAAGCGCTCAGGTCGCTGAATTTGTTTGCAATAGGTCGTTCGAATGTCACATTCATGCAACAGAATTGTTAAGGCCCTTGCCTATTTTTGGTTCATTTACCTCAGATTGCGACCAAAGTCTTCACTAAAGATTTCCCTATGGATTAAATGTATTGAATCTGGGTAGATTCCCAAGCGGTCACGTAGGTAGACACATGCATCCACAGCCGACATCTTACCATTGACGTATATGGATGGTGGTATAGACGCCTTGCCTGGTGTTGGTTGATATATCATGATAATTTTCTCGACGCTGATCGTAAAAACCTAATTCATTATATGATGCTGAAAAGTAGCCTATTACGAGCTGAATATCCCCCGTCATTGCGAGTGACAAGATCACAATCGTCAGCGTAGAGAAGGTACAGAATCAGGGACATGAAGGTATTAATTACGTCATAGAAACGACGGATATGAAAGCTTTCTCGTTGTATGATACCGGTTATATATGCCAATCTCACTGCCAGAGAATGCTTGCAAGATGGAAATTACAAAGCGGATGACGACCAGTCGCATTTCCTAACACCAGATTCGACCAAATCGATAGTTTCCAACTGCCAGATTTGCTTTAATTATTGGCATTTTTTAAATCATTCCAACCTCAATGAAGGCAGTAAAGCCACTAAGACACAAAAATGTTTCTGAGTATGAAAGAATAAGGAAAAAAAGATAAGAACATTATTAAGGAGCGAGAACAGTAAAAGAAGAGTAACCAAAAAGTCAATAGATAACGATTGACATTGCATTTAAATATTTGAAGGTCAAAGTTGACTGGAAAGCATGGAGCCGGAAGAGTGTTAACTAGCGAGATGTATGAGAAAAGAAAATTTTAGCACAGAACTTACGGTTCCAATTAGTCAGATGGGCTATAAATTGATATGTTCTTGTTGCCAATCTAGTACTGCGATTGAATTCATAAAGTACCATAGGGGAGAGTTCGTCAAATCAATTAGCAGGAATCTATTTATAGAAATGGCAAAGGGAAGTTACGTTATGGCGATGGGAAAAGCCAACTGGAGCCGGTGTGTAAGGTTAGGACCAGTAATATTGCGGATTTATTTTTATTTTATTAGGAATTTCTATATATATAGCAGGAGTACCGGACCTTGCCAGAAACATTTTGTTTTGTAAATCTGACAGAAAGTATCAATGTAAACGTTTTCGTTACGCAATAGGAACAACTAAAAAAAAGCAAACTGCCCTAAGTAAAGCGTAATTCGTCTTAGAGGTTTATCAGAATGTCGGTTAACGAAACTAGCAGTAAGAAGGATTTGTTTGAGACAATAAATATAAAGAAGAAGCAGAATCGAAATATCAATTTATAAAATCTCTTCTCAGAAATATAAACAAACTGTGAATCCATACGAAATATCGTGGAAACGAGAAGGAAAAATAACGCTAGTTAGAAGAAAACAATCCAAGAATGTGACGAAAGAATAAAATTTTCTATCTTAATGTAAAAGAATTAATTGAAATACTAAGTCTGGCCCTTGGCTAGAAATCGTCTTCTTACCATTATGAATAAACATATATCTGCAAGAGGAAATCGAGCCAACCATCTGCCCACGCAATCTTAATAAATACCACTCCTGCTATCGCAATTTCACCATCAATGTTTCTAATAGCAACGAAAACAATTATGTTTTTTTTATTTTTTCAAAAGCTTCCCCATAATTAAAATCGCAGTAGTTGGTGACATATTTTCTCTTGTGGCATTGAATATGAGGGCGTCGGTAGATTATTTATTCTCATGTATAAATTGTGTGAAGCCAGGTGTCTATTTCAGAAACTACTGCAAAGTAAGAATGTAGAACAGTCATGGGCATACTGCAGCACAAAGACCATATGCGGCTCTATTAGCTTTCAAATGGTACGTATAATTTTATGAGAAAAATAAAGTTTATTAAAATTTTGTTGGTTTCAATTCGTTTTCACTTGTTCACTCACACTGTCTCATATATAGTCACATATATAAAGATCGATTAAGTATAATGTTAAATTTTGTAACTATTTGTTGATAACTTTTTCATCAGTTTAAACCTTTGACGATGTTCACTAAGGAAGTCCATACGTGTAAACAACATTTGATGTAGAAACAGCAAATATTCATAATACTATATTTCTCTGGATACGAAACATACTTTAGCGAAAGTATTTTCGCGTAGACAAATGAATGTGTGTCGATATTTTTGAGATGAGGTATTGCAATTATTTACACTGCTTAGATTGTTCGAACTGCTGTCCTCATCGTTGGCATATACACGTTTCGGCCGTTGTACGCTCCGGCCTTCTTCAGGTAGACTCAAGGACACATGGTTGGTTGAATTCAATGACTTGACCCAAAGAGTTGTGAGTTCAATAACTGGCTACAGCAGAGTTGAACAAAAACTTGGAGAGTTGTGTAAAAGGGAGATAACTGATACTGAGGTATTCGGAAGTGGCATGGCACGTGAAACTAGATGCATGACACGCGAACTAGAACACTCTAACTTGGTGGACGAAATTAAGGTTTTCAATTCGAAATTTCAGTCACCTGAAGAAGACCGTAGCGTACAAAGGCCGAAACGTGGATATGGCCTGGAAGATTAGGGCAATAGTCCTAACAATGTAAAGAGTATAAATAATTATAAAATAATAAATTGGAATCAAATCACATACAATAGTGAATTCTTCAATAGTTCGGCTCGCGGAATGATAAACTATGTGTTCATGGTTACCCATGGAGTTAAATGAAACTCAGATTGATAAAAGTGTAGTGAGTTGGTTGTCTTTGTTTAGCGGCATATCAATTTCTACGGGTCATTTAATGCTGAAATCTTAATATTTTTACACGATTTGATTCTTGGAGATAATAATGACATTTTACACAAGTCTTACTCATTAACCCATAGCTGAATAGAGAAAAAAGCGGGATCCATCCCTTTCCCAGTGGTAGTTGCGCGTAAGTCAATATAACTAACTCAACGGTTATTGAAAGTCGGGTCCTCGATTAACAATCCCAAGGCTTTATCCGTTACACTACAAGCACATTCAAACGTACAGCTCATGCTATTCCCAAGCGATCACCCCTGTAGGTGTTAAGCAGGATCGGCGTTGCTTATCTTCGATTATCGCACGGGAACCGCTGTGTCCAGCCTGACAAAAATGTAAATCTATTTATTTTACATTATTAGTCATATGGAGACTAAGTATTTGAGAAGAGACATCCAAAAACTTACTGTTCGTTAGTTTTAGCAGTAATTTACGAAGCTTAGTTTGGAAGAAGGCCACAAATATTCGGCACTATGAAAATCAATACCGTAATTATCCATGTATAATACGCATTAATCCATAATACGCACCCTAAAAGTTATGCTGAAAGTATGGGGAAATGCTTCTACTCACAAATAATACGCACACCATTTTTGCTAATCTAACCCTATAATTCGTATCTATCCAATTTCATTACGACCAGCGTTTCCTACTATTAGTAAACAATGGTTTTAAACATAGAATAATATTACACTAATTTAGTTTTATGATAATTCTTATTTTATTTTTCATTTGTAAGTATTGTTAGGTACATATGATTGTATTTGACATTTTATGGGGTCGCAATTTACGAATTTTAGTATCAAAATGTCGTATGTTTGTGGTGAGTAGTCATTTCACAACTGAAATCGACCGATGAAACGTAAACTTTTTAAAGATTTTTTTTGTAGCTGTGCATAATACGCACCTCTAATTTTGCTTAATATTTTTTTTAGAAAAAAAATGTGTATTATACATGCGGAATTACGGTATTCTTAGTAATGTTCAAGTTGAGTAGCATGCATATCTTTACACCACGTCGACTTGACCTTAAAATATTTAGTAAGTTTAGTTTTGAACAAGACTGCAAGTGTGTGACACCCAGTGAGAATCGTATTCGTTTTTCCGTAAAAAAAGTTCAGGCAGAGAAGCCTGTGACATTTACCCGACACCAATGGCCAACTTAACCTATAAACTAAGATTTGTATTAACCAAGGCCATGAGTGTGTCTCACCCATTGAGATTCGAACTATACCTTATTAATAATAGCTCTCTAACAAAAAACACCCTTAAAATATTTACCAGGCTTTTTTATTAGTTTTAAAAACAAGGTCCTAAGTATGTGGCATCCGGTGAGAATCAAAGTCATCACTCTCTGGTAATCATCAACCAAAGAGCTCGTTAACCATTGGAGTATGGTGAGAACAGAAAATCCAGTATGTGTTACACCGTGTGGAACGAGACCACTACTCGTGTCAGCTCGTAAACCATGACTCCATGCTGAAGAATCTGAAATATTTACTAGGCTTTTCTTAGTTTGGCACAAGGATAATAGTATTTAGCACATGGTAAGGCATGAACACAGAGCTAAATCCAGCTTATTGAATATTACACCAAAATGAACTGCCTTTGAGATCTTTTAGCTGCCCATAGTTTTAAAGTAAGAGAAGTGATTATTTTCTTCAGAAGATAGTCAGTCAGTTAAGTTTCACTAGTGATACATGCTTGGGCGATGACTGACGGTGACGATGAAGAAGATTTTTCCCGCAGTAGTTTGCCATTTCCTTCTGCGGTAGATTGGTTGCTACGCAAGGCTAATGAATCCAGTCTGTCTTGCTATGTAACATATATCTGAAGAAGAGATGGATTCATATCTTTCGTAAGGGTATGAATCCATACGTGAGTGAATATAACGAACTCGACTGGAATTCGAACACAGCTCTCAGAGTTCTCATTCGGAGCAGATATCCGTTGCACCAGAACGCACAGAAGGTAGTAGCGAGCAGATAACAGCGGTTGATTTACTGACGAAAAAGGAAAAGTAGATGAAATCGATCCCGTATTTATATTCAAGAACGACATTCAATACAATCCCGTCCTTGGAAAGATATTTACATCATTGGATAATTCACATGTGTCTGATTAGTACGCCTTCCCGATATGCGATTTCCAGATTTGTTTTACACGTGATGCCCGTACATACGATCCGTCACCAAAGATCCCTGTACCGCTCTAGTCAGTATCTGACTCCTTGCATACTCCCAGTCTTCTGAGGAGGTCTTGGCCACTGCGACGAATGAGCAAAATGGGTGTTTCTTGGTAAATATATCTGTTAAAATGAGATGTCAGTGTTATTTTCATTTTTGCGTAATTCAGATGACAATTTATCCATCTCATCCTGTGCAAGCTTGAGACACCTGATCCCCCATCTAATTACTGATCAGGCCCAACTTTGCTTAAGTTCGCCGATTGTATGGGGACCCATATTTCAACGTGATGAGGCCGTACACCCGATATATGTATAAACATTAATATAGCAAGTATATTGATAGAGGTTAAACTGACTGAACAGAAAACGTATGATATAAGGAACTCGACAAGAAATGGAAGTTGGGTTCGTTATAGTCACTTACGCGGAAATACACTGGAGAAAGGCATGAATCCACCTCTCAGCCCTCCCAATTATGGTAAGTAAAAAGGAGTAAAATCTGTATCACTAAATCGTTATAATACCTTCCATCCAAAATATCTTACAATCTAAAAAATATTGTCTGGCTTTAAATACCAGCAAAGTGTTGACAAGCCAGAGAAAACGAATCAATCAATTAGCAAGAAAAATAAAGTCACCAGTATTCTCACTATATAAATGTATTAACTTCTGTGTGCGTCGATGTGGATAATCATGGGGCTCATCAACTTCCTCTCTTTTTTTAGATCTTATCAATATTTATGTTTTCCTCATGTCTTCTACACACTGTTCTGTCATACCCAAACTCGTGTTTCAAACTAATCTGACCGTAAGCCCGACATGTGTATGAAGATACATATAGCTAGTACAGTGTTAGTTACTAAAACCGATTTAGCAGAAAACGTATTATTAAATGCTTTATTGTAGTATGCATGCCAGCTGTTTTACATTTCAAAGTTACGACCATTATATTATCCTACCTTTATATGTCTGTATTTGTTTTTGGATTTCGATTCAAATCCGATCCTCCAAGACTATAAATCGACCATTCGCCCTTGCATGGAGTATTGCTGCCATATATGGTCTGGAGACCCTGTTGTTTGACTCAGGGTTCTTGATAAGATCCAGAGACGGATATGCAATGTAATTGGCCCTGATCTGTCATCTCGTCTGCAGTAGCTCTCTCATAGACGCGACGTTGACTCGCTCTGTTTTTTTTACAAATACTTTCACGGTAATTGCTCCGAGGAGCTACTTTCGCTGATTCCCAGGCCTCATGAATTTAAACGTCCTACGAGGCTGGCATCTCGTTCCCATCCCTTCACCGTTGAAACTGTTAGATGTAGACGTCTCTTCTACTCCAATAGCTTCATGTCTCGCACATCTCACCTGTGGAACTCCCTTCCTTGTTCCTGTTTCCCTGAGAAATACAATCTCCAACTATTTAAGTGTAACGTCAACCGACATGACTAGTTGCCTTGATCTATCCGCTTCCCTTCTCCACATCCTTTCACCTTTCATTCCTATCTGCTCTCGCTCCAAATCTTCTGTAACCCCCTTGCCTTGATCGATCCACTATCTTTCTCCACATCCTCTCCTTTACCACTCCTATCTGCTCTTCCTCCAAACCTTCTGTAACCCCTTGCGTGCTAGTGGCCTCCAGCCTTGCTTGGGGTGATAAGCTTAAAAAAAAACATGCATGTGAGGGGATCGTTCTCAGTTCACTTTTCATGCCCTGTCGGTATTTCATAGCAGGTAATAATTAACAGGGCATTGCATTCACTTTTGTATGCACAGCACTTCTTCTGACCACTCTACCCTCCCGGAGATAAATATGGGATAAATGGAAAGCGAACTGTGATATCTGGCCTTGGCTGCCAATCACTCAACTAGAAGTATAAGTCGGAATATAAAACCGGCAACTTCCTGCCTTAAACTCACTACTGAAGATTCAGCAACATTACTAGAAGGGTGAGCCTGTTATCCAATACGCCACATTGTATGAGAAGCACCTATCCTTGTCACAACGTTTCCTACCTGATTTCTTCAGAATCTATACCCCAAGATGAATACTCTAAAGATTAATGAACCTAAACTGTAAATAGAGACACACATAATGACGGGAATTTAAAAGCAAGCGTGTATATTAATTGTTTAGAGAACTGAGGAATTTTATTGTTATCGGAATGTGGCAGCTTTTGTATTCGAGACAAGAGGATTCCTCCTCGAGACGAACTTCTTATTTTCATTACGATATATTTTTCTTTGATATTTTTTAAGGATGTGTGATGATCAATCGACACATCAACACCTGCAACTTCGGGCATAACTATCTATGGATCCATTCATTCATCGATTAGTACTTCAAGGTATATTTTCGATAATATGCATTGAGTTCACTAATATTTGTTACGTCCAATGAAGTCAATTGACAATATTCCTCTCTTCATCTAATTAACTTTTTGTCTTCTTTTTACTCCCAGCTAGTTGAATATCTCATGCTTCGCATTATCGGTTTTATTTTCGTTTTAAATATTTTTCGGATTTTGACGTGTATCCCGCCAAAAAAAAATTGTAGTAGCGGGTTTAATCAGATACTAACAATCTCTTTTTATCTCAGTCATCTCATAACTGTTTTTTATTTTCACCTCTGGCTTACAGCCATAATACGTTGAAACTACAACTTCCCATATGATCACCGAAGTTAAGCAATGCCGATCCTGGCCAGTACCTAGATGAGTGACCGTTTGAAAATACTAGGTGATATAAACTTGGATGTGCGGTTGGTGTAATGGATAAGGGTTCAGAATTGTTAATCGGAGAGTCGAGTTCCAATTCCTATTTGAATGGCTATATTCACTTTCGCGCAAATACTGGAAAGATATATATTCACCTCTTATTGCCCTAGGTATGAGTTAATTAGTAAAACTTGTATCAATAAATCATTATTATCTCCCTAAAAATCCTTACAATTAAAAATATGTTCTGCCTTTAAATAACCTGGAAAGGGTTGATATGCTGTTGGTTGACTGATTGATTTTGTTTAGCGGCATACCAACACTTCTATAGGTTATTTAATGTCGAACTCTAAATATTGTAAATATTTTTATGGCTTCTGCTAAATATATTTTGAACGCAGCTGTCTATGCCTTCAACTGCAAATAAAATGTATTTTTGGTAATTTTACTGTAAATATATGTTTTTGGTATTTTTTAATATAAAAAAGAATTGTTGCTTTGGTTTGGTTTGATTTCTTATGTATAGCTAGTAATATTATTTTTTTCAAAAACGTATAGCTGGTAATATTATTTTTTTCAAAAACGTATAGCTGGTAATATTATTTTTTTCAAAAACGTATAGCTGGTAATATTATTTTTTTTTTAAAAAATGTATAGCTGGTAATATTATTTTTTAAAAAACGTATAGCTGGTAATATTATGTTTTTTAAAAAAACGTACAGCTGGTAACGTTATTTTTTCAAAAACGTATTATCAGAGGATTTGCTGTTGGACGTAGTTTATCGTCTTACCCAGGACGCGGATGTAGTTTATCGTCATACCCAGGACGCGGACGTAGTTTATCGTCATACCCAGGAAGCGGATGTAGTTTATCGTCTTACCCAGGACGCAGACGTAGTTTATCGTCATAACCAGGAAGCGGATGTAGTTTGTCGTCATACCCAGGACGCGAATGTAATCTGAGGGTTAACTATTTTCCCATAGCTGGTACCCTAACAGGTGCTACCACCCCGGGTCAGGGTGGACCTGAGAACACCAGCAATTAAGAGGTGGTTCCACGCTCCTCACAACCTCCTGATCAGAGGCCTTGCTGTTGGACGTAGTTTATCGTCTTACCCAGGACGCGGATGCAGTTTATCGTCATAGCCAGGAAGCAGATATAGTTTATTGTCATACCCAGGACGAGATCTGTGTTTGGTGGTTAACTATTTGCCAATAGATGGGACCCTAACAGGTGCTACCACCCCGGGTCAGGGTGCACCTGGGAACACCAGCAATTAAGAGGTGCTTGCTGTTGGACGTAGTTTATCGTCTTACCAGGACGCGGATGCAGTTTATCTTCATACCCAGGACGCAATGATTTGCTGGTATTCTCTTATATAAATATATTTTTTATACGTTCATATTGTTTTATTTTCGTTTTGGAGTTTACTATTTGCCCATAGCTGGGAACCTAACAGGTACTACCACCCCAGGTCAGGTTGGACCTGGAAACACCAGCAATTAAGAGGTAGTTTCACGCTCCTCAAAACCTCCAATCTCCTGATCAGACGCCTTAAGCTGTAGATAATGACTCAATGAATCACTTTTTATCACGCAATGTGTCATAGTGAGGGTAATTTGACTGAAAGGTCGTGGTACACTGGGTGCTAGTTTTGAAGTTTTGGACTAGCGGAAGCAAGGAATGCAATTCACCCTGACATCTCCCATGAAAATATCTTCAGGACAAGGCCAGCAACGTTCCATCTGTGGAAGTGGTTGATAGTTGGAAAAAAGGTAAACAACTACAAGACCGGCTAGACCCTTTTGAAAACAGTCAAAGCACAAATGTTAGAATTCGGCAGCTCCGGCCCAGATTGGTGTATGGATGTAAATGCAAGAAATATAAAGGATGAGGATATGTATGATATATAACGGTTTACTGTAGACTTGAAGAGGTTAGGATTGTAGTGATTGGAAAGCATCGTCTCGGCAGTCAGTTCCACAAAGTAGCAGTTCTTGAGAAATGTTGTTGCAGTGGAACTTACGTCGTACGAATGAAATATGAAGGGAATTATGTTAATTCGATCCTGTGAACGTGACATGGCTGTTCTTAAGTGTAAAGCCCTGTACTGGTAGAACTAATGAATACGGCTTGGCTGAACATTTGACACGGAAATAGCGATAGAGTAGCAATAAACTTGCAATGCTGCATCTGTAGGAAAAGGCTGAAAATAACTCATTGTCCACATGGCTGTGTAAATGCTTTTGAAATCTGTCAAGGCTGGAAAGTTAACGCCTGTTCAGATATAACAGCAATACTCCATTTTTAGTCTGAATTGGCTCTTGTATATGTTGTGGATTCCGGTATGAATCCGATATTAATGAATAACAAACGCCAGAAATGGACAAGGAAAATAAATGTATTAACGTAATAATACAAACTGGTAATAACGGTTAGTGGATCCAGGAATGCGGGTTAGTAGCACTAATATATATACAGTCTTGGTATTGAAGTATCGCGGATGACTCCTTACTGAGTCTACGTGCTCGCTACGTGTGACTCTTGTGCTATCCTCCTCTATTACAGATAGTATTTACTGTCCCCCCACGAGGGATAGATGTGGTACAAGGCCGAGTTTAACGTGGGTTTTCCTAGCCCGTAGGCTCGGCCAAAAAATGCCCGTAGAACCCGTATAAACGGGATCATGTTGGTCAACCTCCCCGAACGAGACTCTGTCATTCGGCGGAGCCTTGTCCGGGTTCCTCTCTGCTCAGAGGCAGCGAGTTCGACCGTCTGGTCGAGAAGGCGTCGCCGTCTCCTCTATTACAGACAGTATTTGCTGTCCCCCCACGAAGGATAGATGTAGCACAAGGCCGGGTTTAAAGTGGGGTATTCCCGAGCCTGTAGGCTCGGCCAAAAAAATGCCGGTAGATCCCGTATAAACGGGATCAGGTTGGTCAACCACCCCGAACGAGACAGTACCCTTCGGTGGAGCCTCGTCCGGGTTCCTCTCTGCACAGAGGCAGAGACTTCGCCCATCTAACAGAGAAGACGTCGCCGTCTACTCTGCTGCAGACAGTATTTGCTGTCCCCCGACGAAGGATAGATGTGGCACAAGGCCGGTTTATTGTGGGGTATTCCCGAGCCCGTAGGCTCGGCCAAAAAATGCCCATAGATCCCGTACAAACGGGATCGGGTTGGTCAATCACCCCAAACGATACTCTGCCCGTCGGCGGAGTCTCGTCCGGGTTCCTCTCTGCTCAGAGGCAGAGAGTTCGACAGTCCAACAGAGAAGACGTCGCCATCTGCTCTGTTGCAGACTGTCCGGGTATTCACTGGTAGTAGTATATGTATACCTCGGGTGAGTCCATTTGTGTAAAAAGGGGAGACCCCTCAATAGTATAGAAGCGAAGCTTGTTACAATGAAATGTCATTATAATTAAGAACTGTTTTTGTGACACGTGATATAGAAATGCGATACATCATGGTTGAACATTTTAGATTTTCCAACATTTGGCAATAGATAATCAATGTATATTCTCTCTTCAGTCTTCATCAGTTGATTTATACCAATACTTCGCAGGTCATTAAAACTAAACCAACGAATTCTACTATTTTTCTAACATACTGGTGCTCGGACATACTCTTCAGTATGACAATTCTGTTCTAGTTTCTTTCTATCGATTTTACCCATATCGATTGGGACAGACAATTTAGAATGACTGTAGAGTAAAGCAACCCTTACATTGCGATAAAAAATATATCGTTGGATAAGTGAAATGGCTCTTACAATTTGCATGTTTATTTTAAGTGTCCAGCTCTGTCTGTCATTCCTTTATGTGTTCATGATAATACGACAACCGTGGATCAACACATTGTACTGCTGAAAATATTGTGTCGAATACATTGAGATTCTTATTAAAAATTAAGCTCAATTATTTTTTAGCTCGGTTAATTGCAACTGTACTTATGTATATGCCACTATTTTCTTTATTCAGTTGGCTAACTGTTCTTAATAGAAATTACCAAATTATCATCGAGGTGGCATAGCAAACGTTGTCAGACCATACATGTGCTGTCATTTTGTCCTTACTGTGGTACGGCCCACTGTGTCTCTCTGACAATAAGTTCCATTATTTCTACTTGTGTTCAGTCATCTCGCTGAGCTTCGTGTCATTGTGATGGAACAACATTCCAAGTTTACAGATAAATTCGAGCAATTGTGCATCTACACAAATTATTCCTTAAGTCGCTGAAAAATTTGCTACCTATAATCACGAAATAATTATCCAAGCTAGTTTTGTCGAATATTACTTAGACAGCATTTTTTTTGTTCCGTATGTATACGGAATTTCGTATATGTTCGCGATGATAAGAGGTCTTGAATATGAAACGTAATAGAAGGCACATCAATGTGGATCACCGACAAGCAATCCATATTTTCTGGACTCTACTATAACTTTATCCAATAATCTCCTGTTAATATCACATATATTACATTTATATCTGATATTATTGAGGCATTATATTCGAATACAATATTTTTTTTATCGCAATGTAAGGGTCGCTTTACTCTACAGTCATTCAAATTGTCTGTCCCAATCGATAAATCTGCAAGAACTTCAATACGAATGCGCGGGTTATGTAATAAAAACCTTCTCGGTAAAAGAAATATGAGAACCGAGTTAGTATTTTAGTCGTGTTAGTTACATTCTCTTACGTGCTCATACCCTTTTTGGAGGGATGAACACAATTCTCCACCTCTAATTTAATAAGTTAAGTAGCATAACTTGTATCTAGAAAAAACTTTACAATTCATTAAAAATATTAATGCATTATGCATTCGCAAGGAAAAAATATTCTTACAATTCAAAATATATTTCGGCTTTAAATACCCAACGAAGGGTCGATAAGCCGTAATAAAACAAGTATAAATCAATCTATATACAAGAATTTCAGAAAAAAATCGTTTTCTATCACAGAAGAATCAGCATCACGGCTTTAGTCCTTTTCCCACCGCGGTAATATAGTTTCTCTTTGCGTTTTTTTTATAAATATTTTCTATGTAATTTTTCTGATTTACTTTTCTCTAAGATAAATAGACCTTATGTATTTCAGTGCAGTACTAGCCTGACAACAAGGTCTCATCATTTTACAGTTCAGTTTGCTATATATAACCGCAAGTTCCATTCTAATAGTTTCTTCTCTCGCACTTCCCTCCTGTGGAACTCACTTCCGGCTTCTTCCTTTCCAGGTACCTTTCATCTTCAACAATTTAAATGCAATGTGCATCATTATCTACTTTCTTGATTCCTGTTGTATTGTTCGCTCTCTTTAATATTTGTTTTTTTTTATTACTTTAATTTTTCTTTCCTCAATTATTTTTTTTTCTATTTATCATTCTTTATATTTTTTCTTTGTCTTACCATTTCTGTTTTTTCTTTCTTTCTTTTATTGCTCCTTTTTTTTCTAATTTTTCCTTCACTGTTTTTAATTTTCTTTTCATTCTTTTATATTTCTTCCTTTGTAAGGCGTAGTTCCAGCTTATTCCGGAATTTGGGTGTGGCAAGATAGAGATAGTGAGAACGAAAAAGAAATGCTATATAATGTCAACAGTTGACCGACCTCTTCTAACTGCGTAGGTTATATTACCCCGTGCGCTTCTAAGACAAACACGAAAAGGGTATATATCAACAATAGTTCATTCTGATCATTCTTCGACTACCGCGGTTAGTTCTGCCGAGCTTTTCGCAAAGAGTGAAACAAAAAAAACATGGTATGCCAAATAAGAATCGAATATCTTACGTCAGCTGAAATCCGCGACAAAAAATCTCACCATTAATGTTTCTTTTACATCATAGCTATAAACTTATTGATTGCGGAACCGAAGACTTTAAATTATTTTTTTTATATTTACCATGGATGATAATGACTTTGTTGAATTCCTATCATTTTATTTTGAGTAATATTTGTCTCCTTACAATACCACTCACGTTCTGTTCTATTTATTTCTTTTTTAATTAATTTTCACTTTAAAGATGACCCAAGGATGACACAAGGTAGAGGATTACTGGTGGTTCTTATTGTGTGAGCCGTAAGCAGGGTCGAAATATGAGGCACAGAAAGAATGTGTAGTCGATAACTGTTGTAACGTAGAAAGGGTTACTGAATGAGGAATAACCAAAACGGAGGTTGAAAATCAAATAGTAATATTTATAACATCAACACAATACATTACTCGCCAGCGACGTGAAGTAGGTAAACCACTGATAGTGGTGGACTAGTGGCCAACGAATTTATGAGGATTGAGCCATACCCATTAGTGGTCAAAGGTACGTTATATAACATTAACAAAAAGGGGTAGATAAGATTTGGGAGTTCTGAATTTGAGAAATGAAAATCAAAGAACGACAAAAAATCAACGATATGGAAATCATGTGAATAACGAAAGGTATCTCCCAGACGCTAAATAAATCTGCAACAATTTGATAATAAAGAACTAAAAATTTAAGAACGCAACCGACGCAATTTTTTCAGTCGGTAAATATTACAAGTAAGACACTTTCTATTTTTAACTCTTTCAATTAAAATGTGTTGGTGCCGTAAGCACTTAAAATATAAGGAATAACCAAAACGGAGGTTGTAAATGAAATAGTAATCTTTATAACATCAACAAAATACATTACTCGCCAGCGACGTGAAGTAGGTAAACCACTGATAGTGGTCGACTAGTGTCCAACGAATTTATGAGGATTGAGCCATACCCAGTAGTGGTCAAAGTTACGTTATATAACATTAACAAAAAGGGACAGATACGATTTTATATTACAAGTAAGATCCTTTATATTTTCATCTCTTTCAATTAAAATGTGTTGGTGCCCTAAGCACTTAAAATATTTTGGTACCACGCTACGTCTGCGAGTTACGTATGCTAGCATTTAGTCTCGAGGAATAGTGCGAAAAATCATATCAGCCGAGAACTTATAACGTGGAAACTTTAACTGGAAACAAATATAGAAATAACGGAAGTCACCTACGGCAATTGAATTGGAACTGATCATCAGTTCCAACTCAGAATAACACTATGCCATGGGAAACCAGCCAGAACGAACCAATTGCACCTGAGAAGTCACTTTCAAATTAGCTCCGATCAGGTTCTAACAGAGCAGTGACCAAAAGTGGTTGTGTAAACAAATCAACACGTTACATAATCATATAAGCAAATGGAAAGAATATCACCAACCGAACATGAGCGTAATCTACTCATGTGATAGTTCACAAAAATTAAACCCCATAAGTTTAATTGATAATATTAATTTATTCACAAGCGAAGATATGTTGTACTGATGAAATACAAACCACATTATCCCCCATAAGCCTTTCTCATTTTTAACCAATCAAAATCGATATAAGGATTCGGCGCGTGTCATTCTCTTTCCTGTTCGTAATGGCGTGTGTTTCACATGTTAATCGTGGTCCACTTATTTTTCTTAGGCGTGTACAGCAACGTCATATCATATCAATTTCTGTGGTGGCCCCTTCCCTTAATGGCCTAAGTACTTATTTTGTTTAATGTTTAATCCAACCCCGGACGTAAGAGTTTATTTATGCCGATATGTATGAAAAACAACTTTTAAACCGAAAATGGACGGTTGGAGAAACCGGGAAAGTATCCTCCGGGAATTCTGTTCCACGGAGCCAAATTTGTTGGGAAGATGCTCTCCGCGCGGAACTTTTTTTTTTCTTTTTTTTTTACTAAAGTATAAAAAAGGAATGAGGGTGTTTCGTCTAGATTTACACAAACGTGATCGGTCATAACTTAGAGGGTTAGAGTTCACGAAACCAAGGAATGGACATATTTCATGGAAATAGCGAGATATTGGTGAGATGTTTGCAATGTCTCGTCTGGGAGAAAGGGGTTGTAAGGTGGAAAATGATTCATCATCTACAGGTTGGCATAGACTCTTCTGTTCACTTATCGTAGTTACTCGTTGGTCACATGTCGCCTTCAGTATATCCTGTAAGTGTCAATATTTCCCAAGCCCTCTTTTAACATCATGCGTCTAAAAAAGTTCAAATGTTTCTTCCCGATTCAAAGTAAAAGTATACTATGTATTTCGACTCTTCCTTAAAGCTTCCACGTTGCTATCATATACTTTCCATCGTAGTTTCAGTATCATTTTGTAGAACAACATCCCTTTTGTCGCTAGACTCTCTCTTTCTGTAACGGAAGTGTTAGTCGGGTGCTATGCAAGAGAAATTATTCACAGTTTATACTAATTATAGCCCATCCGTGATATAGCAACCCATTAATGCACGAACGGAACAGAACAGCGGAAAGAAAGTAATGACACATTTCTCTGTTTCTAAAAGAGATTTTTTTTCTACCGACATATACATACTTATTTGAAATTTATGCAAACCAAAGAAATTATAATATATATATATTGCAACAAGCAGTGAGGACGGGGTGAAAAGAGAAAGAGAGTCTTATTTGTAATATTTCTCAGCGGTAAAACGTATTGGACGGTTGAGTTTCTGGAGTGGCTGTGTGGGTTCGTCAATAGGATTTTGATGTTTGCTTTTGTCGCAGCCTACATAGCAATTGGTGGGGGCTCTCTGTGAACAAATATCATTCACCAGCCCTCATATGAGAAACCCCTCCCCACCAGGGATTTCTTCTTAACAAAAGGGAAACAATCACCCTTTGCATCCCTACATCTGTACGGACATAGCCCAGCATTTACTTCTACGTAGAAGGATTTATATTACATTGCATTTTGTATCAATTTTATTTAGTTTTTCTTAAAATGTTCTTGATACCTAATCATGTGGCAAGCGTTTCGGAGGCCATTTTCGTTATGGCAGTGCGCCTTTGGATGTCTTTTTCAAAATGTCTTTCTGCTGTAACACTTTCCAGATGCTGAACATTTTGTATTTCCTTGATTTTGACATGTCAAAGCGCCCATATCCCAACTGTCCCTTGTGCTATATATTCTGATTCTTTTAGATACTGATATCATATTTCCAGTCATTAAAATCAAATTGATATCTCTTATAGTCTAGATAAGCGCTTCTTAAACGTTTTTTTTTTGCGATCCCAGGCATTAACCAACTACACCGAAAAATGCATCCGTTGTCACTACACCAGTCGCCACGGCGCCACACGCGGATTTTATTACCGCAGCACTTGGAGGCGCGTCACGTTAAATTGGGCGTTTCTGAAATAGCATATAAACTGAAATTCAAGCGTTTGAATTTTAGTTTCGAGACCCCAGCATTTCGCTTCGCGATCTCGTTTGGGATCGCGGACTATAGTTTAAGATCTAGTTACAGCTGATGTGACATTTTCGTTTATATTACTAGCAAAGAATTGATAGCTCATAACTTTTTATTAAATAATTTGAAGAAAGGCAATGAAGCTACAAAGATCTAAGCATTTAATGAATTTGAGAGCATATGAGAAAAAAAAGAAAACATTATTAAGGAGAGAGGACAATAAAAGAACAGGTTTTAAGAAGATATTGCATTTAAATCTTTGAAGACCAAAGTTAACAGAAAAGCAAGAAGCCGGAAGAGAGTTCCCAAAGCGAGAAATACGAAAGAAGAAAGCCGCTTATATTTAAAAATTAAATTGTTTTAATTCGACTGATTCTCTTCTGTCATTTACACACAAAAGGTCACTGGGATAAAACATTTTTCACTATTTTCTCTTTCCTTTTTTATTTTTATTTGGCCAACTTTATTTATTCTTTTTAATTGTTGCAACCCAAGCAAGGCTCGCAAAACAAATAGGCGCAAGTGTGAAAGAATATGAGAAAAATCATTAGTAAGGAAAGAGGACAATAAAAGAACAGGCCTGAAGGAAACAGAGGATGACGTTTAGTATTGCATTTAAAACGCCATTGATCGTTTGCAATTTCATTGAAATCATGTAACTATTGATTCAAGGTACGATTCATTTTTATTTAAAAGTGTAGAATTCAACTGACATTATTTGAAAGGAATATTTCTCTAATGCAATCGGATTTAATTCGCTTTTTAGAATACTGAATCATATCGTGAATTTCATTCACGATATCGAAGTTGAACTAAACATATATGGCGAGCCATGAATCGGCCATGAACTTAAACACATAAAAGAAGACATATTGTTTTTCATTGCCTGACAGACGAAGTGAAATAATGTGAATCACGTAAAGGGCAAAACATTTATTATTATTATTATTATTATTATTATTATTATTATTATTATTATTATTATTTCTTTGAGTTTCTCTTGTATACATATTTCCTTCCGGGTCCCAACCAGAGACCTAAGGTTAAAAATGGCTTCATTGATCATTTTTTGCAATAAAACAAACCCCCACTAAGATAACATATTTTACATAGATAAAGCTCTTCGTAATGTCAGAGCCGTAATTGTAAGTACAATTTTTTTGTATTTCTTTCAGGCCTGGGTTACCACGGATCTTTCGATTTCTATCGGAACTGTTTCCAATCAATCCGATTGCTCCAACTACAAATGACATTATTGAAGCCCTCATGTGCTCATGTGATTTCCGTTTGAAGATCCTTGAATTTTGATAGATTTTTTTAAAAGATCTCCAAAGTTACATTACAATCTGCCATGTCAATAAGAAAGCACATTCCATTTTTATGGTCTGTGATTGGGCGATCAGCTTTGATTGTTCTGTTCGTGTGTATTGTAAAGTTTCTATAAAATTGTTATTATTATCATCATTATTATTATTCTTATTATAATCATTATTGTTGTTGTTGTTGTTGTTGCAATTAGTCGGGATTTAAGCCTTAAATATTCGGAGATTATGAAGTCATCAAATTATAACATACAATAATATAATTTATGACACTTTTTAGATAGTACTAGTACCTAAATTATACATTAAAAATACACTAGCGTTATTTGGAAGGACCATTTCTTCAATGTAATCTAATTTAATTAACTTTTTAGAATGTAGAATATATTCGTGATATCGGAGTTTCCATGCATATACGTATGTGGTGAGCCATGCGGTCTACGTGTCCTTAAAAATGTATAAAATAAGATACTGATTCAATTTGTTTTGTTGTTTTCAATTACCTGACAATTGAACTGTAATTATGAACATTACATAAAGTGCAAAGCTTATATAACTTTCTTCTTCTTCTTCTTCTTCTTCTTCTTCTTCTTCTTATTCTTATTCTTATTCTTATTCTTATTCTTCTTCTTATTCTTCTTCTTATTCTTCTTCTTATTCTTCTTCTTATTCTTATTCTTCTTCTTCTTCTTATTCTTCTTCTTATTCTTATTCTTATTATTATTATTATTATTATTATTATTATTATTTTCTTTGATATCTGGCGTTTACACATTTCTTTCCGGGTCCCGCCCAGGGACCTAAGGTTAGAAATGGCATCATGAGATTTCCCACTGAAAAAAAAAATTACATAGATAAAGCCCTTCGTAAAGTGTGGGCTGTACTTGTCAGAACAATTTTTTGTATCTCATTGAGACATGGACTTCCAGGGATCCCATCAATAAGCATACTGGAATCTTTTCCAACCAGTCCCAGGGCTCCAACTACAACAGGGATTGTTGATGTTCCCATGTGACACATTTTTGAGATTTCTATTTCAAGGTCCTTGTATTTTGACAGTTTTTCGAATATCTTCAAAGATACATTGCAGTCTGCAGGGACTGCCATATCAATAAGGAGGCACTTATTTTGTTTGTGGTCTTTAATAACAATGTCTGGGCGGTTGGCTTTGATTGTGCTGTCAGTGTGTATTGTGTAGTCCCATAGAATTGTAACAGGTCCTAACTCCGTAATCGGGTCTGGGTGGTGTTCGTACCAGTTTCTTTCAGTTTCCTTCCCGTAGGAGTTGCAAATTTTATTATTATTATTATTATTATTATTATTATTATTATTATTATTAATAATAATAATAATAGGGGGTAACTGCTTTTCACTTATAAGGAAAAATTCGGCATTCATTAACTGAATATTGAGCATTAATTTTCGTTGAAATTTATAACATTTTTCTATTTAAATTATTTCGCAGGTAAGTTCTATGTGTAGTGTCATTTCAGTACGTAGACGATCGTTGCATTTCACGATTTCCTGTCCTTCACAATTCTTTGTAAATGTTGTCTTTTCGCTATCTCTCCTAATCCCAATTCTCACTGTCATTTACACAAGCTCGTTAGGTAGAGTATTCCCTGATTACCGCTGTCTTTCTCGTATGTCCAGTAGTCAGTGTCCAATTGTGGAGGCCTTCTTTCCTCATTATGAGTTCTGGAAATGTCTTTCTCCCTCTCTCTGATGTCGAATATAAGTGTACTTTCGATTTTCTCTAAAACCCCTGTAATTGCTAATATATCCATTTGTAATATCATTCTTTAGATCCAAATTACTGTTGCCTCAAGTATTTTCTTCATCTGTGAGGAGAGTGTCAAGTATTCATTGCAATATACGAGGATAGAATTTACATAATATTTAAGTACTCTTTTCTTTAGATCTAACGAAATTCCAGTTTCTTAATACTTTGTTAAGCTTTTGGAAATCATCTTTCGCTATCACAATGGGCCTTTAAATTTCCGTGTCGCATTGTTAATTGCCTGTTAAAATACTTCCTCCATATTTAAATATTTTACTTGCTTGATTTCCAGTTTGAATTTCGAATATTTGGCTTTTTTTCTTTTATATTTCTGAGATGAGGTATTATGTACACTATTTATATTATTCGGACTGTTGTCCTCATCTTTGTCGCAATATCTATTACAACGTTTCAGCAGTTGTACTCTTCATGTGGCTGGAATGTCGAACTGAACCCTTTATTTTGCTCCACGTGCCATGTTTTAATGGATGTCAGTTATCAGTTATCTCCTGTTAATTCCCCTCTCCAAGTTCTCCACTGCCTTAACCGGGTATTGAACTCACATTCTTTGGGTCCTGTAACTGGATCTAACCAACGCCTTTATCCACTGTGCCACAATATATTCTAGGCTGTTCAGTGCTTTCTTATAGTTTTCTTTCGTCCACAAACTGGTATCTTTCATTTTAGTATATAATGTATGTGTTGGGAACCTCAAGGCGGTGTAATGGTTAGCAAGCTTGTCTCGTTAAAACATTTACGACTGAGTAGTGAGTTTGATTCTCACTGGGTGCTCCCTTCTCTCGGCCTTGTGCCGCATCTAGGATACGCTTAGAAAATCACTATAATGTATGTCTTTCCTTCCTAGTCTTTTGCGTCTGGTAGTGTGGAAAACCAAACTATTGGTTATGTAATTATATTCTCTTCGAGTTACATGATTGATGTTACTGATGAAAAGTGATGTTCATTCTGTTATTTGCCAAATTGTAGCGCCAAATAGATCCGATGAAGGACAGTCCTCATGAAGACCTACAGTATGAATCGTCAAGAAACAGATCACTGCTTCCTACTACTGCCATTTTACGTGATAACATAATATTTTATTTTTTCCTTTACGATTTATTTATTTATGTTAATTTAACTTTGTACTTCCTCTTTTGATAGATTTTCAGTATTCAGATCTTTGCACAAGAAGTGATATCAAAACAACAAGCAGCATGCAATACATTTGTCTACGAGCCTATTCTTCTATAACTATATCAGATAAATTTTAGAACCTTAAACCTTATTTATGTTGACATATTATAATATTCTGCTATATGATGTCCAATTCTCTACGAGCTTACAGACATATCACGTCGAAACACCAGTTCTCTTACGGCTATCGAAATTAGCAACGTCGACTCTGGCCAGTAACTAGATGGGTGGCCGCTTGGGAATACCAGGTACTGTAAGATTTTATGTACGTGTGATGTAATCGGCTTGGTACTAGAAATCGAAAAACCGAGTTCCAATTCCAGTCGAGTTCGTTATATTCACTTCCGGGCAAATAGCCTTGCGGTATGTATGGATCCGACTCTTTTCTCCCCAATATTTGGGTTAATCAGTAGTAGTTGTATAAGAAAATCATTATTATATCCAAGAAATTCTTACAATCTAAAATTACTCCCTGTCTAGGGAAGGTTACTGAATAGAAGAATAACACGAAGGTTGGTAATGAACGATCATACTTATGACAAGAACGACACAGCGGCGCGTAGAAGAAGTAGTCAACTGCTAAAAATATGTCAAGTGAATTCCACAATGAATCTCCAACTGCAGGATATCTACCAACTGCCCGACACAGTTAGATGAGGCACAAGGCCGAATTTAACGTGGGGTATCCGAGCCCGTAGGCTCGGACAAAAATTCCCCGTAGACCCTGTAAAAAAACGGGGTCGGGTAGCTGTCTACCAGCCCAGACGAGGCTATGACGAAGGGCAGAGTCTCGGCTGGAGTGGTAGGCAGAGAGTTCGACCAGCTCAGCTGGAGACGAATATTTAACTGAAGGATATTTGCCAACCGTCCCACGCGGTCAGATGTGGCACAAGGTCGAATTTAACGTGGGGTATCCGAGCCCGTAATCTCGGGCAAAAATTCCCCGTAGACCCCGTAAAAAAACTGGGTCCGGTAGCTGTCTACGACTCCAGACGAGACTCTGCCTTTCGGCACAGTCTCGTCTGGTTTCCTCTCTGCCTGAAAGCAGAGAGTTCGACCAGGTCAGCTGGAGACGAATCTCCAACTGAAGACCAACATACAGTATTTACTACTGTATTTATGAGAATGGGGACATACCCATTATTGTCCGTAGGTGTGCTACAACATTTTAAATAACCAGATAAACCGTAAAAAGCAAATAAAACTACTTCTCTGCTAAGTCTACTGAACTGTTTATTAGAGTATTGCGTGTTCTCCTATACTTTCTATCGTTTCATTATTCAATTTTGCATTTTATGTATCTGCTTTCGTCCTGACTTAATCTTTTATCTTCCAACCATATTCGCGAATTGCACGATCTTTTTTCTCCAGAGTAATTTTAAAACTTTTGCCTCCATTTTTGTACAGGTTTCTTTCCTATTCTTTCTAGTTCTCTTTGCAGGGATTGGTCACTCAAAAAATTGAGATAAACACCCATTATGTTGTTTACGTAACAGCTCGAAAGTTATGACCATCAAAACCCTCACATATTCGTCCATATGTTGTTCACTCATGTTGATATATTTTATGTTTTTCACTTCATCTGTTGC
>OZ038496.1:69169376-69176876 GCA_964036315.1 Acanthosepion esculentum
ATATATATATATATATAGAGAGAGAGAGAGAGAGAAAGTCAGTGGCATATTGCTTTACGGTTAAAAAAAACAAGGAAGCGACTATTTAAAATCGCCCATTTCAGCCTGCCTTATGGAAGATCCTGAGCAGGAAAAACTGCGGCTGGCGACCGAAATAAGTGGAGGCGTACAAGTCATGAATCATTAATACGTTCTAAGAACATGCATTGACCTGTGCAAATATCAAGCATGTTAAGCAGTGATTCTACTGATTACTGTTGAAAATAACATTGACGGAAAATGTAGACAACCTGTAAGTCTTACAGTATATCTGAACAAAAAGAAGACGTATACTTACAATCTGAAAGAGGCAGCAGAAATGTATGGAACCTATAGGGTGAAAAGTTGTAGTGTTTAACATGCACATGGTCATGGGGAGCAAGAGGCAACAATGAGTACTTTATTTAACGGATTGTAACAATAATGATAGAAAACTGAAAGAAGGATTTAACGGTTTCAACAATTACATAGAACAATAAATGATAGGTAAATGAGGAGAGCCATGATTATTTGCATCTTTAAAGATGTGGCATATTGAAGAAGAATAATGTTGCCTTACACAAGTAAATCGACTCAACCATGCAACTGAATTGAGAGTGCTTAGTAGATATCAGAGCATACTAGGAGACTAGTGTATTAAAAGCCACATTACGGAGATAACTGGTATAATAACCGTCAGGTAGAAGAGCAACACACCTAATATAGGAATAGTATAAATAGGGAACATTGCCTGAAATCTCTTTCCTCTGTGCTATTTTTAATTTAACTCAAGAGCTTTTCGATTGTGCATATCTCCTGAAGCAGTTACCTTAAGATTGTACAGTGATTTCGCTTTCTATGAATTTGTTCCCAAATGCCACGTTTTAATTATTCTTCAAAATTATCATTCTTGACAATTTATATAAACGTACGTATTCAATAATGTATATAGCTTCAAAATTCATCTTGCCTCTTTCGCGTAAAATTCTTATAATCAATTCAAGAATTACACATACAATATTCTTTAAAGTAGATGCTGGAACCTAGCTTAGACGGTGGAATCACGTGTTATTAATTTTTTTTCTGGAAATTATGCTAAGACATATCGTTGACTACTTAATAAAAGTTAAGGTCTCTTACATTTGAACACCGTAAAATTGTTAATATTTAATAGCCATGATAATTTGAACCCTTTCCTTAAAAGGAGGGGGGCAATCCGACGTGGTTTAATGACTAGCAATCTTATCTCTGAATAGTGAGTTCGGTCCGCACTGGGTGACCTATACATTCGGCCTTGTGCCACATCTAAGTTACGCTTAGAAAATAATCATATCAATGGGGCAACTCGATGTGGTGTAATTGTTAGCTAGCTTGTCTCTCTATGTAAATTACGAGTGAATCATGAGTTCGATCCTCACTGTGTGGCCCATACATTCGACCATCTTCCACATCTAAGATACGCTTAGAAAATCATCATATGAATGGTGCAACTCGATGTGGTGTAATTGCTAGCCAGCTTGTCACGCTGTATAAATTACGATTGAACAGTGTGTTCGATCCTCGCTGAGTGCCCCATATATTCGGACTTGTCCCACATCTAAGCTATTGTCGCAGTTAGCTCCTCCTCATTTCCTTAACCCGTCAACAGGGGTCTCTCTCTCCCGGGAGTATAAATACTGGCTGACCTTTCGCCTCTTTCTCTCTTTTTCTCTGCTTACGCGCACGTGCGAGCAACTATGTCGATTTCGGCAGTGTGTAGAGGACCGTTGCGGTGGGTGAATGTGAGAAGAGAAGATGAGTTATCTCTAGGTTAAGGCTTCCGCTGGCCGGTCCAGCTACATAAGAATGTTGGACTTTAATGGAGTCCAAAGAAACAAACAAGACCGATATACATGAATGCGAACAAATATATATTATTAACAAACAGGTTAAAACACGAGTTACAAATACATTGAAGACATGAATAAAATGTTACAGTGTCTGTATGGAAAGTTGTGTATGTGTGTGTTGTTTTGAATGTCCGTACGGGTGAATTTTGTCTTAGCGTGTTCCCAGAATATGGGAAACGCTGGTTGTGTATAAGAGTTCACATATTGGAAATTTTTAGAGAATGTTTTTTGTGCCCCGCCCCACGTGCGAGGTTTCGGCCCGCGGCCGAAATCGACATAGTTGCTCGCACGTGCGCGTAAGCAGAGAGAAAGAGAGAAAGAGGCGAAAGGTCAGCCAGTATTTATACTCCCGGGAGAGAGAGACCCCTGTTGACGGGTTAAGGAAATGAGGAGGAGCTAACTGCGACACTACGCTTAGGCCCTCTGTTCAAGATACACGGCACATAGAAGCGAGTACAAACAATTATTTCATCATAAAACACAGAAGAATAAAGCAGAGAGAAATACAAAAGTGATACTTGTAGTGCTAATGCTAATTGTAATGAAGGGTGTTTCATTAAAAAGTATCAAAGTCAGCAGTAAATAAATTAGTGTTATTGGTGAAAATTTATTTATTTCTCTATTGGATCATATTATTTAAGTCATGGCAATTATATCTGAGAAATAATATCGCCCAAATGCCCGCGAAATCTGAAAGAAAAACAATCATTAGGCGCTTAAACTTAATTCACATTTAAAATCGGTTCAAGTTATTCGAACACACTTTATAAGCCGTTTCCTTATCAGGAAACATTCATTGATCGGACATTCAGTGCTACTTTTGGTTTAACAATGAAATAGGTTTCTCAAGTCCAGTAACTGTTATTGCTCTTTCCGATAGTGATGGGAGCTTCCTCCATAACGTTTCGCTTGGAGCTATGTGGAACGTTGGCATATAAATGTGGGTGATAGAATGATAAAGTGATAAAGATAAATATGAAGAAAGATAAAGGGGAAAGTGTGAGGGAGAAGGAGACGGACAATGCAGAAGAAAGGGGATACAAATTAACCTCGCTTCTCGAACCTCTCACATGTCAAACAAGTCGGTTTTCGAACAGAAAATTCGAGATGAAAATGCCTCGGTTCTCAAACAACATTACTGAACCGAGTTAACCTAAAGGAAATCATGTCTTAGTCGACCGCCGTGTTGTATACATTCGTGTGTTGTGCTGTCCTTTTCTTATTCCAATTTTATTGTACTGTGCTTTTTTTAATTATCTTCATTTGTCCTCATTCATGGTTCCAAAGAAAGCTAGCAATCATATTGGCAAAGGAAAATGAAAAGTTAAGAGAAAAACAATTTTTGATAATATTGTCTCTGTGATGATGATGACATTGTCTCTTCCTACTCAGTTTCATATGACAAAATCAATGATCTATATTATTCTTATAAATAAAAAGACGATCTTGTCTTTACCTCCCCTTTCCAGACAATAACATCTCTTTCCTTCCCCTGCCACCAACAATTCTCCTACTTACAGGTACAGTAAAAATTAAAAAGTTAATTTATATTTTAACTGTTTAGTATTGGGTTTATTTATTTATTTCTTAGATTTAATGATTTTCATCAGTTTGTGTATAAACTTGTGCACAAAGTACTGTTAAAATTTAAATAGGGGACCAGGAATGAATTAATATATTTTACATTGATACCTGTTGGAAAAATAGTTTCGGTTTACGAACATTTCGTCTTACGAACGGGCATCGGGAACGAATTAAATTCGTGAACAGAGGTTCCACTGTAGTAAGATGGATAGACAGAAGGAGAGAGAATGATAGAGAAAAGGAATGTATATGCGATACCCAAGTAGAGATATAACCAGAGAATTGGACGAATAGAGAGTGGAAAAAAGAGAATGAGGGAAAACGGCATAGATAGATAGATAGATGGCAGTGAAAGAAAAAAAAGAGTCAGTGCCTAAGAGAGAAAAAATCAGAAAGGGAAAAAAAAAGCTTGAAGCTTGGAGGTCATAGAAAGTAGGGAGAATGAAATAGAAAGTGGATTATGACACAGACAGACAGACAGAGAGAGAGAGAAGAAACGAAAAGAAGTATGACATCTATAGTGAGAGGGAGAGATACAATGTTAGAGATTTGAGGTGGGTTAGAGGAAATTTGCGGAGAAAACGGGGAAAAATGATAAGAAAGGATGTTATGGTAGAGAAGGTGACAGAGAACCAAGCGAGTTAGAAATTATGGCGAATATATTTAGAATTGCCTCTGCCTTATGATTTCCCCTCCAATATGAAATTGCCGATAACTATCCATTGTAAAAAAAAAAAAAAAGTCTTGCAATAAAACCAAATAAGAAACATTTCGAAACGAAAATCAGAGCCGACGGCCGAAGGCGGACGTGTAACTGACATCAAAAGTGGAATAATTATAAGCTATTAAAAGACATGGCAAATTCTAATTAGCTATTATTTTAAATTTTAGTTAAAGATTTATCCTTGCTGCACCATTATTATCCGCAAGGTATTTCCTTTCATCCCCATTTATTTTGTTTGTTTTTCCTTGTAACACGATATGCTCGTAGCGTAGGGGTTAACAGCGTGGAAAGTAGAATCGACATGTCCAATTCAAAATATAGTTCACTTTTGCACCAATACTGCCATTTCTTCTGTCACCAGCTTTTGTGTTTGATATCTGAACAGATTAGGCTCTATAGCCTTGGATAGCAACCAGTTTAGGGAAAATAACATTCTGATTCCAAAGCGGTTTAAGCTGGAGTTGTCAACTTCTTCTACTGGGCGTACGGCCGCATCAAGTTGTATGATCACCGAAGTTAAGCAAAGTCGAGCATGATCAGTATCTAGATGGGTGACTGATTTGGAATACCATGTGTTGTAAGCTTGAATGTGCGATTGGCGTAATGGATAGAGGTTCGGAATAGTTCATCTGAGAGCCGATTTCAGTTCCCAGTTGGATACGTTATATTCACATACACGCAAATACCATTGGAAAAGTTATGAATCCTCTTCTATTATTCCACAGAAAGTGAACGTTCTAACCACTAGGCTACGTCCACATACATATTTATTATGATTGTCATTCACGTAATAAAAAAAAATGTTTTGAAATTAATCAATATATCGCGAAGTGTCTCCACAAAAAAGGTTGGGCCGTAAAGAGACTATAACAGTGCAAACACTGAAAGTAGGTCTCCGACCAATGCCTTAGATGTTGGTGCATTTCTCTGTGAATATTAGTTTTTGATGACGAACTTCGTCGACGTATGTAGATTTTTGATGGATAATGTCAGCCAATTCGATTATTCAGAAGTATAATACTTTAGATCCTTTGGTCCGATTGTGCGCCAGAGAAAGTTTTGATTCTACATTTCTCCCATTTGTGAGCTCGCGACGGGGAATGTGAAGTAGCTGCGGGTAAATGACGTGATCAGTCCATCGCACTTGTGCCTCCAGATCGGTGAATGTAATGATGATTAATCTTCAAAACAGACATGTACGTGAAGGACGTCCAGTGGGAGAAATCGTTGCAATCGAGTAATGCCACTTTCTAGGCCTGGGCAGACTGTATCCGTTGGCAAGACGAACAGTTAAAATCGAAGATTTCCTGACTGTAGTAAATGGCCAGCAGATGCTCTGATGCACTCAACAGCAAATGCTGACACCGCCTTCATGGCCTTTGGATCCATAGATGAAATCATCCGTTTACACCGCTGTGAATCACCTTTCCCATACAATGCTTACATACATACATAAATTCCAGTGTACGCTGCTATCTTATAATTTGTGATCGATTTCTGCTTGGTATTTAAGTCTACTGTTTTCCTGTTTTGTTCTACATTCTAAGGTCGTTTTCACTGTCTTCTGGCTGATGACAAGGGTATGAGGAACTAATAGATAATGGTTGATTTTTTTGCGGCATGTCACAAACTATGTGTTATTTAATGTTGAGAAATGTAAATAATGAGAACACAATTTTATGGCTTCAACTAAATATATTTTGAACGCAATTCAGCTACAGATAAAACGTATTGTTGGCCATGTATTGGCTTTTTTATATGAAATGTATTGCTATGTTTTACCATTAAAATGTATTTTTTAAATACTTTTATAGTGTTTTGATCCCAGTTTGGGGCTTAAATATTTTCCCATAGTACGGGTACATCGAGTCATGTCGATCGCTGGGCAAAACGAAAAAGAAAATGGAAGTGTTGTTAGACGTGTATATAATGTTTCAGAAGTGCTATATGCCGCATGCCGACCAGAAAATCTTGCTCCATTTAATCATGTAATTGTAGTCCGTGGAAATCAGGTTAGTTAATTTCGGAAGATGCGTTAGTTTTCCAGTGTATTTAAAGCAAACACACACACACACACACACACACACACATACTGATATATAAATATAAATATATATATATATATATATATATATATATATATATATATATATATGTGTGTGTGTGTGCGTATATATAGATATATATATATATATATATATATATATATATATATATATATACTGAGGGAGCGAGAGAGTAGATAGTTCGGTTAATAAAATAGGGGACAACCTAAAAGATACTAATATAATCATTACGATAAATATTTATTAAATATCAAACATTTCATAAAAATAAAGCACGGAGAGAAAGGTTTTAACTTCGGAATTTTCTGACACGGCTGTGTCCTTTATCAATGATCCGAGGAACAAACAGGGAAATTGTAATTACTCACCGAAAAATGTTTATGTAGATAAAGTATCTATCTATCTATCTCTTTCTGTTTCTAACTATGTATCTCTTTCTGTTTGTAATCTATCTATCTATTTATCTCTATCTATCTATCTATCTATCTATCTGTTGTGGTAGGATCCACCTAATTTGCATAGTGGAGTACCGACGATATAATTATGGTTGGTACCGGGAAGACAGAGAGGCGAATCAAGAGATTCAACTAGAGACTCTGCCCGACTGCGACTTAGTCAACACATTCTCCAGGAACGGTCTTCCCAGGAATATACAAAAGACTATATGTAAATATTGTGTACACTTTCTTGTTTCAATACATTTTATTCTAAGTACATTTTGTGTTGCATTATTATTCCATGCATTAGTCAAGTTTCAACACTATCTATCTATCTATCTATCACTATCTGCTTCCTAGCTATCTGTCTGTCTGTCTATCTGTCTGTATATATATATATATATATATATATATATATATATATATATATCACTTTATGCTTCCTATCTATCTATCTATCTATCTATCTATCACTTTATGCTTCCTATCTATCTATCTATCTATCTATCTATCTATCACTTTATGCTTCCTATCTATCTATCTATCTATCTATCTATCTATCTATCTATCACTTTATGCTTCCTATCTATCTATCTATCTATCTATCTATCACTTTCTACATCGTATCTATTTATCTATCTATCACTTTCTGCTTCTTATCTATCTATTTATCTATCACTTTCTCCTTCTTATCTATCTATTTATCTATCACTTTCTCCTTCTTATCTATCTATCTATCTATCTATCTAGATAGATAGATAGATAGATAGATAGATTTACAC
>OZ038496.1:69181876-69199376 GCA_964036315.1 Acanthosepion esculentum
GGAAGATGTTAGGAGTAAACCAGTGGAAAAACACAAAGCAACTACTGACTTGTTTCACAACATAAATAACAAACAAAATTTCCAATTCCTGCAATTAGACATAAAAGAATTTTACCCATCCATAACAGAACGCATGTTAGATAAGGCCATCAACTTAGTTCAGGAACAAATAATAATAAAACCAAACGAAATCGACATCATTAAGCACTCCCGTAAATCATTACTATTTCACCATGAAGAAGCATGGATGAAAAAAGATGGGATATTTTACACTACAATGGGAAGCTTTGGCGGTGCAGAGACATGCGAAATCGTAGGTATTTACTTACTGCACGAACTAAGCAAGTAATAGATAGAAATGACACAGGACTCTACAGGGACGACGGTCTCATAATCTTAAGAAACCGCAACAAACAAAACACAGACAAAACAAGAAAAGCAATAATAAAGATTTTCAAAAATAACGGATTCGACATAGATATAAATACTAACCTAAACGAAGTAGATTTTCTAGATGTTACCTTCAACCTAAGAAAAGGCACATGCAAACCATACAGAAAACCCAATGATAAACCACTCTATATACCACATCTTCAAACCACCCGCCTTCTATAATCAAACAGATATCAAAATCGATTAACCACAGGCTTTCCGAAAATTTCTTCAATGAAACTATATTTGACAAAGCGAAGAAAGTCTACGAAACAGCCCTAAACTATAGCGGATTTCAAGCAACACTCACATACTCACTACAGAACAGAAAAAAAGGCCAACAGGAAAAGAAATATCATATGGTTCAACCCACCGTACAGCAAAAACGTAAAAACAAACGTAGGAAAAATATTTTTCAAACTTTTATACAAACACTTCCGTAATCAAGCACCCTACATAAAATATTAAAAGATAAACAGTAAAAATCAGCTACAGTTGCACCCAGAACATGGCACAAATAATAAAAAAGCACAAAAGGAAAATTATCTACAAACCACACGAACAAATTTAACCCACGTGCAACTGCAGAATAAAAAAACGAATGTCCCTTAAACGGGAATTGCTTACAAAACAACGTAATCTACCAAGCCACAATAAAATCAGCTGATAATGAAGAAAAAGTATACATAGGAGTAACTAAAGGACAATGGAAACAAAGAAATTATGTACACAAATCATCTTTCACAAATAGTAAATATGAGAACAGTACAATGTTTTCTAAGTATATCTGGGAAATAAAAAACAAAACGCACACCACACCAAAAATATCTTGGAAAATAAGGAAATAATCATCAGCCAACAAAAACCAATTAAAAACTTGCAAACTTTGCTTGGAGGAAAAAATAGCTATCATTACTTTCCCAGACCAAAATAAATTATTAAATAAAAGATAAGAGCTAATCTCAAATTGCAGTCATGAAAACAAATTTTTACTACGTAACTTAAAAATCGAATACGGAATAAATAAATAAATACATAAACAAACAAAATGACAATAAAATAAGCAAAATGAGTTAATCCAAACAAATTACCAAACACACCTGTTAGAATAGACGAAATAGATTAAAAATAAGAAACAAAATCAATAAATACAGTAAATAATAAACAAATTAGCAAATTATTACGACCAAAATATTAGACTATAAAAATCAAAAGAAAAACCGGAGGAAAAATAGCTATAACTGTTATATAACGATAAAAAATGAATAAAAAATAATATACTGCGTTACTTAAAAATCGAAAACCAAAAAGAGAAAATATACAGTGTAACAAATAAATAAGAACAAGTAAAATAAATTGACCTAAATACATCCAAATATAAAATAAACTAACAACCGATTTGGATAAACTAGCCGTTTAGAAAAAAAAATATAACCAATCCAAATAAATAGATTATAAACTGTTCCCGCCAAAATAATAATCAGAACAAATCACAACAATCAACCCCAAAATTGAACAAATAGCTTTAATTATCACCCCAAACAAAAACAAAACTATTAAATAAGATATATAAACAAATCTTTATTACGTTAATAAAAACACCGATCAAAATAAAAAAAAAAATGAATATATAAGATAAATAATAAAAATAAATAAAAACAAGCAAAATAATTTGACCCAAATAAATAAATAAACAAATAAACGACTTCCGGTAAAATAACCGCCATAGTAGAATACCCACAATAAGCTATATAAACAAATCTTTACTACGTTAATAAAAACACCGATCAAAATAAAATAAAAAAAATAAATATAGAAGACAAAATATAAAAATAAATAAAATTAAGCAAAATAATATGACACAAATAAATAAAAAAACAAATAAAAGACTTCCGGTAAAATAACCTCAAAAATAGACTACCCACAATGCACCACTGACCCCTACATATAGATAGCCGAGAAAATAACAGCACTCGTGGCCTGACGATTGCATCTAGCATGAAACATACTGTAGCCTCTAAGTGTTGACTTTTATATTTACACACCCTCTATCTCTGATATTGAGCACTTTATTCCATAATTATAACACACTTTAAGTCTATATTTCTTCATATATATATATATATATATATATATATATATATATATATATATTACTATAATATTATGATCTACTTTGTATCTAGCACTGTTTTTAGAAATAAAAGATAACAGTAAAGTACACTGAATGTAAATCTGACTGTTCTTTCCTATTATTTATATATATATATATATATATATATATATATATATATATATAATGGGTACATCGTATATATATATATATATAATGGGTACATCGTATATATATATATATATATATATATAATGGGTACATCGTATATATATATATATATATATATATATATATATATAATGGGTACATCGTATATATATATATATATATATATATATATATATAATGGGTACATCGTATATATATATATATATATATATAATGGGTACATCGTATATATATATATATATATATATATATATATATATATATATATAATGGGTACATCGTATATATATATATATATATATATATATATATATATATATATATAATGGGTACATCGTATATATATATATATATATATATATATATATATATATATAATGGGTACATCGTATATATATATATATATATATATAATGGGTACATCGTATATATATATATATATATAATGGGTACATCGTATATATATATATATATATATAATGGGTACATCGTATATATATATATATATATATATATATAATGGGTACATCGTATATATATATATATATATATATATATATATATAATGGGTACATCGTATATATATATATATATATATATATATATATATATATATAATGGGTACATCGTATATATATATATATATATATATATAATGGGTACATCGTATATATATATATATATATATATATAATGGGTACATCGTATATATATATATATATATATATATATAATGGGTACATCGTATATATATATATATATATATATATATATAATGGGTACATCGTATATATATATATATATATATATAATGGGTACATCGTATATATATATATATACATATATATATATATATATATCAGCATAAATAGATTAAGGTATACTTAACCTGTTCACTAATCTCAGCCAGTTTTTAATAAATTTTACATGTGCATTTATTATTAAATTTAAATCTAAAACCCGTAATTAGTGCCGTGGCAACGAAACAAGAAATGATTGTTCTTGTATGACATGAAAAGAGTAGTCATCAAACTCTGAGGAATGAATATAAATAGTGAACATTGAGGAAACCTGTAGAACTACATGTACCATAAAATAAGCGCACATGCTTGTCTATAAAGTCCTCTTTAGTATATGAATAAATACGATACGGTGGACATTAATAAGTAAAGAGATGCGGCGGCAAGGCTTCAAAGGCAGCTGCAGTAAAAAAAAAAGTACGTCTCAGTGAGTGCAATCAGCTATGGTGAGTAGCAGCATCAGCGCTCGTAAACAGACAGGTTAGGTCTAAGTTTCTAAGAACGGAGAATAGACGATTGGAATGAAAATTTGGATCATGAATATGATGTCAGAGTAATTGCGAATTCAATTGACAAGCACCGGTGAACAACGAATTTAAAGAACAATCCGTTTGTAAATAATGTAAACATTTATATGTTCTCATCCCGGAAATTCAAACGGAAATAGAAAACTATCTGTACATATCTCTTTATAAACAGACACACATGTATATTATATAGTGTGTATATTATATAGTGTGTATATTATTGATGGTGGTTTGCACAAATATATCATTTCACTGCAGGGTTGATAAAATATCATATCACTTCAATTATGGATAAGGGGATGCTGAAATGGGATAACATTTCAGTTATGGATGTTGCGTTGATATAATGGAATAACATTTTCGTTATGGATGACGTGTTACTGAAATGGGAAAATTTTCAGTTATGGATGACGGGTTGCGGAAATGTGATAATATCTCTGCTTTGTTTGCCGGTTTGGTAAAATTGGTTAACATTTCCGTTATGGGTGCGAATATGCAGAAATGTTATCCCATTTCATTTATGGAGGACACGTTAATGAAACAGGATAACGCTAGAGCTATGGATAATCCAGTTATGGATGACGGGTTACTGAAATGGGAAACATTTTATTCATGGATGAGGGGTTGCTGAAATGGGATAACATTTCAGTTACGTATGCGGGTTTTCTAAAACTGGATAAAATTTCAGTTATGGATGACAGGTTAATGAAATGGGAAACATTTTATGAATGTCGGGTTGATATAATGGAGAAAAAAAATTAGTTATGGTTGACGTGTTACTGAAATGGGAAAATTTTCAGTTATTGATAACGGGTTGCTGAAATATAATAATATCTCTGCTTTGTTAGCCGGTTTGGTGAAATTGGATAACATTTCTGTTATGAATGCGGGTGTGCAGAAATTTTATCCTATTTCATTTATGGAGGACACGTTGCTGAAACGGGATAACATTACAGATAGGGATAACGCAGGCTGAAATGGGATGACATTTAAGTTATATATGCTGGCATACTGAAATCGGAAACATTTTATTCGTGGATGATGGGTTTCTGAAATGGGATAACATTTCAGTTACGTATGCGGGCTGTCTAAAAGTGGATAACATTTCAGCTATGGATGCCAGGTTACTGAAACGGGAAACATTTTATTCATGGATGAGGTGTTGCTGAAATGGTATAGCGTTTCAGTTACGTATACGGGTTTTCTAAAATTGGATAACATTTCAGCTATATATGAGGGGTTACTGAAATGGGAAACATTTTATTCAAGGATGAGTGGTTGCTAAAATGGGATAACATTTCAGTTACGAATGCATGTTTTCTAAAATGGTATAACATTTCATTTACGTATGCGTGTTTTCTAAAATTGGATAACATTTCCGTCAATGGAAGACGGGCTACTGAAATGGGAGACATTTTATTCATGGATGAGGGGTTGCTGAAATGGGATAACATTTCAGTTATTTGTGTGTGGTTACTGATATGGAATGGCATTTTATTCATGGATGACGTGTTGTTAAAATCGAATATCCTTTCAGTTACGGATAAAACCTGGTTGAAATTTGATAGCTTTTCTAATATGGAACGGGGCTCCCTGAAAATTTTGGTCACAAAAAATAAAAGTTCAAAGAAAATAAAAATCAGCTTATTGGTCATATGTCTGATTTTGCAATGTGCATCGCCCCAGAAACTTTTCAGAACCACGTCTATATACTGATGTAATTCTTTAATATAATGTTTTTTTTTCCTAAATAAAAACTCAACCTTATATGCAATTAATTATATTACATGGTTTAAATTATTTCCCCTTTCCATCTCCGTATATTCTATAACTTTACTATTCGATATAATTGTATTTTTATCAGAATCTGGATAATTACACATATATCTGATTTAATGATTTAATTTTTTAACGGATTATTTAAAGCGAAGAAATATTTTTTATATTGTAAAATGTTTTTATTGATACACGTCCTATAAAATAAGCTGTAGCTAGTTGGGGATAAGACTTGTGGTTTCCTAACTTGCCCAAAGTTATTTGCGCGTAAATGAATATAACGAACTCGACTGCAATTGGAACTCAACTCCCTCATCTTCAATTCCGAGCCGTTATCCTGTACCTCCCCCACTTTCATCAAGCATTAGTTTTAAAACGTTTCATCCCCCCCAAAAGCGGGAGTGCCACTAGCATGCAAGGAGTTATAGAAAGTGGGAGCAAGAGTAAAGTGTAAAAGTGGAAATGATGAAGAGAAGGACGGGAAATTAGATCCAAACATCTAGAGATGTCGATTGACACTGCATTTGAATAGTTGGAGATGATAGCTATCAGGGAAGCAAGTAAGAGGACGGGAGTTCCACAGGGGGGAGGCGCGAGACATGAAGCTATTGTTGAAGAAGAGACGGCTACATTTAACCGTTTCGACAGTGAAAGGGTGGAACTGAAATGCCGACCTAGTGACACATTTAAATTCATGCAGTTATTGGAACTGGCGAAAGTAGCTCGTCAGAGCAGTTCCCGTGAACGTATTTGTAGAAAAGACAGAGGGAAGCCACAGCACGTCTGTGAGAGAGCAACTGTAAACGAGATGCCAGATCAGGGCCAATCACATTGCATATCCGTCTCTGGATTTTGTTGAGGCTCCTAAGACAAACAGCGCGGCTCTAGACCATATATGACAGCAATATTCCATGAAAGGGAGTATGGTTGATTTATAGATTTGAAGGATGGCATACAGTGCCTATTATTTCTATGTGGACAGCTATTCAGGTAATGACCAAGACTGACGTTGATTAACTTCCGGGATCGTGCGAGAAACGTTACTTCCGTATAATATGGCCGTAAGCCAATTGCACATAGAGATATTTTGTAGTATTTACTTATTTTTTTTTAACATATGCCTGTAGGTGATTTCGTTTGTATTAGCGCTCCATTCAGTAATGATGTTACGACTGCCTGTAATTAATATTTTTGTTCCTATAAAATTTCTGTAAATATTCAAAGAATATTTAAAGAATATTCCTGTTTTCAAGATGTAAATGGTACCGAAGAATATTGCGTATGTAACAAGGATAATTTGGCGAACATAAATCGGATTATTCTGCAAAATTTCAGGTTTTTTGCTTTGCGATTTATTACATTCGGAAGGAGAAATAAGCATCATTTTAATTGAATTAACGTTTCGTTTTATAAAATCGAAAACGCTATATCAGCAAAGTAAAATATCAGATATTCTAAACAACGCAATGTGAGGCGAAGATATCTTATCAGGCTTGTATCTTCGTTGCGTATTCAAAACCTAAAGATCTGACAAAAAAAGAAACCAATTTTCTATAAAAAATCATGGGATCCCCTCATTCTGCATGAAAATTATTTTATCTCTATTCTCTAGATAACAGCGTAGGATAAAACAGTATAAAACGGGCCGAATCTTTGTCTTTTCTATAGATATTTTCAAGGCAATTGTTCTGACGACATTTCCTTTTCGATACCTAGAATTTAAGCGTATTACTAGACAGGCGTCAATATCTCATCATATGACATTTCAAATGTTTATATGTGACCGTAAGTTCTATGCACTCTCGCACTTTTCGCTTGTGCAACTCTCTTTCGGCTTCTTACACTGATCACTAAAAGTTTAAATGCAATGTCAATCGTTATTTTTTGTCTTCTTAAATTCTGTTCTTTTGTTCTCACTCTCCTTAATAATGTTTCATTTTCCTCACATTCTCTCACAAACAGTAAGATCTGCCTTGCTGCCATATATATATATATATATATATATATATATATATATATATAGTAAACTGACTAATTTAAACATATGGTTCCATCGCTTTTTTTTCAAGAGAATTTTGGAAGGATTCCAAAATTCGCTTGAAAATAAAACAGAGCTAGGGACTTTAATTTAATTTTATAATTGAATTTGAAGTTTGAGTTTCTGTTTTTGAAACGTGGTAATTCATGTGTAGCGATGAAACCATATTTTTTAATTAGTCAATTTATAATATTTATACTCTGTAGATTTGCATTGAGCAGTGGTTTGTAAAAATAAAAATAATTAATAAGAACACCGGATTATATATCTTACTGTTCTTTCTCTTTATTATTATAATATATATATATATATATATATATATATATATATATATAAATTAATTGTGTATTTTATTTATTCCTAAAATCGAAAATTCATTTTAATGTGCGTTGACACACACGGTATAGAGAAAGTACAAATATGGTTCTTCCCATCTGCTTCGAGCCGATAGTCCTGACTTACACTTAACCTGACACCCTTAATTCTATAGGGAGGTACTTTTCTGGGAGATTTATACAAAATGGTGATATAGTTCCAATTGGTTATCGTAACGATCGCCTAAGGTAAGTCAGGTTGAGCCCAATCAGAACCTAGATAGGAATGCCAGGTGCTGTAAGCATGGATATGGAGAGGTCTTATATATATTGGCTCAGAAATGGAAATAGAAGAGCTGCGTTCCAATTCCAGTAAGGTTTCTTATATTCGTTTGGGAAAAGTAGTACTCCACATTTTCTCCCCCAGTTATGGGTTAATTAGTATGACTTGTATCAGTAAAACATTATATTCATTTGCACGCAAATCAACCAATCCATTCGTATATTCCAGGGTAGATCCATCTTTTACCATATTGCATAAGAGCGACCTAGGATCCTCTGCTTATATTGGAATGGATACATACTGCCTTAATGGTGGATTACCAAGGAAAATACTCGCCTTATTTTTACCCAAGATGATTTATGTCTTATAGTAACAAAAAGGTTGGAGATTATTGTATTTATCGGTTTCCGTACGCGGCTACACACGGCACGTATTCGGTTTTATATGGTGACGAAATGTGTATAATTGCAAACTACCCATTCTCTGGAATTCTATTGGTGCAATATATGCCTGCTCAATTAAAATTAATTTGCAGATTTAATATTGAAAATGCACTTTCATCCTTATAGAGAATCAAAATCTGCAAGTCTAACTCGTTCTTCGTGTACATTTCGTAATTGTCATTAACAAAGAAAAAAAAAATAGGAGTAAATATAACCTCTGATCTAAAGTCACAACAGCTATTTTTTAATATAATTTTCATCGCATACTAAATATAATACAAATAATATTTACCGTAAAACGGAAAGAAGACATTTTGTAGCATATTTATTACTAGTTCGTTCTATTTAATCTATACTTCCTGTGTGCAGTCACCTTATCCTGAGCAGGATATGCAACAGCGAATAAACGAACAACAACGATTGCCAAAATTATTCCTGAAACCATAAATTTGCCTTAATTCGATAAATTAAAAGCCTCGACCTTTTATCACGTTAAACGGAACGTCTTAGACGACTTGATTTAATAATGTTATTTACTAGAGTAAATTCATTTGATGGCATAAGTTTTCTTCAAATCTTTTATTAAAAGCAGTATAAATCAACATGAGGTCGTGAATTAAATTTCAACCGATGCCATATCGTTTGAGACTTGGAGCAGGTTCACTTTCTTTAGATAATCAGCATTGCACTCGGTTTGAAAGCTGGCGTTTCATGGGATAAGTACTGACAAAAAATATTCAAATGTTTCACCATATTTTTTTTTTAGAATTTAGTTTTAATTTCATCTGAAAATTGTACAGAAATACACAATTTCCGTAGTTTTCTTACAAACTGACTACAAAATTTTACTATTTCAAAAATAAATCCAAATAAATTTGATATCATTGTATTAGATACATTGAATGGAAAATATATTCAAACTAGAATTCTAATTATGAATAACCCGAAGCAATATATGCAGCTTTTTACTGCATTCGTTAAGGGAAAACTGTACAAAAATTGTAAAAGTTTAAAAATTGCTTAATCGATGAATAAGATCTTAATGAATAAAAACTAAAATATAGATACAAGTGTATATAACAACATAATGCTGCTGGGCACAAATTATAAGACAAACTGTTTTAAATTTGCATTGTTTATTGAAAATCGCACTAAAACTACTGTATATCATATTACATCCTTATATAGCTAAAAGCTTTTATTTGATTGCACAATGACTTATTAATAATGTGCTTATACCTTGCTTCTTGTCCATATATAATTTGTGAAGCCTCAGAAGTTTAATTAACTGCTCTTTCCATACCTTGTGGTAGTGCAAGTAATTTCGGCGACTTCAAGATAGATTCATTCACTAGAAACTCTGTCAATTGAAATATTTTCTGCAAATTCGACCAGTGTTTTGTTGATGAATATCGTTTTTAATCGCTTATTAGGTGGCTCGCTATTCCTGAAAAAAATATTACTTACATTATTTGATGTAATTTGAATGAAAGTTTGAAATATATCTTGTAACTAGACATAATTAATTAAGTATGAATAAATATTTACTTATCTAATGGAAAATCGTCTATATCCTCTTCTCGCCCCTCCAATTCATCTGATAATATTTTCTGGAATAATATTTTATTGTAAATTTTTAATGCAGAACTCTGTATTTCGGTCGATTGTTGGTTCATTCTTTGGATAATTTTGAAGATAACTGTTGTTGGTAATTTAAGGTATTATCCATTTTAATTTCAAACCAATTGACTGCCTATATTTCAATTATAAATCTTATAAGCTTGCGTTATATGCCTTTCACTGATCACTGGAATGAAATCCCAACGCTCTAATTTTGAACCTAAGATTAATCTATAAAACTTATTTCCTCAAAAAAAAGTAAAGGTTTTGGTTACATATATTTTTCTGTCCTTATTTACCATGTAAAACCGCAACTTTCAAATTGCGCGCAATATCAGGATTCCAAAAGTCAGCTGCCCGGCTGAACATACAAAAATGTTCGTTTTCACAGTGTATAGTGAATAATTTTTTTTTTTTTTTTTTTTTTTTTTAAGCGTATCACCCCAAGCAAGGCCGGTGGCCACTATCACGCATGGGGTTACAGAAGGGTTGGAGGAAGAGCAGATAGGAGTGGTAAAGGAAGGGATGTGGAGAAAGAGAAGGACGGAGGGTCGATCGAGGTAGGGGGGTTACGGGAGATATAGAGCGAGAGCCGATAGGAATGAAAGATGTCAGGAAGTGGATAGATCAAGGCAATTGGAGATGACGATTGACGCTACATTTAAACCGTTGGAGATTGTATTTGTCAGGGAAACAGTAATAGGGAAGGGAGTTCCATAGGCGAGATGTGCGAGACATGAAGCTATTGGAGTAGAAAAGACGTCTACATCTAACAGTTTCAACGGTGAAGGGGTGGGAACGGGATGCCAGCCTCGTAGGACGCTTAAATTCACGAGGCTTAGGGACAAGCGAAAGCAACTCCTCAGAGCAATTACCGTGGAAGTACTTGTAGAAAAGGCAGAGCGATGCAACATCGCGTCTGTGAGAGAGCGACTGCAGACGAGATGACAGATCAAGGCCAATCACATTGCATATCCGTCTCTGGATCTTAACAAGAACCCTGAGGCAACACGCAGGGGCCCCAGACCATAAATGGCAGCAATACTCCATGCAAGGTCGAATGGTATGAAAGACTCGCAATTTTCCGACGGTCGAATTTTAGACTTTTTCAAAAATAAAACCAAAATACAATTTCAATATATTGGCAGGAGGTAATTGTACTTGTTACAATGTGCCTCTATTTTTATGGTGAGAGCAACCTTTTACAAGGCCTGGGAACCACTCTAGGTTGAGGGTTACGCTAGGAGGCAATTTGTGTGTAAAGGTGAGAGAGATAACGATTAACCCTAACCTTGAATAGGTTAAGATTGTAGTAATCGGGGAACTTTCTGTTGGAAGCCGAATTCACAGGGCAGTGGACCGCGGGACGAAGCTGCTCGAGTGGAACTTCCTTCTCACCAGTGGAATATGGAGGGAATGTGGGTGGTTTGCTACAATATAAATGGCACAGTGTGTTCTTGACGTGAATGTTTGACTTGGAACAGGGAATGGTTCAACTGAACACTTTCCATGGGAGTAGCGGTAGAGTAGCGAGAGGCGTGCCACACCCCGCCTATCAGATGGGGGTTGAAGGATGGAGAATATTTCGTCACGCGCAAGGACTCTGAGACGATTTTGAACTCTATCAAGCCTGGAGAGTAAGGTCTTGACAGCTAACTTCCAGATATGGCAACCGTACTCCGTTTTCGGCCTGATCTGGCTCTTATAAAGATAAAGGATATTAGGAGGAGTCAGGTACTTACAGAAATGGTACTGGGAACTGACCATTTTACCTGCATCCTGTACAACGAATCGTATGTACTAATTCCACTTGAAGTCAGGTGTGAGATTCAGGTCAAACACTCCCGACAATTCTTCTTGACTGGTGGTAATTCCAGGTCATATCGGCGTTGATGGAACGTAACTAGCGCGGTCTTCGAAGCATTGAATGTAACCGGCCAGTTTTTACCCCATTCGGTAGTTTGTGGAAGATCGGAAGAGATATCAGTCGCTAATCTCTGGTCATCGCTCACTGGTTTAAGCGCTTTTCTAACTCTATGTTTCGATTAACTTGTTTACTGCATATTGATGGCGCTCGTTACATCTTTTACCTGTCGTTGGTTTGCACATTTTAGCCGAATTGTTGTTGTGTTAACAAATGAATAAATTACTGGTGGCTATTCTCAGACGATGTACAATATAAGATCCCAGCAAATATTACTACCCGGAAATGCAAAATAATAATTTGTAGCTGCTTAAATAATGTCGAATTTGGAATTTTGCACCTTTTGGAATGTTCACGATTTCAGCTATAAGAACGTGATAAAAGGTAATACTTTTATTACTAGAGAACAGACACCGTCTGTCTTGAATTTCCAGGGGATTGTTGATATAGGTTAATTGATTAGTCATAAGATATTTGCCTGTCCAAAACTTATTCTGAAAAAAAAAAATTATTTGAACTCCAACCGAAAAAGATAAAGTTGAACGAAAGAAATCCTCATTTTCGTCAGCGGAAAGCATTCTGTTAGAGCGTTAATTATTCAAAGGAACCGACATCCAGCTAATAAGAAATGCTCGATCGAGTGCCTCCAAGCGAAAGTCTTCGGAAAATTCATTATATATTCATCTAGACAATTTTGTCAGGATAATTAGTCTTGTGATTTGACGGCTGTTACTTGTTGGAAGGAAATGTTGCGATCACCGTTCTTTTTATTCTTCTATCTGTCGGGTCGCTTCAGGACGTTGGCGATCATGCCTCTCCACAATTGACTGTCCTTTATAGCTCTAAATATCTTTTCTCTTTTTGCCATCTCACCCAAATCTTGCGGCGCCATCTATTCGTTCGAACTCGCCAGGTTGGTTGCGCGTTACTTTCCTCTTATCTTGTCCCGTGAATATCAAGCTTCTCTTTCTTCACTATGGGCCCTGAAATATTCAACTGTCTCTTCCCGATGTTAATCATGTGTGTCATTGTTGCCATTGTCTCGAAAACTTCGTCGTTGCCCACATGTTCAATACATGGTATTCTCAGCATCCTCCAAGAGAACCACATTTCTGTTGCTTCTCGTATCTTCTTCATCTGTGAGGAGATTGTCCAGCATGCCTTGCCATATAGGAGAACTGGTACTACACCTAACTTATCAATTGAAGCACTGCGCGCAGACACCATGAAACACTTTCCCGAATGTCTGAATAAGGTAACACATCGCGAATAGCTCGACCCAATATTTTATTCATTACGAAAGACGTTGAAATCATTCACCTAAATCTTTCCTTCGTAGGAGCACGCACGGGGGATCTACATATTCGATGTACAAGTTTTTATACTATTGATTACACAGTACAAAGTTCAATAGCAATTCAAGCTAGAGGAGTAATGAATTAGGCTGTTATATGTGTCATGTAGGCACTACGGAGTGCCTATCATGAGAATTCATATGGACAGATAACGGTTTAACCTGGACATAACATGATTATAATCGATAAGATAAAGAAATAGGAAACGTTTATTAGTCTAACATGTTTCGCGTCTATTAAATCTTCATCAGAGAATGACATTCTTACTTTCGTGTTGTTTGGTTCTACTTGGTGAATCATGTTTCACGTGAATTCGTCGATTTAAACCAACGTTAGTATAATTTCTGACATTCCGAATGCAAAGAGGGACGGTGCTTCCTTTTGAGGTTCCGTGAAATTAATGGATTCCAAAACAAACTAAAAATAAAACAACACAAGAGAAAAAATATTGGGTTTGTGCATAATTATCAGACGTTTTTGTAGGCGACTTGTTTGTGAATAAAAATTGCTGTTTTGTTTACTTTAAAAAAAATATTATTTTATTTTCAGGTTAAAAAATGCGTGTCGATAATCATACGCTCCGGAAAAATCATTTAAAAATGTTATTGTTGAACTATTATGTTTCTTTTTTGCATAATAGATAGTGTTTAAAAAACGCGTGATAATTATGCATCAACCCAATACTAGATTTTATGTCTTCTTTTTCTACATATTCCATTCTGGGATGAAGCGTTAATAAAAGTGGATAATATTAGATTGATAAACGTTTCCTATTTGTTCTTTATCTTATTCTGTCGGATCCCTATCTATATTTGATCCCAACTCATGGCTACGATTGTAATCGGAGAAGCACACATTCTGAAGTCTGTTCCACAACCTAATACTTCTTAGAAAGAAGCTGTCGCCGTGGGAATCCTCATTACGAATGAATTACAAAGGGAAAAGAATAAATTAAGTCAGAGTACGTTGTATGGGAGTTACTACAGATGAAGGTGTGGACTGTTGGAAATATGTAATATAGTTCGCCTGAATGTCTCTCGTGAGAGGCTAGCAAATTTCGTCTGTCGGGAAAGTGGTTAGCGGGTGGAAAATGATAACCGTATGTGTCTTTTGTTTAATTGTAGCCTTTAGATATTCTGGCAGATATATTAAAAAGAATATACATTTATTATTTGGTTAATACTTTAGCATGTTGCAGGAAAAATATTTAACGGTTAGTACTTATATACATTTTTTAATACATCTACCAGTCAGGTATTTTATCATAGTTTCACGTGAAATTATGTCCAACAGTGTATAAATGGTTCCATTTAAACAGGAGGAATTCTCGGTGCGATTCTATAAGGACAGATTTAGGATGTGTTAGTTTTTCTTTGGAGCAACATGGAAGGGTGAATCGTCCTAAAATACCTGGGACCTGGCCAAGGTCTGATCAACATTTATCTGAACTTGAGCTATAAAAGAAAAAAAACTTCGACACATATCAATTCGACATTTAATCTCCTTCGAAGTAGTCAACTTCTGAATCCAGAAAATACATGCAGCCTTGTTTTCATTGTCAGAAATTTTCCTGGTGTATAATCCTGATATAATTAAGAAGTTTTATATATCGTAAAATCAACTAACGTATATCCATCAATCAATATGCTGCAAATTTTCAACACTTTTTAATTGGTTCGAAAGACAGTCTTGCCTACTGCCATGCTACTCTAGGCAACCAATGTATCTTTTAGTCTGCTACACCGTGGAGCACTGAATTTGCTCTTTAAGTATCTCACTGAGTAGTAAACGCGAGTAAAGTTGTAGAATTTTGAAAGCAACATCATTTTGTTAAGTGGGTGGTGAGGATCGAACTCACTAATTACTAAATATTACCCCACGCCGAGCAACCTAACCTTCTTTCTATGCTTGATGTTAGCTGAGAATGGCAAAATGACACCTACTGGGCGTCTCGTGGAGAGCGAATTTTCAACACTTTTTTATTGGTTCGCAAGAAAGTCTTGCCTACTGCCGTGCTACTCTAGGCAACCAATGTATCTTTTATTCTGCTACACCGTGGAGCACTGAATTTGCTCTTTAAGTATCTCACTGAGCAGTAAACACGAGTTTAATCCGTCACTGTGTCATATAAGTTGAATAATAAAATATAACTAGCCTGCTAGCCATTGCACGTCTGCAAGAATTTCTAAATGATTATAACGCCTAATTTAATTTAGTATACAGTTTAAATAATTAGGGCCCCATGGAGATTGGTTTCATTAGTACTGGTCTAGTGAATTTAATTCTGTTATATAGGAGGTTACAGATGTTAAGAAAATAGTTTAGCAAATGTTCGCATCGATAAAGTTCTCAATCAAAATATAATTCATAAACAGTTACCGTGTCGACGGGACGGTTAATACGCTGACTATACGTATAGATGCGAACAACTTTTATCTATTGACTCAAGTATAAAACCGACTAACACAGCCTGGTGTATAATCCCACTATAATTCAGAAGATTTATATATCGTAAAATTAACCAACGTATATCCACCAATCAATATGCAACGTGTTCGAAACTTTCCAAAGAACGGTCCGAGGTTGCCTGAGTGTGAACCCCATGCTTATAGATCCGTACGTAAGCTGTTTAGTTAGTAATAAACGGAGAAAGACGCTTAGAATCTAAGTTTATCTAGGACATTGGGTGAGTGTACCTGCCTCGCCGAGTTCTCAATAGCTATATCTCTGAAGCAGGTAAAATATAAATACTCTCTCATTCTGACATTGTCGACGTCGACGTTATCGCTATGCGAATAAGAGCAACGGCATCATTATACATTCATTATTTGGTTAATACTCTAGCGTGTTGCAGAAAAAATGTATAACGGTTAGTAGTTATATATATTTGTTAAAACCTCTACCAGTCAGGTATTTTATCATGGTTTCGCGTGAGATTATAGCCAACGGTGTACAATGGTTCCATTTAAACAACAGGAAGATTCCCCAGTGCGATTTTCTAAGGACTTATTTAGGATGTGTTAATTTTACATTGGGGCATCAAAACCTTGAAATCGTCCTAAAATACTTTGGGACCTGGCCAACTCATATTAGGTCTGATCAAAAACTATCTGAACTTGTGATATAAAAGAAAAAAAACTGTAACACATCAATTCGACATTTATTCTCCTTCGAAATAGTCCCCACAGACTTTATCCAGTTTTGTTTTCAGAGATGGAACCATTCCTAGAACTCTATTTTCTGATAGCGAAGAGCTGTCTCGTTGCATTCTGTTGGATTTCTTCGAAGTATTGAAATCTTTCACGTAGGATTTGATTTTGCGAAAGAGGAAAAGGTCGCAAGGGGCGAGATCTGGGAAATATGGTGGTTGGCGAATATAGGGAATATTGTCCTCGACCAAAATCTGCTACACAAGCCATAGTAACATTTAGAACTTATGTGGTGTAGTGAGACGATCACACTTTATACACTTTAATTCTAAGCACTGCAATAGAGAAAGTGAGCCAGCACGTTATAACTTGTGCATGTTCGACATATATCTAGGTCGATCTGTGCCAAGTGGTTTCACTCTTTGTGCTTTTGATCCGTTAACATAGCAACAGACACGATACATTTTTATAAGAACTTTTATATAAATATCAGATATGATTGAAAAAGCAACTGAAAATTAAAATTTCGGAAAGAAATCTGAGGGCTCTACTTGC
>OZ038496.1:69204376-69229376 GCA_964036315.1 Acanthosepion esculentum
CTGAAGAACCCTTTTAGTTATTTAGCTAAAAAAAAACATGTTAAAATCATTTGTGTCAGCGCCACTGTCTTCACGAATGAGTAATGGTCAGAGGAAAAAGTTAATTCAGACCTTCAGTCATGCTAGCAACGTTCATACTCTGGCTTTCACCAAAGTCCATCGAGAACCATTATGAGAACGATGAATATGTTGAAAATGAGCGAACAGTAAAGAGGAAAATTAGATCAGAGGTCACAACAGGAATACGGATCATCATTTCAGCTTAGCGCTAAAGAGATCAAATAGAAAAGATCCAACTATGACGTTTGGCACACAAGAGATGAGGCCCAGCTATGAAAGTCCAAAGAGCAGGGGAAAAAAAACAATAACTTGAAAATTAAATTTGAACTTTATTTCAGGACTTCATGTGTTTCCATTGCTTAGCTATGATTAATTAATGCTGAACATGCCATTTTCGTCTATGATTGATTCATCGCGATTCTTCTCTTAAGCTTACGAAGTAATTATACGTTTTTATTTCTCAAAGTGGTGTCAAATAACGCTAGAAAAACCTGTGAAAATTCCAGTAAGATATCTTTAATCATTTCTAAGATACAATAGTTCAAATCTTTATCTACCAATTGTACATTTTTTCCGTTGTACCCGCTATAATATAATTTAATAACTTTATATATATATATATATATATATATATATATATATATATATATATATATATATATATACTAGCTGTACCCGTGGGAATTTCATGGCTCTCATGTGAATTGTTTCTTTTTCTCACTGAAATCAATCATTTTCCGTCATTCCTTGAGATCAAAAGGTATTGGCAGGGCGTTTCCTTTTTTCTTCTTTCCTTTCTTTTCCTCACCGAAACAAAAGAGCGTTCGGATATGTCTCTTCCGTCTCTCTACGCGATCAAAACGGAAGGAATGGTCCATTACTTACAAATGCATGAGCAGGGACGGACAAGAATATTTATAAGATATCAGGGGATATTGAAGATTTTGCTAAAAATTATAAAGGCCGCCTTATTCGTGTTTCATACATTTCGCTATCAATGTATTATATACTACAAACATGCTTTTACGAAAAAAGTATAATAAATATATTCCTACAAGAATACGATGTATATAATCTTTTGAAGAATATAGCAAAGGAGAGTTGAGTTAGTTTCTTGCAAATAGTTATGAATCATACTCCCAAATGCCTAATGGTCGTTCGTGATATGGTAAATTCAGCGTCCGACAGCGCCTCATATGACTTTCATTATCACCATTATATAAAAAATATTGTCACCAAGTTAGCGATGATCAAGAGGGAAAAATCTCATAAACGAATACGTCGTGGCGAGAAGAATGATTTAAAATATGACGACTCATAAGATGAGGTTGGTGGAAAAGATTTTGAAATGAAAAGAAATCTGTCAGTGAAGACATAAGAATTGCTACAGGAAAATTGATGATAAAAAGGATGACGAAGCGGATTGGAGGAGAAGAAGAAGAAGAAGAAGAAGAAGAAAAGAAGAAGAAGAAAAGAAGAAGAAGAAAAGAAGAAGAAGAAGAAGAAGAAGAAATTTACTTTGTATAAATTACAAAATTGTGGCTAAGATGATTTTCTAAGCGTAGCTTAGATGTGGCACACGGCCGAAAGTGTGGAGCACCCACTGAGGATCGAGCTGACTATTCAGTCGTAACAGCTTTAGCTAGACAAGCTTGCTAACCATTATACTACGCCGAGTTGAAAGAAGAAGAAGAAGAAGTGGTGTGCCTCAAAAAATAAACAAATCGTGATGACATAAAACAAGTGATAGGCATAAAATAAAATAAAGACAAATGTAGCTAGAACATCAACAACAACAACAACAGCGGGAAAGAACAAGAACAAGAAAAAAGAATCAGAGCAAGAAGAAAAATTAAAACAAGAAGAAAAAACGAAGAAGCAAAAGGAGAAGAAGTACAAGTACAAGAACAAAAAAAGAAGAAGAAGTAGTAGTAGTAGAAAAAGAAGAAGAAAGAGAAGAAAAAGTTGAACAACAAGAAGAACAAGAACAAAAAGAAGTAGTAGTAGAACAAGAAGAAGAACAAGAACAAGAACAAAAAGAAGAAGAAAAAGTTGTAGTAGTAGAAAAAGTAGAAGAAGAAGAAGAACAAAAACAAGAAGTAGAAGAAGAAGTAAAAAAAGAACAACAAGAAGAAAAAGAATAAGAACAAACGAGAAGTAGAAGACGAAAACGAAAGAAGTAGAAGAACAACAAGAAGGAAAAGAACAAGAAGGACAAAAACAAAAGAATAATTAGAACAAGACGAAAACGAAAGAAGTAGAAGAACAACAAGAAGGAAAAGAACAAGAAGGACAAAAACAAAAGAATAATTAGAACAAGAAGAAAAAAGAAGAAGTAGAAGAACAAGAACAAGAACAAAAAGAACAAGGAGTAGAACAAGAATAAGAAAAAAGAAGAACAAGACGAACAAGAACAACAACAATAATAATAATAATAATAATAATAATTCTGCGGTGAATAAGAAAAGATATTAAGAATAAAAAGAACAAGAGAAAGAAGGCAAAGATAAATCTGAGAGAGAGAGAGAGACAGAGACAGAGAGAGACAGACAGACAGACAGACAGACAGAGTGAAAAACTCAAAAAAGGAGAAAAGGAAGCATAGGGATGGACAGTCAAGAGGAGAAGAAAAGTAAGAAAAACGTGGAAGACTAGAAGAAGTTCAAGGGACTAAACAACAACGAGAATTATACGAAGAAGTCAGTGATGGAAAGGAAAAGAAAAAAAGGAAGGGTGTACACAAGGGAGTAAAAATGTTACGCGGGGAAAAAAAAGGAGAGAGTAAAAGAGAAAAATTCCAACAGAATGAGGCTGAATAAGTGACAATTGAAGAAGCAATGGAAACAAGCCAGGAAAGAATGAATGAACGAAAGAAAGAAAGCGAATAAAAATAATTTCCAATAAGTATGAGGTAAAAAAAAAATAATATTAATTCATAATGTTATAAAAGTAACAGATATAGAAGTAAATGAAGAAATGGGGGAAAACAGAGTCAAATATGAGTAAAAATTTTAAAAAAATAACTCCCGGCCGAATCCGAAAAAGAGTACAAAAACGGATGAGTGAAAAAAGAATCATTAGAATAATGGAAGAAAATAATAATAAGAAGTAGAAGAAAGCAGATATAAAGTAGCAATATGGAGTCAGGAGAGGTGGAGATATAAGAACGAGGATGAAGTGTAGCAAAGAGAAAAAAAGTTTAATAACGAGAATTAAGGAGAGAAAAACAGAAGAAAAGAATAAATGGATGTATAAATAGAATAGATTGATAATGATTTGAGAATAAAAACAAAAAAAGACTGAAGAGAATATGTTGTGACAAGAAGAACAATAAGATGAAGAATAAATGTGAAGTGAAGACGAAAACGCTAACAATTAAAAAGCGAAGAAGAAAAAGAAGTGAAAGATCAAAATAAAAGGCGAAGGATGTGATGTGAGAGAATTTTGAGGGGGAGTTGAGAGATATAAAAGGAATTGTCGTTAAGTGAATTCAATAAACGTAAGATATACAACAACAACAACAAAAAATACAACTGCAATTGTCTTTAAAAAGACAAAAATGGGAAAACATAAAAGAACTTATATTCCCGATTAAATATAAGCAAGTAGCGATTTTCAAAGCGTACCTTAGATGTGGCACAAGGCCGAAAGTAGGGGGCAGCCAGCAAGAATCGAACTCACTACTTAGTCTTAATTGTACTAGCGAAACAAGCTTGATAACAATTACACCGCCCCGAGGAGCCCCTAAAAAAATATAATCAAGTATGGCAGATAAAGGCGAATGGCAGTTCACTTTGGAAGGATCGAAAATTGACCAAATTATGTGAAAGAAGAAAGAGAGGCAAATGAAGAAGTGAATTAGCAAATGTTTGAAAATGTTGGAAGAAATAAATAAATGTCCAAAACACGAAGAAGAATGAAGAAAATATTTGGAAGAAAAATAAGGACAAATAGGTAAAGAGTAGAAGAATATCTGAAAGAAAACAGACACGTTGTTAGAAGTGAGTTTTTTTTTTTACAGTAGTAGCAGTAATATTAGATGCTGTCTTACTTAAATAGGTGAGAAACCCGGGCTTTATATTTCGGTTGTATTAGCGGACACAGGATCTATACCTGCCGGTTAAGTTGCGTCCTGATTCTGAGGTTCGAGTGGCAAAATTAAATCAGAATGCTTTCCTTTGATATTTGCATCTTACTTCAAGACAGCCGAAAATTTGATGCCTTCAAGATTTTACCTACATTAAATTAAACCGGGATTTTCAAACACCTGTTCTAACTCAGCAGAATTCGTCACACGATAAACTCTGAAGCTATGGAATTTCTGGAAGAATTTTGTCAGTTTTCAAGTTCTTCCTATGACGGTCGTCGTTAATGGCCACTCGTCTGAAACACAAGAAATCAATGGAGACGCTCTCTGAGATCATTTCCTTGCTACTAAACGCTTTCGGATTTAATTAAAGATCAGCCTAAAAAATGCTTATATATTTAGTAAATATATACAGGGTGAAAATAAATGAAAGTTTTAAGACCATTAAAATGCAAAATAAGCAATTTTGAAAACAATAACATATATATTTTTTTAAAAATCGGTATGAAATAGTTTTTATGAAATTACAACAAATTTTCAATTAGTACTCCATGTTTTTGTACAACCCAGATTGTAATTTTGATACAATTATTGATCCATAACGTGAGGTGTGACCTCAGCTTTCTCCTACTTGAAGAAATAACATGAAGCGTCTTTGTGATTTCAAACTATAAGATGATTAATTGTTGATAGAGCAAAAGTATCCAGTTTTTAAATTTTTCCTTATTTAGATCTCATCATTGCGGATGCACTCTTATTATTAGCATAATATATTTTCACAGGCTCCGGTCGACAGTCTGAACAAAGCTTTGACATATTTTCCAGAGAATGATTTGATAAAACAGACCCCAGTCTATATGCATTTCAATTTGTTACAAATAAATAACGTGTCATTACCTGATTGGCCAATTAAAAAAACAATTAAAACATTAGCACATTTATTTTCATCCTAGATGTAGATGATTTATATAGTTTATGGGTGCACCTCCGAAAATAGAGACGTCTTGCTTTCACATTTATTTATTTATTTATAAATTTCTAGATGGTAAATATTGCAATGCGTTAGTTTTAATTGCATTAGTTTTCAGAATGTTGTAAACATAAAATTATTCTTGTAAATCTAATAATTAAATAGACTTTAATATTTTTGTTATAAATTCTCAAGAAAAAATATGTAAAAATTCACTTTCATCATATGTTTAATTTTATTACAATTCTAATCATCGCTTTTTAAAACAATAAACATTGCCAAGGAGTGAAGGTGAATATTATTTTTATTGTCAATTCTCAAGAACAAAGAAAATGTATAAATTCACTTTCATATGTTTAGGTTTTATTATAATTCTAATCATCGCTTTTTAAAACAAAACAACAAAAAAAAAACATTGCCGGGGTGAAGGTAGTTAAAATAATAGCGTTGTCTATGAAAACTTTCCTTTTGACACTTGTCCAATTTTGCTGAGAAATATACCTAACACTTTATATAAATAGATGGCAGAGCAGTGAAGGGGAGGGATGTTAGGAGAACAAACATTGCTAAGATCTACAAAATACAGGAAGATGGGGAGAGCGATTATCTCCCACATTCTGAATTTTTTGTAGATTACAATTAATTATTCTCTTGAGTCCAAATTAACCGCTCGTTTTCAACGTTGTGACAGCCTTATGGTAACTTTAGGAAGTACAGCAGTTGAAAATAAATCGGCATTGGTCTAAGATCAGAATACTTTTTATTCGCTTAACCATATGTCTAGAAGCTGAAAAAATCCTATATTGTCCTGGTATCTATCACCCAATTACTTTTTAAAAATTTTATTTTAAGCTTTTCACCCCAAGCAAGGCTGGAAGCCACTAGCACGCAAGGGGTTACAGAATGTTTGAAGGAAGAGCAGATAGGAGTGGTAAAGGAGTGGATGTGGAGAAAGATAGTGGATCGATCAAGGCAAGGGGGTTACAGAAGATTTGGAGCGACAGCAGATAGGAATGAAAGGGGGAAGGATGTGGAGAAGGGAAGTGGATAGATCAAGGCAACTGGAGATGTCGATTGACGTTACACTTAAATAGTTGGAGATTATATTTGTCAGGGAAACAGGAATAAGGAAGGGAGTTCCACAGGCGAGAAGTGCGAGACATGAAGCTATTGGAGTAGAAGAGACGTCTACATCTAACAGTTTCAGCGGTGAAGGGGTGGGAACGGGATGTCAGCCTCGTAGGACGTTTAAATTCATGAGTCCTGGTAGATTTTACAAATGCCACTCTAATTAAAAAAAAATATTATTTACGTCGAAAGTACTTCGAAGGGCTACTAAAAGAAATATTACCAAATATAAAAGCATATCAAAAACATTATTTTACATCACGAACCTTTATTGAAACTGTTATTTTCCGTATATCTCTCGATAAAGTAGCACTCGTAGAACAGTTCTTTACGTTACTTTTATCAAATGGGTTTGCTAAGCATAACCGTTATGTTCATCAGTTGTTCTCTATTTATACTTGTCTACCTAATTTGCATACGATACTACAGAAACCATTCTAAAAAAGCTAAAGTATGTTTATCTAAAACAAATGATTATCACGTAAACGTTCTCAAATCAATATGCGAAAAAAAAACAATTTCCATAATATCTACTATTAACACCTCCACAAGAAGTACATTGTCATCTGAATTACACACAAACAAGCTAGAATTATATACGTACATTCATTCTTTTTTCAGTTAGGCTTGGAATCCGTTAATTTCATAGAACTTAGAAGGGATACGTCGTCTCTCCTTGAATTCAGAACGCCATAAATTATACTAACGCTTTGTTTAACAAGGCGAATGCACATCAAGCCTGGTGAATCAATAAAAATCAAAAATACAAAAGCAAAAAACAAACATTTCTTTTTCTTTTTCATCCATATCTCATTTTCATGCTAGATTGATAAACGTTTCCTATTCGTTATCTCATCAAAATTCAACCTTGCAACATGTCGTACTTGCAATGTTTTTGTCTTCACGGACATAATATGGGAAGTTTATATATATATATATATATATATATATATATATATATATATATATATATATATATATATATATGTGTGTGTGTGTGTATGTGTGTGTGTGTGTTTTTCAACTTCTCTGTAAAGTTGTTGAATTTTTAAAGCAACATAATTTTGTTACGTGGGTGGTGAGGATCGAACTCACTAATTACTAAATATTACCCCACGCCGAGCAACCTAACCTTCTTTCTATGCTTGATGTTAGCTGAGAATGGAAAAATGACACCTACTGGGCGCCTCGTGAAGAGCGAATTTTCAACACTTTTTTATTGGTTCGCAAGAAAGTCTTGCCTACTGCCGTGCTACTCTAGGCAACCAATGTATCTTTTATTCTGCTACACCGTGGAGCACTGAATTTGCTCTTTAAGTATCTCACTGAGCAGTAAACACGAGTTTAATCCGTCACTGTGTCATATAAGTTGAATAATAAAATATAACTAGCCTGCTAGCCATTGCACGTCTGCAAGAATTTCTAAATGATTATAACACCTAATTTAATTTAGTATACAGTTTAAATAATTAGGGCCCCATGGAGATTGGTTTCATTAGTACTGGTCTAGTGAATTTAATTCTGTTATATAGGAGGTTACAGATGTTAAGAAAATAGTTTAGCAAATGTTCGCATCCATAAAGTTCTCAATCAAAATATAATTCATAAACAGTTACCGTGTCGACGGGACGGTTAATACGCTGACTATACGTATAAATGCCAACAACTTTTATCTATTGACTCAAGTATAAAACCGACTAACACAGCCTGGTGTATAATCCCACTATAATTCAGAAGATTTATATATCGTAAAATTAACCAACGTATATTCACCAATCAATATGCAACGTGTTCTAAACATTCCAAAGAACGGTCCGAGGTTGCCTGAGTGTGAGCCTCATGCTTATAGATCCGTACGTAAGCTGTTTTGTTAGTAATAAACGGAGAAAGACGGTTACAAGCTAAGTCTATCTAGAACATTGCGTGAGTGGACGCGCCTCGCCGAATTCTCAATAGCTATATCTCTGAAACAGGGAAAATATAAATATTCTCTCATTCTGACATTGTCGAAATCGTTGTTAACATTAGGCAAACAAGAGCAACTACTTCATTATGAGTTTGTATTCTCTTGCAAAGAAAACAAATTGAAACGGCCCAGGCATAATAATAATAATAATAATAATAATAATAATAGATACATTATAAGATATATCAGCACAGTACTAGAATTGTAGGGAGGTCTTATTATTTTACTGTTGAAATAGCTGGTTGTGAACATAAGCTCAGTAAGATACATAATAAGATAGATAATAAGATACATAATACATAATAAGATATAAGTGCACAGTACTAGCATTGTAGGGAGGTCTTATTATTTTACTGCTAAAATAGCTAGTTGTGAACGTACGTTCTGTGCTAATAGTTTCTTCTGTCTTACTTCACCGAAATCTCATTTAATTTTTTTATTTTATTTTTTTACATTTTTTTTCCAAAATACATAAAAATATGTCTATATTTCTGAGATGAGATGTTACATACACTATTTACATTATTCGGACAATTGTCCTCATCTTTGTTGCCATATTTATCACGTTTCGGCCGTTGTAAGCTCCGGCCTTCTTCAGGTGGTTAAGGACACATAGCATAGTGGACAAATGCGTTGGTTAGATCCAGTGACAGTGAAAGAGTTTTGAGTTCAATACCTGGTTAAGGCAGTGGAGAACTTGGTGAGGTGAATTAACAGGAGATAACTGATAACTGACATCCATTAGACATGGCCCGTAGAACTAGAACAGTCTACCCCAGCGAGCGAAATAAAGGGTTCAGTTTTTCGACATTTCAACCACCTGAAGAAGGCAGGAGCGTACAACGGCCGAAACCTGGTGATAAATATGACAAAAATGATGAGGCCAATAGTCTGAATAATGTAAAATAATATAAAAATATCTATCACAAAGTGATAATGGAAATCGTAAAATTTGCTATTTCTTTTCAATGAAACATTCTTCATTAACCGTGCATCAACTATCTAGAGATTCGTGACAAAATAAAAAAAAACCAAAAAACAAAACAAAAAACAAAACAAATTAGCAAAATTATCAGTTCTTACCTGGCATCTCGGTTTCAGTTCCTTTCCGACCGCCGTGATATATCCTAATTGACTTTTAAAAAGTCTTTTTTACCGTAATTTCTTTCCTTGTTGCTATATAAACTCCGGGAATTTAAGCACATTACTAGAATGGTGTATATGGATATTATCAAATGGAACAGCACAATATGCAATTTAAAAGTTGACGTTATCAAAATCAAACAAATATAAAATTTTAAATATCTGGTAAGTGTTTTAACAGAGAACGTAACGTACGACACTGGCATCCTAAGGTGCATTGGGGTAGCGAAAAATGCCTTCCAAATGCTAAGCAAGGTATCAAGAAACAGAATAAATTGTTAGAAACAAAGAAATGAGTACTGACATGTTACGTGATATTTCTCCTCCGATATGGCAGTTATTGCTGGACAATCTATTCACAAATGAAGAAGATACGTGAGGTTGTTGTTGTTCTACAGAATGATGCTGAGAATGCATGTGAACAACGAAAAACATTTAAAGAAAATGGAAAAAAGAAAAGACACTTATAATTAACATAAAAATTATTGGAATATTTGAAACTCACAGAGGAAATCAATACGAAACCTATCTAGCGAGCGTGAGTAAATGCATAGACCGACGAGAGCCATAAAGACAACATTTATTAAGAGTTACAACGGGAAGGGAATTGTGGAGAACCAACGTCCCGAAGAGACACGATAGACAAGAAGAATAAGAATGTTAGAATTGTAGCTATGTCTAATCATTTTACATTTTCAAATAGCTAGTTATAAACGTAAACTGCTGGCAGATAAAAAAGAATGGAGGTAGTAAAGTTTCAAATGTTACTAGGAACAACAAAAGACAAGAAACCACGGCCACTTACTTCCACAGGACATGAGCGAAAAATAATATAATGTATTACTTCTTTATAGAGCAAAAAAATACAGGGTGTGGTGGGTAAATTCTCGCCAATTTATAGTTTTAATTCCGCGCATGCGCGTTATTCGGTTTTGATTTTGTCAATTGCACAATATGTTAGGGCCAGATGGGAAGTGTCTGTGAGAAAAATTACGCAATTCACTCCGCCAGAAATTTGTTATATATATATATGTATATATATATATATATATATATATATATATATATATATATATATATATATAAGCAAATATATGGATATAGATCCGACAGTATGAAGAAAAATAAGAAAAAACAAATATCCGAATATGCAATTAAACAGTAAACTTGCATATTTGGATTTTTGTTTTTCCATATTTTTCTTCATATATATATATATATATATATATATATATATATATATATATATATATATATATATATATATGGCCTGACTGTTGCCTCTAAGTGTTGACTTCTATGTTCACATATATATATGTGTGTGTGTGTGTGTGTATCTGTGTGTGTCTACATTGTGTGATAGTTAAATTGTCGTCATTTTAATTTCGCGCATGCCATTTCTTTGATTTTGAATTTCGTCTAGTGCACAATATAATAGTGTCAGATGGGTACCGTCTGTGAGAAAAAGAGCACCATCACGCAATTCACTCCACTAGAAAGTTCGAAACGGCATGCTGTATTGCTTGGCATACGCGTTGGAAGCTCCAGTACAAACGTTTCAGAGTATTTTGCTGTCAATCTGCGGACAGTGCAGAGCATTCGGAAAGAGTCGGATGTGTCCAATTATGATTACGAAGGTACGGCAGCTCGGAAAACTCACTCTGATCGTTCTGATAAGAAAATAACTCCCGAATTTATTGGTCAAGGCCTCGGACACAACACGGAGACCTACATCAAGTTCCTTGAGGATGTAGTGCTGCCGTGGGTGAAGACAGTGGCTGTTGGAAGCACCAATGTATGGCATCAAAACTCTGCACCATGCCACTCAAGCAGGAGAAACCAGTCACAGCTATCAAACAATTTGTGCTACCACATCATCCCTTACATCTGGTTACCTAACTCCCCAAAGTGTAATATTTGATTATTATGTGTGGGGCGCAGTTGAGTGAGAGACCATCTAAACTTATTCTAACACCAAAGATGAAGTGAACGTAATGATTATGAGAGCAGTCACCTACATAAACAAGGAGACGGTCCAAAAGAGTTGCAGTAGATTGAAAAGTTGCCTGGAGGTTGTGGATGATGTTAATGGCGATTTTATCGAATAGTTTACTCTTTAGTATTACAAGATATTTTTGGGTAATTTTGGTAAATATATCTGTTAAAATGTGTTGCCAGTTTTATTTTCATTTCTGCGCAATTTAGATGTAAGCTGTATGTATCGTTGGTAATTTTTTATATAAAAATGTATTGCTGGTATTTTTATATATTCATCGGGTTTAGTTTTTGTTCTTTTGTTTGTGGGTTCAATATTTTTTCCATAGCTTGGATCCTAACAGTTGTTGTCCTCGGGTCAGAGTGAACCTGGGAACAACATCAATTATTTGGTGTTTCCCCGCTCCTCAGAAGGTATTGTCTCTGGATCAGAGGCCTTGCTGCCAGATATAGTTTATCATCCCACTCAAGACTGAATCTTAGAAGGAACCACAAACCCAATCCGAGGAAGGAATCAAGAAATAAACCTCTACTCAGTTTGAAATACCAAGTAGAAGAGTGAACAGGAGGAAAGGCGAAATTATCAATCCAAGACATTGGCCAAAATGAATAATAATAAAATAGAATGTTTAGACTGATGCACTGTAACAAACGTTATGTAGGAAACCAAGCATATTGATCAAAGATTATTGAATTCATTTAGGAACTTTTGTGTTAACAGTTTTAGAATGAGTTAATTTGATGTCACCTTTTGTAAAATGATTTTACTTTCTTTCAGGGACCTTATAAACAGGTCTCTAGTATGCCTTGGGTTCTTGTAACAGTATTTTAGAATCACCGTTTAAACGAATTCACCAACGCTTGAATTATGACAAGCATTCTAAAACTAATGTGGTTGAAGAAAATGCATTACCCAGCGATGGAAATGGAATTAAAATGAATAAGACAATTTATATGATGAATAGTATATACTTTCTGATATTAGATCTAAATGGGGTTAAAAAAAGAGATGAACAACAAGTAATAATATCGAAAAAAGTATATAAAGCAAATCATCTGTCACCTTTTCACGCAAGCATAGACAATTGACAATGCATTTAGCATCTTAATAAGAGTATTACAGTGGGGATACATCATATATGTATGCAATTCAAAGAAAAATTCATCATTCTGGAAGCCATTTTAATAAAAACCATCAGTAAATAAGATATCTTTTTCCATAAGAGATCGTATATTAGAGTGTATAGTCGAATATTTGCTTTGAATACTCTTTTTTTAATCGGTATCACCCCAAGCAAGGGAGTAAACCCAATCCGAGGAAGGAATCAAGAAATAAACCTCTACTCAGTTTGAAATACCAAGTAGAAGAGTGAACAGGAGGAAAGGCGAAATTATCAATCCAAGACATTGGCCAAAATGAATAATAATAAAATAGATTGATTAGACTGATGCACAGCTGTCCTGGGTATGGCGATAAGCTACGTCCGCGTCATGGGTAAGACGATAAACTACGTCCAACAGCAAGGCCTCTGATCAGGAGGTTTTGAGGAACGTGGAACCACCTCTTAATGGCTGGTGTTCCCAGGTCCATCCTGAACCGGGGTGGTAGCACCTGTTAGGGTCCCAGCTATGGGCAAATAGTTGACACTCAAAATTGTTTAAAAATAGGTTTTAATACCATAAATACTTTGTAATAAAAAAAAATTATTACTAGCAATAATTTTAGAAGGAATAATTATCATCAGCAATACTTAAAAAAAAAAAAAAAACAGCAATACGAACCGCTATATATTCTTTGGAAAAAATGTGGCCAGCTATAGATTTTCTCAAGGAAAAATATTCCCAGAAATAGATTTTAGAAGAAAAACATTACCAGCAATAAAAGATTTTGTCAGCATTAAATAACCCATTGAGTTGTTGATATGCCGTAAAACAAACCAAACCAACATGATGCACTTAAACGTTATGTAGGAAACCAAGCATATTGATAAAAGATTATTGAATTTATTTAGGAACTTTTGTGTTAAGAGTTTTAGGATGGGTTAATTTGACATCGCCTTTTGGAAAATGATTTTACTTCCTTTCAGGGATCTTATAAACAGGTCTCTAGTATGCCTTGGGGTCTTGTGACAGTATTTTAGAATCACTGTTTAAATGAATTCATCAACGCTTAAATTATGATCTGCATTCTACAACTGATGTGGTTGAAGAAAATGCATTACCCAGCCATGGAAATGGGCAATGTTTACACCCAGTGTAACATCATGATTTTTAAATAAAACTGCAAGAAATGTGCTTTTTTTCCATAGGAAAGAGCGATGAACTCTTTGCATTCGAAGTTGTGTTAAATAATATTTAATAATATCTTAATTCTTGTAAAATATCAGTTACGCCGAGTAATTTATGTCTGCCAACTGAAATAAAGTATTTTTCTAAGTAAAAAGTGTTTTTGAGTCAAAAGATTTTAAACAGATGTAGCAAAGTTTTCCAATTTATCGCCAAAGTTCAAATTAACTGATAGGTTATCAGAAATACACTTTAGTAAACCTGATATTTAACGTGACATCAAAGAAATGAAACCCTAAAATCTTGTTTGATATTCATAAATTTATCCCATCACTTTTATCCCTTCAGTACTGAAAGAAACCAAGTACATTGATCAAAGGTTATTGAATTTATTTAGGAACTTTTGTGTTAAGAGTTTTGGGATGTGTTAATTTGACGTCGTCTTTTGTAAAATGATTTTTTTTCAATGACCTTATAAACAGGTCCCAAGTATACCTTGAGGTCATGTAACAGTATTTTAGAATCGCTGTTTAAATGAATTCACCAACGCTTGAATTATGATCTGCATTCTACAACTGATATGGTTGAAGAAAATGCATTACCCAGCGATGGAAATGGAATTAAAATGAATAAGACAATTTATATGATGAATAGTATATCCTTTCTGATATTAGATCTAAATGGGGTTAAAAAAAGAGATGAACAACAAGTAATAATATCGAAAAAAGTATATAAAACAAATCATCTGTAACCTTTTCACACAAGCATAGAAAAATGACAATGCATTTAGCATCTTAATAAGAGTATTACAGTGGGGATACTTCATATATGCATGCAATTCAAAGAAAAACTCACCATTCTGGAAACCATTTTAATAGAAGCCACAATTAAATATGATAGCTTTCTCCATAAGAGATCGTATATTAAAGTGTGTATAGTCGAATATTTGCTTTGAATACTCTTTTTTTAATCGGTATAACCCCAGGCAAAGGATTACATCCACTAAGGCACAAGGGGTTATTGGGCATGGAATAATTATTAAGAGAAACTTTACTAATGAAGCAGAATAGAAAGGAGTAATAAGGATGACAGTAGATAGTGATTGACATTGCATTCAATGTTTTGTAATTTAATGTTCGCTGGAATGTATGGAGCCAGAAGGGAGTTCTAAAAGCGAGAAATGTGAGAAAAGAAATTGTTAGCATTGAAATTACGGTTACATCTAACCAGCTCAAATGTAAATCGATGAGAACTCGGCTCCATTCTACTACAGCGCTTAAATTCAAAAAGTCTAGGTAACATAGGGAAGAGCAATGTTTATTCTGTTTAATACAGAAATGTGGCACAAGGCTGAAGGGGGGATTGGGGAAAGGACGGTCTTCTTCTGCCTTAACTATAACTTAGCTAGCCACAAACACTGACCCAATCGTACGAACAATATTCCTTTCAGCAAAACAACGTATTCATACGTACCTTTCTTACTACATTCACCATAATACCTCACTGTCTCTATGAAAATAATAACTAGTCCCCATATTTACAATTCAATGTCTGTGGGGGAGGGGAATAAAACAACAATTCTAAAAACTAGCCCCAATGAGTATATACAATATGAATACAAAACTATTTACAAGAAACTAAAGAAAATAATATTAGTAATAAAAAAAAACCCACAATCACTAAATGTGGCAGAAATATCAGTTAACTGGCCGAAATCAATGCGGGGCTATAATAATATAAAACATTCATTCATCCCAAGCAAACACACTGATACGCACTCATTCACACACAACAAGAAATACGAAAAAATTCACGCGAAACGAAAGGCGCTCCGCATCCACCAGCGAACAGACATAATTGGCCAACTAACAAGGGACGGGATGTGGAATTAAACTGCTGAATTCAATGTCTACTTTTATATTTACATAAGGTCTTTCCCCGACATTAAGTATTTTAACACATCAATAAAGCATACATTAAAGCCGTCTTAAAAATATATATATATACATATTCATATATGTATATATATATATATATATGCATATATATACATATATATTTATATATACACATATATATACATATATATATATACATATATATTTATATATACACATATATATACATATACATATATATATACATATACATATTCATATATGTATATACATATATATACATATATATATGTACACACTCAATTAAGCTGAAAAATCAAATGATCCTTGATAATGGCTGAAGGTATAGCCGAAAGCGCTCGGAAAAATAAAACGTTTGGACAGTTCTTACACACCCTTTGTCCAGCAAAGAGAGCTCTTGTTCGTACACAAGAAGAATTAAATAAAAAACTTAACCGTAGTACATTGTCTGTCGTTTTTATTGAAACTTGCATAAAAGAAGGATTGCTGCCTAAATATACAACAATATATATATGTATATACCTATACATATATATATATACATATATATGTATACATATACATATATATACGTATATAAATATATACATATATATCTACATATCTGTATACATACATATATATCTACATATATATATATAGATACATATATACATATATATATATATATATATATATATATATATACATACATATATATATATATATATATATATATTGTTAATGAAAAGAAGAGTGGAACCGCAAACGTTTTTGTCTTTTTTAAATATATTATACTTTATTTTCCATAATATTGCTATATGTGTTTCCGGTCATGTTTAGCAAAATTATGGAAAATAAAGCATAATATTTAAAAAAAAAAAAAAAAAATTCACATTACAAGCGAAAACGTTTGCAGTTCCTGTCTACTTTTTATTATACACACTTTTCTCTCGTTGGAACAAGTATAACCTCATCCCTATATATATATATATATATATATATATATATATATATATATATATATATATATATATATATATATATATAATATAAATGTGATCATAGAAGTCAACACTTAGAGGCTAGATGCAATCGTCAGGCCGCCTGACGATTGCATCTAGCATGAAACAGACTGTCGCCTCTAAGTGTTGACTTCTATGTTCACTTTTATATTTACACACGCTCTATCTCTGATATTGAGCACTTTATCCCATAAATATAGCACACTTTAAGACTATATATATATATATATATATATATATATATATATATATATATATATATATATATATATAATTCAATTCTCAGTTCCATGCATCTATACCAGTGAAAGGAAATCAAGCGAACATGTATGTAAACACTGTCTAAATGTTACTGGCAGCTAATCATTAAGTCGTTATGAGGAATACGAATTCATAATTGTTGTTGACGAATATATGTTTATATATCTTACTAATTTTTTCTCTGTACCGTGAAGGCCAAATATCGCACAAGGTAATTCAAACGAGTCGAATGTTAATATAGAGCGCTATCCGACGCTTATGTATGTGTAGAAATATCTAATAACCGCCCAGTCTCAAAATCTTTCATAAATAGTCAAATAGCTCGAATGTCATTGCCATCAGGATATTCTCAGTCGGAATCGGCAAGTCAATTTCTGCGCTTTTTCGTCTGAACTGCGGCCGGTTGATTTGTATTTCTTTCGTTTATTCTTGGAAGCAAGCTGTTGTTTTTTTTTTTAATGACGTTCAGTAGTAGGCTATTTTGTCATCGCATTTTGCTCCAGAAAATCAGATTCTAATTGTTGAAATGATATTTATCAAAAGAAAGGTTATTTAGAGGAACCAAAATGCACTAAGAAACAACCAGATATAGACCCCTGCGCATAAGAAATATGAGGATTCTTACAATAAAATTCTGCAATAATAGAAATGGATAAAATAGGAAACGAATGACGGCTATTGATTTCATATATATATACATATATATATATATATATATATATATATATATATATAAATTGAGTATACATATTATTCCTCACCGGTGCAAAACACGGATTTTCATGCACAACACAATATTCACGTTCTGTGTATAAACTGAGCGTTTCGTAATTTACATTTTAATAAAAATATGTGTTAAGAGCAATGTTATATATTATACGGTGATTAAATTTTTATATTTTTTAAAAATATATTTGGCATTTAAAAAAAAAGCGGAACATTACTGGCTCTTTTTTTTAAGTAAAACATCATAATTGACATTAAAAACTTAATATACTCCGTTGTTTTTTTTTCTGTCATCTGGTAAATACGACTGTTTTCGAAATTTCTGATCCCAATCTGGCACAAATATCTCCAGGGTAACTTACTCGAAGGTAGCATGAGACACACAGACAGCTGAAAGTTTAATCTTTAACTTGTTTTTTTATACCTGAGCCACGGCCGTCCAACAGTCCTTTGACCACTGGGAAGCTGGCTATACACGAGGGCCTTAGTTATTCTGTATTCACTCATCCTTGTAACGTGACCAGCCCGGCGAAGTTGTGACTACATCAGGAAAGTATCAATTCCAACAATGCAGCAGTTTGCAAGAAGATCATATATATATATATATATATATATATATATATATATATGTGTGTGTGTATTGTCATCCACAGACAGACTCTATCACAGCTCATCAGTGTGGCTAGACATCCGATTTTTTCGCCTAAGATATCCCGGTACAGAAGAAAGTTAATTTTTACGTATTTATATTTGAATAAACACGCCATTGACTCAGAATGCTTGATTAATAGATGAGCTTTTCATTATCAGCAGCAGCAGTCACAGTTTACGAATTCCTATTTTCCCTATAAAGTGATCGAATGGATTTTATTTTTTCGGGGCATATATATATTGTCATCCACAGTCTGGCTGTTTCGCTGTAGCACTCCTCCTCAGTGTGTCTAGATGCCCGATTTCCTCAAGCCAGGATCGAAACCCGATTGATTTGGCATCTGATTTGGGATCAGTCGGATTTTTCCCCCTAAGCTATCAGCTCGGGTCAGAGAGGATGGTGAATCTTTACGTAATTATTTTTGAATAAACACGCCAGCGACTCAGAAAGCGTATGTGCGCATGAGTATTTTGAAGGAGTAAGGTTTCCCCGACAAGAGAAAGAAGTAAGAAGGGCATTCTATGAAACATTTTGTGTTAATTGTGTATATAGATATTTCAATGAGAAATAATTTTAATCGGATACAATGAAAATGAACGATAGTATATTCGAGTATCTGAACATAAACCGATGAATTAAGCTAATATATGCTTAGAATTGGGTGTCTTCAAGGTAGTTTCGCCCAACAACGCAAAACTGATAGAAAAAGAAAACATTAACCTAAAAAAACTCGATCCATGTTCCCAAATATACTTGTCAGATTAAGACTTGCATACGAAAGTTGTGAATGTCGCGAAACTCGACCAGAAGAATTAAAACAGATTCTTGCTGCGTATAACTCCATTCTCTGATCGATAGTCAAAAATGGCTTCAAGCGAATGAAATCTGTAGGTGTTAACAAGGACCATACTTCTGAAGACCTAGAGATTCGCGCCCCCCAAAAAAGAACTGTACAAAATTAGAGAAAGCACATCATCAGAGGATTTTCAGCAGCAACAACAAAGACACATGTAATTCCATGAACAAATAATAACATAATCAGATATTGAATTTCCAAATTAACTCCTACATAACCTAAGGAAGAATTCAGCCCTCAATGCTGGAAAGAACCATAACAGTTACTGCACATGTGAAAACTGTTTTAACCACTTTAACCCCGGCCAATTATTTTTGGAAAACGTTTCATTTTCAGACGATTTTTTTAATTTGTTTTTAATATAATAACTAAGAAATTGAGACACCTTGATGTACACAAGCGCTGGCTAACACCTCTGCCAGGTGTATGAGTTGAAAATTAGACTTGTTTCAAGTGCAGATGGACATAAAAATAATCAAGATCGACGTTCCGCACCTGGTTTTTGAACGTTACGTTTTTGAGGTGTTTATTCGTCAATATCTAAGGAAGCACGCTGGAGTAATGGATAGCGGCCCGGATTGAGTAATCGGAAAGCCGAGTTCGAATTCCAGTCGAATGCATTACGTGCTAATACCCTTAGGAAAGGTATGAATCCTCGTCTCCCCGCCAGCTTTGGGTAAATTGCAGGACTGTCCGGGTTCTATACCCTGGTGATGGCAACTGGTCTACAACACACAGAAATGGCAACCTACTGCAGGAAAAATCTGCCTCGAAAGATACATGAACGCTTAAGCGTGTATCACGCATGTCACATAACTGACTGACTGTCCGAAAAAAGACACTTTCGGTTACAACGTATATACACGTCTACGCCTGGGTAGGATTTCATAGAAATATTTTATAAATTTCAACCTTAAGTAGTCCTGGTTATTCGGCCAAAGCCTGCTAATGTAACCATAATAGGTTTTCGTTCACCTTTAGAAATGGCTTGCAGATTAATTAACAAAATTGGACCAATGTTCCTATGGATTGTCAATGTAGATTTCTTCATTAGAAATTTAGGTTAACCTCTGTTTGAACATGTAATCGAAATATGTTGTAAAGACTGTATGAAGGATGAGATAAAGAAAAATATTTTACTTAACTCAGGTTATAACCATTGAAGTTTAATAGTTAATTGCAAATCTTTGTCGAGAAAAAGCACCGAATTTTATTTGCACTTCACCGAGTTTAAGGTACCGAGATAAATAAGCCACGATACTAACCAAAATAGTCGCATCTTGAGTGTTTAAATTTTTAGTTACCGCCTCCTTAGAGTAGCAAACCGTATATCTTCTCGAATCTCTGCCTCTTATATTTGGCTCAGCATTTAAATAAGTTCAGGCTTGCTGATGCCAAAACTCACTCTGCCACAACGTGTTTGTCGACAAGTTTATTTTCCGACCGAGTTGAACGTTTAAATTTGGTTCTGATTCAAAGATACGTTTCCATACACACACACACACACACACACACACACACACACACACACACACACACACATACATACATACACACACACACACGCATATATATATATATATATATATACATATATATGAGTAAAAGAAAGAAAAAAGGAAGTATATATATATATATATGCATCTATATAAACACATATTCACATACACGCGAACATATATATACATATATATATACATATATATATATATACATATATATATATACATATATATATATACATATATATACATATATATATATATACATATATATATATATATATATATATACATATATATTTACATATATATATATATATATCCATATATATATATATACATATATATATACATACATACATACATATATGTATATATATATATATATATATATATATATATATATATACATACACACATATATACATACACACATACACATACATATCTATCTATCTATCTATATATATATATATAGATAGATATAGATATATTCTTTCTTTTTTTCTTTCTTTTATTTTTCGTTTATTCGCTTGTAATTTTCTTCTTAAATTTCACTTCATTCTTCCGGAGTTTTAATTACTTTCTTCCTTTTCTGTTCCATTTTCAAGTAGATTCACCTCATCAAAAACTGATAACTCTCAGCAATGGTACGTAAGAACCGCCCTCCGCATATTTAATTTTCGTAGACGAGATGCTAAACAGCACTTCACAGAATTTAACCACGTACAGAAATTTCCCAATATAACATACAGTTCCCACAGTCTCCATAAATAGTTTACTTCGTCTGGTATACAGTTATCTCACAAATAATACGTCTCACAAAACGTACGCCACAAGTCAAAAGTTTGAGCGAATCCCTGAAAATTTATTTAAATTGGCCCCACCAAATTTTTTTGTTCTTTATATAAGAGAAAAATATTATAAATGCTTAATAAAATGAGCGCCACGTTTTTCATTAGAAATTTTATTATGACAAATAAAAAAAAGATTCTTAAATTTTGCTCTCTTCAAAATATCCTCTTTTTGCATTGATTACTTCAGTTCAAATGTTTGACGTTCGTTCTAAAAGTTTCTCAAAGAATAAGTATGAGAATTGATTCCATTTTTTTTTCAGTGACTCTAAGAACTCTTTTTCGTTTTTTTTATTCTTCTCTCAAGTTCATCCCGTGTTAATTTTGGGGGTGGCTTTAAACTTTTGAACAGTAGTGTATGTTCATACAACATTTAAAATTTTCTTAAGCGCATCATATTTTTATCAAATCCCCAAAACCCTCAAACCATGGCCTACATCGATGAGTTTCTGCGCAACCGCCTCTCTCTGGAAATCATTGGCGGTAACAAATTCCTGTCCAAGCAACAAACAAGTTTTATTAGGTTAATTGTACCAGCATTAAGATCTAAGCGAACAGTTTTGCTATAATCAAATCTATAAAGGCAAGTCTACCCTGTGATTTTACATATAAAGAAAATAGGAACCATGCATAGTAGCGAAGTGAACGCATATAAATCGGTAAGAATCTAAACGGGCTCAGCGACATCCAAATCCTTACCAATAGACGTTACGCTACATGCGAGTATTCTTGATATACAAAAGAAAATTAAATAGATGAATTTATTCATCTTTTTCAGGCGCTATATCGAACACATGTTTTCACGTAACATTAAAATATATTCAGATAGATAGATAGATAGATAAACATCTGTTAAAAAGTATCTTTCAGTCATCACATTTCGCAATGCTACGGCTAGTTTATTTTTTTGCTGTTGATCTTTTTCTTATGTCGCTTATATCATGTATAATATTATGTTACGAAAATTAATGATGAAGTGGAAAATATCCTAACATTGTTCTTGTATATAAAAAATGATATGTCAATTTCCCTCCAAATCTGTAGTGATTTTATAAGGTCAGCTTGGCTGTGGTACAATCTCTAAAGAACCGGACACTCATTGAGAATTGTACTCTCCTAACTACACGTATGGTATAATATATAAAATATATAGCATAAATGATATTATTATAATATTGCTTAATGAAATTAACATATGTATCTAACATTGACGAGAGGTTAACTGCGAAACATGAAGTCGAAAATATAAGTCTTTTAAAAATTTACTTAACTATATTTTTTTTATATTGAGAATTGTATTTAGAAATATATGGTCACCTTTAAATGCACTAAATGAAGTAATATATTTGTCATGTTACACGTTTTCAAACTGTTCATATATATATATATATATATATATATATATATATATATATATATATATAACAGGTCGAAACGTGTAACAATGCACATAAATTACTCTAATGCATTTACAGTCGAGCACATACTTGTAAATAACACTTAATATTAAAAAAATATATAATTAAAAAAATAACGCAACAATTGTTTATAGATAAACAAAATTTCAAAAGACTTATCTTTTCGACTTTCGCAGATAAACACTGTCAAGGTTAGATAAATATATTATATTCATTAACCAATATTATATTATTTATGCTGCATAAAATATATATCATACATGTAGTTAGGGGATTTCCATTCTCAGTGGGTGTCCCATACTTTAGTCATTATGCCGCATCTAAGCTGAGCTTATAAAATCACCATAGTGTTAGCGGAGAATATGATATAGCATTTTTTATATACAAGAACAATGTTAGGATACTATCCACTTTCTCATTAATGTCCCTGACTTATATCATTATATATTATATAAGAGACCCAATAAAATAGCACAGCAAAATATAAATAAATAAATAAACAGGCGGTCTCAATGAGAAATGTGAAGACTGAAAGATATGTTTTAACGCATCTTTATCTGTCTCTATATATGTCTATATAACTATCTATCTATCTATCTATCTATCTTTCTGAATATATTTTAATGTTAACAGGTAACAGGTGTTCGAAAAACAGCGCTGGAAAAAGATGAATACATTCAGATATCTGTCTATATTTCTGAGATGAGGTATTATGTACACTATTTACATTATTCGGACTATTGTCCTCATCTTTCTCGCCATGTTTATCACAACTTTTCGGCCGTTGTACGCTCCGGCCTCCTTCAGGTGTTTGGAATGTCGAACGGAGCCCTTTATTTCGCTCAATAGGGTAGACTGTTCTAGTTTCACGTGTCATGTCTAATGGATGTCAGTTATCTCCTGTTAATTCTCCTCTGAAAGTTCTCCACTGCCTTAACCATGTATTGAACTCACACTCTTTGGGTCCTGTCATTGGATCTAGCTAACGCCTTTATCCACTCTGCCACGTGGAACTAGAACAGTCTACCCCAGTGGGCGAAATAAATGGTTCAGTTCGACATTCCAACCACCTGAAGAAGGCCGGAGCCTACAACGGCCGAAACGTTGTAATAAACATGACGACAAAGATGAAGACACTAGTCCGAATAATGTAAATTCAGATATTTACTTTTCATTTGGATATCCAAAATACACGCATCGTATATATGTAAGGTGAAGTCCATTGATGAGGATTTGCATGTCGCTGAACAAATTCAGCTTCTGACCAAATCATATGCGTTCACTTTCCTACCATGGATGAATGCATATCTTCTTTATGTGTAAAATTACAGGGTAGACTGGCCTTTATAGCTTTGCTTATAGCAAAACAATTCGCTGTTTTTCCAATAATTGTTCAGGTCAGAGATTATCTTATTGCTGACGCCATGTAACCGCTTAAATCTTGGTGCTTTTTGCTTGGCGAGGAATACGTTACCGCCAGTGATTTCCAGAGAAGGGCAATTGCTTCGCATAGAACCCCGTCGATATAGGCCATAGGTTGAGGGTTTTGAGGATATGGTAGAAATACGATGTGCTTATCAAAATTTTAAATGTTGCATGAACGTACACTACAGTTCAAAAGTCTGAAGTCTTTCCCAGAATTAGCATAGGATGAAGTTGATAGAAGAATAAAAAAAATGAAAGAGCCCTTAGAGTCACTGAAAAAAGAATGGAATTATTTCTCATACTTTTTCTTTGAGAATATTTTGGAACGAACGTCAAACATTTGTGCTGCAGTAATCAATTCAAAAAGAGGATTTTTTGAAGAGAGCAAAATTTTAGAATATTTTTTTTTTATTTGTCATAATAAAATTTTTAATGAAAATCGTGGCTCACATTTTTTTAACCATATATTATATTTTTCTCTTATTTAATGTACAAAAAACTACTTTTGATTCAATTTATAAATTTACCGAATTGCGCAAACTTTTGACTTGTAGCGTACGTTTTGTGAGACGTATTATTTGTGTGATAACTGTATACCAGACGAAGTAAACTATTTATGGAGACTGTGGGAACTGTATGTTATATTGGGAAATTTCTGTACGTGGTTAAATTCTGTGAAGTGCTGTTTAGCATCTCGTCTACGAAAATTAAATATGGAGAGGGTGGTTCTTACGTACCATTGCTGAGA
>OZ038496.1:69234376-69256876 GCA_964036315.1 Acanthosepion esculentum
TTTTGCTTCAGGCAGTATAATACAAAGTCATACCCCCATTGGTTAGTACGTTCGTTTCCTGACCATGAGATCCGGGTTCGAATCTCACCATAGTCGATTGTCGGGAAGGGGACTTCCTGATGTTATTGGACTGGAGGTCGATCACAGCGTGCGGCACATGGAAAGTGCCTGAAAACCATACCATGTGTGACCGAAACCTTGTGAGTGAAATTGGGAATACGGAACTCTTGCCGGCCACAGATACCTGTTCTAGCACGAAGCCACAAGTCATCGTGGCCGAGGGCTTGAGCCTGCTGCCCTTGTTCAAATTGTTGATCACGATAGATAACACGCTCTCTCCCAGAAACTGTAACTAAGGTCTGCTCAGCATAGTTGCAGTATTGGTGTTGAGCGAACACAAGTGTACCTGAGCAAGCATCTGTAATAGTATCCTCGAATACCAGTGGCCAGCTATTAATTATTTACCCCACCACAAAAAAAAAGAAAATATAATTTTTCTAAAAATTATGTTAATGACTGTATATTTAATAATGTTCTTCGTCAAATTAATATAGTTGAAACGAAAATCGAAAATGGAATTCGCGAATCGAATTATATAGGAAAATGATGAAAATGAGAATATATATAAAACAGAGTATGTCTGTCGGTGTGATATCTTTTCCCTCGAGATCCATCCAACCGATTTTGAACAAACTTGGTACATACATTGTACGATGTAAGAGATAGTTTCTTAGCGGAAAATAATTTTCAAAAAAATCAATAATCGATAAAGCCGATCAAAAATCGATAAATTCAAATGTTTTCTTCCGATTTCGTTCAAACACGGTATGTAGGCTACTGACATCATGAGGAGCTCAACGATACCTCATTTTTATTTCTACACCTCTGTGTTTAGCGAAAAAACGCGAATAAAGAAAAAATAAGTTCAACACGAATCGATTTCAACATAAATTTTAAGCTAAAACTCATTCAATTTTCAAGCAATTTTATACAAACTTCACAATCGAAACGACTTCACAATTGTAGCCAAAAAATAAGTTTATTGTAAAACAGTCATTTAACTTAGTAATTGTGTTCATCCATATCGTGAAAACCTGTGTAAATATCGAAAAATGTTTATTTTTACTGGTTTCTTTCTTATTTTTCATTGATATTTCAAACAATTTTCATTAAACTTAACAATTGCTTTATAAATGTATCTTCTTTTACATCCCAGGTAGCACACGGGCGAATTGAATTTAAAAAACTCCAAAGTAATTGTGGTTTGTAGTGGGTCTTCATGCCGCCTGCTTATCCCTTCATGTTCTCGTCTAACTTCGAATGAATAAAAACAGAATACTTCTGTTATATCAGTAATTCCATTAATTCAAAATGTTTTTAATGATAGTACTTTAAAGTAATTGAAGATAGGCACTGTTATATTAAGAAATTTTATGTTTATACATTCTTTTTTATAGATAGAAATATTTAAGTAAATGCTCTGTTTTTTAATAAACAGTATTAACAACATTTACCGGCCTGAATATCATAGAAAATATGCGTCCTCCGACTGGAATCGAACCTGTATCCTATACGGAACCGTCATATAGCCTGACGTGCTTTTACCGATTTCGCCACAGAGGAGTGTTTCGTTTAGCAAGACGAAATCGGTAAAAGCACGCCAGGCTATATGATGATTCCGTATAGGATCCAGGTTCGATTCCTCTCGGAGATACATATTTTCTATGACAATTTCTTGAACATTCAGGCCGGTAAATGTTGTTAATACTGTTTATTATAAACAGAGCATTTACTTAAATATTTGTATCGATAAAAAAGAATGTATAAATATAAAAATGTCTCAAAATAATTGTCGGACTTTCTCCATTTCATAATGTGCACTGTTATATCTAAACATGATGTTGTTTTTTCTCCATTATAATTAAACCCTTCTTCTGATCGACCAGGTGTGTACGGTTGCTAGTATGAATATAAATATCCCTCTTGGAAGCTATGATCAAACAACCTAAATATACCAAACATACTTTGATTCCAGCTAATTTTACATATAAAATTATAATAATAAAAAAAATAGAAATCAACAGTATGCATATTATCCGGCTGGCAGGCTATAATGCAATTACATTTTCTTTTAAAGTTTATCACCCCAAGCAAAGCTGGAAGCCACTAGCACGCAAAGGTAGATAGGAGTGGTAAAGGAGAGGATGTGGAGAAAGATAGTGGATCGATCAAGGCAAGGGGGTTACAGAAGATTTGGAGTGAGAGCAGATAGGAATGAAAGGGGAAATGATGTGGAGAAGGGAAGTGGATAGATCAAGGCAACTGGAGATGTCGATTGACGTTACACTTCAATAGTTGGAGATTATATTTGTCAGGGAAACAGGAATAAGGAAGGGAGTTCCGCAGGGGTGGGAACGGGATGCCAGCCTCGTAGGACGTTTAAATTCATGAGGCCTAGGAACCAGCGAAAGCAGCTCATCGGAGAAATTACCGGGAAAGTATATGTAAAGTATATGTCTGTGAGAGAGCGACTGCAGACGAGATGAAAATACATTCAAGACCTGAGCAAGTGTCTGTTTTTTTAATAAACAGTATTAACAATATTTACCGGGCTGAAGGTCATAGAAAATAAACCAATAGGGCCAATTACATTGCATATCCGTCTTTGGATCTTATCAAGAACCCTGAGGCAAACAGCAGGGGCTCCAGACCATATATGGCAGCAATACTCCATGCAAGGATGCATTTTCATGTATGTTTAATTGGTTCATCTTGAGTCAGCCACCGATTTGTTGATCTTCGTCTGGCTGTAAAATATATATATATATATATATATATATATATATATATATATATATATATATCATGAAGACTATTTTAGGTTACGAATGTAGTTATATCTAATTTAGTGTATACGAAGCGGCCGCCAGATACCAACTCTAATATATGAATCTCCGGCTGAGATATTTGAGAAGCTGCACAAAAGTACTCTGGACCGGTTTTTTATACATTCAACTGTCCAATAATCTCGGCCCATGCACAGCCGTATAATGTTACCAGCTTCTTCATTCGGCGGCCAAAGGTGAACCTAGGCTAACCCCCTGGCGCATGAAAACGGTGAGCAAATGGAATTTATTTCTTAACAATGGAATACGAAAGGAATCAGTATGACTCGGGCATATGTACATGGCATGGCGGAGGTTAGCTCTTATGAGCTGCTAAAACTGAGGGATGAAGCTAATCACATCCATGGAAATAGTATACCAAGAGGCATACGGCGTTACTCACATGGGAAATGCTGGTAGAAGGGAAATATTTAATCGCCGCAAGGCCGAATAAATGATTTTGAAATTTATCGCACCTGGAAAGAAAGGACTAAGGAATTCCAGACTAGATATAAGCAATATTCCAGTTTTCGTTCAATATGACTTTTTGTAAAGATATCCCATGTCTCTATATTATTTTGTTGTTTTTTTTTTTAATAATGTTTGTGCTGTGCAAGACCCAGGAGCCACTCGAAGTAGAGTATTTGTGTGGAAGATAACCCGAGATATGAAATGGTTAAGTTTGTAATAATCGAGGAAGCAAGCCATTGGAAGTCGGTTCCACAAAATAGAGATCCGTAGGAATAATTCAAGTGGGAGTTATTTCTCAAAAGTGAAATACGAAGATAATGAAGGTGGTTCGGTATAAAGTGCGTGCCATGGCGCATCCGTGAAGGTTTGACCTGGTGGAATTTAGAATGAAGTTCGTCATAAAACTCTCCATGGAAATATCCATAGAATAGTAGAGGTTTGTAACGTTTTGTCTGTGGGAAAGGGATTGTAGGATTGTAAATGAGTCATCACCCACAAGAACGGGGTGATGATTTTCTATCAATTGGAAAGCGATGACGTCCCAGCATCTGTCCATATATAGTCCTAGATTGTTCTGGTAACAGTAGAGGACAGCAAACGGAATTAGTTACTTACTGCAGCGGTACAGGAAACCGACCATTTTCTCCGCATCTTTTAATGTGTGTGTTTGTGTGTGTGTGTGTGTGTGTGTGTGTGTGTGTGTGTGTGTGTGTGTGTAACAATCCGCATGTTTTCCTTGAACACATGTAGCATAAGTACCTCGACAAGATCGCGGAAAAATCATCATAGCATGACGAAAAATGCCCCAAACGCAATAAAAACAAAATTTTAACGCGAAAATGTTAATGTTATTATTTAAAAAAAAACTTTTACCATTCTAGCACGTTGGGAATTTTGGTTGAACATCTTGTTTTGTTTACGTCAGCGGCCGGAACAATGATAAAGGTTAGTTTTTTGCGCTTTTAGAAAATCTTGGTAAACAATATATATATTTTTTTTTTTACATATGTTGCCACCCACTTACATAATTTCATGAAATTTCGAGAAATAACATTTTTAGGGCGGCTATTTTTTTATTAGTTAAAAGCAGTACTCCTTGGAGATTGAAAACCATCATTTTTTTGTGTAAAACAGTTAATCCGTTAAAGAAAATCTGCTCTGAATTGTAAAATAATAAATGCAATAAAACTATAACATTATTTAATTAAAAATTCTTTTAATGGTTTTGACAAATACGATTTATTATTATTTATTATCAAGGAAGTATTTGACATTCCAATTTATATAATTTCTATTCGAAATACACCAGAATATTTTACTTACTTGAAATAATAAATTTAATCATTTAGCTTTCAATTAAACGTAAAATTAAATTTTCAAGAATGCTTTTTCATTTTTAAATATACATTTTAAACTTTAATTATGAAAAATTCAGTGGAGGTACGTAATTTAGAATTTGTAATGGAGGATATACTAGCTGATGTTTTGTTATGGCTATTGATATTATAGTGAAATGAGAGATGAATATTTTGTCCCAGACTTGAACATCTATGAAAGAAACTCGGCTTAAGTTCTCTTATTCCAACCAATATTTACAGCAGGTATTAATGAACAGGTTCGGTTACTAATCCTGTAGAACATTGGCATGAAATTAAAACAGACTTTATCCTTTTTATGTCGGGATTAAAACTAAATGACCTTTCACGTCGTCGCTTTCCGAAAAACAATCTAGCTTTGTTATGTATTTTTTGTGTTGCTTTGTTTCTAACAATAACAAAATGTATGTTTCTTTACTTTTGAACAATATTGATTCTTCCTTTTCGATACGTCAGATTTGGAAAGTAAGTAGAAAATAAAAATAAGACTTAAAATTGAAAAGAAACGAAACAATAGAAAATGTGGAATTTTTTTTTTATTTTTTTTAAGTTTTTCGTTTCTTTTTCTTCGTGAAGAAGCTGCACTCGGAACAATTTTCCACGTGAATAGAAAACCAGCAATGCAGTGTGGGCAAAAATAGATTGCGATTAACTCTACTGGAAGACGTCGAATACGTCGGCTTCCACATTTAAGTAAAAACGACTGGCATTTTCTTTCTGTGTTTTTTTTTTTATTTGTTTATTTTACTTGTTTATTCATTTTCCCAACTTATTACTGTCCTTTCTCTTTCTCTTTTTTTTTTTTCGTTTATTTATAGATTTGATATTTTTTATTATTTTTCTTTTTTTATGTTTGCCTATGAATATCCAGGATGAAAAAAAAAAATTAGTCCGTAAAAGAAATACAAATCGACTCGTCACGACCGTTTCCACCATTGCAAACGCGACTAGAAGACAAGCACCGTCAGAACGATGAGCATAAAATGACAGAATGCACATCATCATTCGGTTTCTAATGATAGATTTCTTATAGATACACAGGAACAGCCTGACAACTAAAGTTGCTGAACATTTTTTTCATTCATTCATTCATATCCATCTATCTCTGTACCGGTGTCTTTCTTTCTTTCTTTCTAGCGATCTATCTATCTATCTATCTATATGCCTGCCAATCTAGCTATGTATCAGTCTGTCCAGATGCTATGGCTCTCTTTCTCTATTTCTATTTATTTTCTGTCACTCTATCTAGTTATCTATCTCACTATATCTATCTATCTATCTATCTATCTATCTATCTATCTATCTATCTCTCTCTCTCTCTCTCTCTCTATATATATATATATATATATATATATATATATATGTGTGTGTGTGTGTGTGTATCCAGTCAATCTATGTATATATATCAGTCTTTTTAAGCGCTAACTTTCCCTTCTCTATTCTGTTTATTTTCTGTCATTCTCTCTCTCTCTCTCTTTATATATATATATATATATATATATATATATATATATATATGTCTGTGTGTGTGTGTGTGTATAGTGTCATCGTCATCCACAGACAGACTGTTTCGACATCTAATCGCTTCAAGAGCGAAACACGGCCGATTTGCTATCAGTCGGAGATTCCAACCTCTAGCCATCGACGCCCGGCAGAGAGAAAGGCGAATTTCTGCGTATTTATTTTTTATTAACACACCAGTCACTCATATATCTTTCTATATATAAATATATGTATATATATATATATATATATATATATATATATATATATATATATATATATATATCAGTCTGTTGAAGTTCTAATGATCTGTGCGTATGTGTATTTATATACTTACTGTCCCATATATAATGGAAAGGGAGGTGTTTAGACAATATTGCTCCTCATGCGCAATCAACCGTTTAATTATTTTCTTTACTCCTATGTTTCTTAGAATGTGGATTTGTTCAAGCCTTTTAAGTGAGTGCCTCACATAACTCTGCTCATTAATTGAACATCTTGTTTCAACACAAACTTGGAATAGGTTTTGTCGTCACCGTTTTGTTGTGCTGTTACTAATTATTTTCATTCGAGACGTGTTCCATTTTCACTGTTATATTAAACACATAAAATTTTTAACATTGGATAATATTGAGCAAAGGTAGCTTTATATAATACGAAGAGTATTCAATGAATGATAAATATCACTGAATATCTTAAAAAAAAATCTAAAGGGAACGGATTAAATAAAGCATTGATTAGGCTCTTAGTTCTGAATTCTTTATGTCAGCTTTAGTGAATCTCTATATAATTGTCACGAGTTTTATGTCCTAGCATCTCACTATTACAACTTTCTAACAATTGCCAGCATTTTGCCGGAACGTGTAAACTAGTAATAAATATAAAATTGATGTAGCAATTCCCAAGCAAGTCAAGCATTGATGCAAATATTTGCAAACAACGAGCATACAATAGAATGCACTAAACTAAGGCATATGCTGACCAGCTGGATCTGCCATGATGCAATGGGCTAATGGTATAATTTGAGTGGAATTGTTTTACAACATTTCAACAATGGAACTATGTTGAATGGAATCAGCGGGCTGGATTTAAATCACAAAAGTTTTTTTTATGTGTCCTATGTCAGCAATACCATTTAAAAAAACATAATGAATTCAAACTTCCCCCAGTCATTGATTAAATTAATCATACGGAACACTCTTGCGTTTCAAGAAGCTTTGGAGAAGGGAATCTCTGAAATCAATCTGAGGCTTTGGAGTGAGACAAACGGATTCGATTGTATTGACACCTCTTCCTGCTATGCACTGAAAAAGACCATTCACGGCTGTTCTGGACCTCAACTTGACGCTGGATTTTTGGAGGACACCGAGACGGTGGAGCTTGTTCTTTGCAACTCGTTACTCAGCTTAAAATATAATCACAGGTGAGACGTTACTTCCGGAAGTTAACCGGTATTATTACGTTGGTGCCTGTACATCTGCTTTTGGGGCATGGTTTCAATTAGACTCCTCGCAACTGAAGACATTTTCGGGTTAAATGATGATAGTTATTTTGAGCTCTACAATCTTGGTATCAATACTCAGCTTTCCTAAGCACTCTCTGACTTTTCTACGTGGTGTTCCAAAAGCACACATTACTACAGTAATAAGTCATGCGTTCATGTTTCATAGCTTCTTCAGCTCACGTTTCAGATCCTGATAATATTTGCCGTTTTCATTTCTTTGGTGTCCACAATTGTAGCATATGGAAACGTAAAGTCAGTAAACGGTAACGTTCTATTCGCCTATAAGAATAAGTTCGGGTCTTCGTGCTTCAATGACAGGAACTGACAGGACTGAGAAATCCCGTAATGTCTTGGAAATGTCATTCTCTACCACTGCCCCTGGCTGATGTTCATATCACTTCTCTCTCAATGTGAAGCTAAACTTACGCCATACTTCCTAATGGATTCTCTTACCAATCGAATCATGTCGTCGCTAAAACTACTGAGCAAACTTCGAACATTCAGCAAGTATATGGTTAACTGTCTCATCCGCTTGACAACACCATCCGCATTGGCATTCATCTTGTGATCTGTCAGCATTATTATTATTATCGAGTAAATGATGATAGTTTTAGTTTTTTTGAGCTCCACAATCTTGGTATCAATACTCAGCTTTCCTAAGCACTATCTGAATTTTCTACGTGGTGTTCCAAAAGCACACATTACTACAGTAATAAGTCATGCGTTCATTTTTCATAGCTTCTTCTGCTCACGATCGCGATCCTGGTAATTTTTGCCGTTTTAATTTCTTTGGTGTCCACTTTTGTAGCATATTCCGGTATTATTACGTAGAGAAACTTGTGGGAGGCCATGGTTGCCTACGTCCTGTCCGGAGACAGCTTAGAGAAGAAGAAAATAAGTCTTTTAAAAATTTACCCAATGCACAATGAAAAGCCGTTCGTTTTTATGAAATTTCCAAATATGAAATAAAGATTAAAAACAAGTTATTCTTAGATTATTGAAATTAATGTATCAGTGAGAGATTAAGGGGCCAAATACATATTAATCAAAATAATGTAGCCTTCTAAAACCAATGCATTAATAAAACTAAATCGATTATTTTTACGAGAATAAACATTATATATATATATATATATATATATATATATATATATATATATATATATATATATATATATATATATATATATACATAAAAGTCAACACTTAGAGGCGACAGTCTGTTTCATGCTAGATGCAATCGTCAGGCCACGAGTGCTGCTATTTCTCGCGGCTATTTATGTATACGGGTCAGTGGTGCATTGTGGGTAGTCTACTTTGGCGGTTATTTTTCCGGAAGTCGTTTATTTGTTTCTTTGTTTATTTGGGTTAAATTATTTTGCTGGTTTCATATATTTTTATTTTTATTTCTTATCTTATATATTTATTAATTTTTTATTATTATTTTATTTTATTTTAAAATTTTGTTTATATAGCTTATTTAATACTTTTGTTTTTGATTGGGAACATAATTAAAGCTATTTGTTCAATTTTGGGGTTGATTGGTGTTGACGATTGCATTTAGCATGAAACAGACTGTCGCCTCTAAGTGTTGACTTCTATGTTCACTTTTATATTTACACACGCTCTAACTCTGATATTGAGCACTTTATCCCGTAAATATAGCACATTTTAAGACTATATTTCTTCATATATATATATATATATATATATATATATATTGGTTACGCTTCAAGGATAAACTTAAATCCAATTTAATTGCTGCTGGCATCCTTATAGAGTAGTTCAATCTTGCATTTGAAAACCGAACAAATTGGAGAAATACCTAATATCGAGGTATAAATAACTGAACTGAAAGACACTCATACGACAGGAGAGTCCATCATCATCCTCATCATCATCATCATCCTTATATATATATATATATATATATATATATATATATATATATATATATATATTAGCTCTTGAAAATATATTTTCAATTGAACACTGTTGAATGTCAAGCTAATTCTAAAAACAACGGTCACCTGCATAAATGCGAAGATCTTCAGTAAAAATGAATGGAGCACTTCGGCTGCTTGGCCTTTGTTTACATTTGTAAAAACATTACGCTAGATTTAGCTGACACATTCGGTCGAGGGAACATGGCTCAGTCTTAGCGGCTCTGACTCACACCATATCGGTTGGGTTTCGATCCGCCGTTTACCGCAGAAAAAAATAATAAAAGAACGGTAACCTACTGCGGGGAAAATGTGTTGCTTACTCATTAAATCAAAAGAGACCTGATCAGCCACGCGTGTATCAGGAATGGCACTTAACTGGCTGATATTTAAATAGCAATTCTTCATTAAAGTAGGTACTATTGAACGGATAAGGTATGTCTATAAATATTTTTGGTGAGTTATTTCTTTGTATCGAAAAGTCATTTGATGTCAACTAGAAGCTGGCAATGGACCTTGAGATAATCAGTATGCATCGTATGAAATCGACCATCTTTGGTGTTTCTTTCAAGTTGTTGGTTGATTTTGTTTACCAGGATATCAACTCTATAGCTTATTCAATGCCGAAATTTAAATATTTTAAATCCAATTTTAAGGATTCAACTAAATATATTTTGAACGAGGTTGTATGCTTTCAAATATATATAAAATGTATTGTTGCTCATTTTGCCATAAATGTCCAGTGGGCTTTGATAAATGTTTAACCTCCCATGAATGCAGCAATTTTGGCTTATCTAATAACGTATCTTCTTTTTTTCATGCACTACCGTGTTAGTATAAAGCTACGCTAATCTATGAACGATAATTGACTTATATTTTGCAATGAAAGTTCGCGGAATTAAGGAAATCACACAAGGGTAAATAATAGGATGGCATCCGTGTGGCAAGTCAAATAGAGAAATTGCTAGGTTTTTCCAGGTTAATCATCAAACGGTTAATAATATTTTCAAGAAATTTGATGAAGAAGGTCAGGAAGACAAAGCATCGTGTCCGAGTAATAGAAAAGTGCATTGAAGAGGGAAGTGATCACAAACCGTCCTCGGAACATCAAATAAGTAGTCAACAGCATGGAAATGTCGTCATATGCGGCGAAAAAGACTGAAAAAGCTAGGATATCAAAGAGGAGTTGCAAGAAAGAAGCCCTTGATTTCAGAGGTTAACAGGAACAGGCGTATGAACTGAATGAATTTTGGCAGTCTGTAATTTGGTCAGATGAAATTAAATTCTGGCAATATTCGAATTCGAGACAGGTTTATATTTGGGGAAATCAGAATGAGACTTGGAACACTGAATGTCTGCAGTCGACCGTGAAACATGGAGAGATTGAAATAATGGTGTGGGGCGCTGTCTGGTTTGGAGGGAAATCTAAGCTGATTCTTGTTGACGAGCGGTTGAATGGTCCAAAATACTGTCAAATATTATAGAAAAGAATACTCCCACTACTTATTAGATTCACAGGATTGTCTAACTTTCTCAAGAAAATAAGAGCGCCATTTCATACGAGCAAAGTAGCAAAGGCCTGGAAGGAATCGCAAGGAATCAAGTAACTGCCATGGGTAGCCCAAAGTCCTTACATGTATCCATTAGAGAACTTTTGGGAGCACCTTCACCGAGAACTTCGCGAGTGTGCAAACCAAATCCCGTCAGTGGCAACCCTTAAAGAAACATTGCTAAAGGAGTGGCAAAATATGGATCAGACGATTTTTGGTAACTTTTTCAAATCCATGAAAAATCGAATACAAACACGGAAACTAGCAAATGAAGGACCTACGCTATACTAGTTCCAAATACTGTTTATTTATGTTCAGTTGGGATTACGTAATTAAATTTCGAAATTGGATCTGGTTTATTTCTCCTGGCTAAAAACTTTTCTCATGCCACACTATTGTTGGTAATTCTGCTTTACTACTGCTGGTCATTTTGTTTTAAATATGTATTGTTAGTTAATTTTTATATATATACCAATCTATTGATAGTATTTTATTACAAAAATGCATTTTTATACTTTCATAGTGTGTTATTTTTGTTTGAGGGTTCGCTATTTGCCCATATCTAGGACCCTAACAAGCGCTACCACCCCGGATCGGGTTGAACCTCGGAACAACAGCAATTAACAGGTAGTTCCATGCTTCTCCAAACCTCCAGTCCCCGGATGTAATTTATCATCATACCCAAGAATACATTTTTGAGTAGAGCGGAAACTTTGAGAAATCGCCAGCATGGTTTTGTGGTGTTAAGAATTTTAAGTGTGAAATGAATGCTCTGAAAATGATATGGAATTAAGTGGCAGGTTGCAAAAGTGATTTCAAAGTTTTAATATATTGGGCCACCCACTGATAGTTTCTACGAGTGCCTAGATTGAAAGGATATTTGTTTTGTTATTATGTTGATTTCATTGCATTTACAATACGTACCAGATGTGTTATCGTTTTAATCTGGAGTGAAAGAGAACTGTCGTAAATCTGAGGTGCCGAGTATTTCTATTATATTTTAACATATAAAATTGCTCAGAGAAAACTTCCATAGAGAGATGTGTCATAACCAATATATTATTATTATTATTATTATTATTATTATTATTATTATTATTATTATTTGCTTATGTTATGTTTCTTGCTTTGTATCCTGTAAAGCTAAGTCCAAACTATGATCATTAAGCCAGGGGTGGGCAAACTACGGCCTGCGGGCCACATGCAGCCCGCCAAACGATTTCGTGCGGCCCGCCAAGCACAAACAGATTTTTTATTCAATACTAACATGCCCACGGCGCCAAAAATAACAACTTAAAATTGTTAGTAAAATGACAAAAAATCCAGTAAATTTATATTGAAGAATGAGATAAAATAAAAAATACAAAAAATAGTGCATCATTCCCATTAGTATTTTTATCCTTCTGGTGGTCAGTTGTGATATTATAAAATAAATAACTATGCTTCTTTGATAGTTTCTATTTTATAATAGTAATAAAAATTCTTTCTTATTTCTTCAAACAGTTATTTTATCTTTCAAATAAATAAGTTTTTCTACTTACATGGTACTTCAAAATGTTATTTATTAAAACTATATTTTTCCTTCAAAAGCCCTTTATTTTGCTAATTTTAAATATCAATTATTTTGGTTTATATATACTATGCGGCCCAGTAAAACTATAAATTTTTAGAATGCGGCCCTTGTACTATAAAATTTTCCCACCCCTGCATTAAGCCCGATTGGAGAATTGTCATTTAACTGATAGCAGTTTTCTTATTCCTAGTACGGCGATCTTCTGAGAAACATGTACGTTAATGTTTTCCTGGGACACAGTTAGTAAAATTGTCCATTCCTTTTCTCACGAGGCCCAGAGCTTGGATTACTCTTGGTACAATCTCCGTCTTCATACCCCACATCCTGTTAATCTCGAGCTCCAGGTCCTTGTATTTAGACAGTTTCACGATAATTTTCATCGATGTGTTTCTCTAAGAATACACTTCCTCAATTTTTTGACTTTTATGAAAATATCAGGTCTGTATGCTTTTATTTCCCTGTCAGTCTGATTGGCATGTCCCTAAAGATTGTTACATCGTTTTTTGGGGGGGTGGGGGGTTTGTAGCTGTGTCTGGTTGGTACGCATACAATTTCTCATTGGTTTTGATTTAGTGTTTCTCGTGTATCTTCAAGTGCACATATGTTGCTAAGTTGTTATGTTTGTGGTTATCTTCATTTTTTACTAGTTCCAGATAATCTGTGATAATATGGTCGACAGTTTCATTATATTTTTCACAGAACCTCCATTTCGGGTTAGTTCTATTTCTGATTATGTGAGTGTGATAGGAACTGTTTGCGAGACTTTGGTTCAGAGTTGTAATAATAAGGCCTTCTGTCTTAGCTTTCAACCCGGTGCTTCTCAGCCCCTGATGTGTTTTCTGTTCGTCAACATCTGCTACTTTCCTTCTTTTTAGGCATTTGCCATCCAACTTCTTGACCTCCCAGTTTTTTTTTGTTGTTTTGCTTTTTTTTTGTAATTTCATTTAGTCAAGTTGTTTTGCTTTCTGTTTTACTAGTTTGGCATAGATGGTATTCGGTTCGGGTTTTGTTTTTTGTTGGTAGTATTTCAGTTATATTAAGCTCTCTCTTGAAGAGTGTAGCTTCTTTTTTGATGGAGTGGGTTTGGTGTTTTACTATTTGTAGGAGAGGGTCATTGGTTTTTGTCAGGTAGGCTTACAGTCCGATTGTTGGATTCGTTAGGTGTAGTTCAAGTTGAATTATGTCTCGCTATCCTAAAGCTCTTGTTACATATAACCTATCAACATACATATACATATATATATATATATATATATATATATATATATATATATATATATATAACGTAAATCATTCAAACGAAAAACAAATACTGAAGCTAGTTATATGGCGACAATCACTCTCACAAACAATATTTAATAATAAATTACAACCAACTTCGAATCTGTTAATGAATGGTGTGATCCTTGTTCATAAATTCCGGGCTTATCTGGTCTTATTTTTTTTGTACGAGCCGGCTTTCAGTCGTTTCGAACGACCATCATCAGGTAGACATATTAGTGTGTTTTTGTTAAACTCCGAATAGTAATGCGACATCGAAAGATATTGTGGTCCGAAAGAGTGCTTTTTTAGTAATGAGATATTGTTAAATGTAAGAATAACGTAATATATATATATATATATATATATATATATATATATATATATATATGTGTGTGTGTGTGTTTGTGTCATTTCAGGAGACCTTAATATTGCCCTGAAAATCATCATATGTTACAAAAAACGAAAACTTTCAATTCTGCTATTTTTATATATCAAACTTTCATTTTGTTCCTAATGTCCCTGCCAAAAATATTAGCCAAAAAATTCTGCCGCCCACTGTTGGCTTCTAAATTGATTCTGTTCAGTTTTTCCATGATGGAGCCAACCGCTAATCGGTCATAATTTCCATCCTGCAGTATTTACGTAAACGTAATATTGAGAAAATTAGTTTTCATGTACTACCTCATTAAACGTATTTATGTTTATTTAAAGGTGGTAGTTCAGTTGCTTTCTTATCTGTGACTAATGTTGTTAACATTCCGAAGAAATTGTTGTTGTTGACTATATTACCTTTTCGGTTTTTTTAACAGGAGTAGAGAGTTGTCCCTTGTTTCATGTTTAGGATTGGGTTGAGGGAGAAGTGATTTAAAACAAATAAAATTAAAAAAATAATCGTAGCAGATTAAAACAAAGTATCACACGCAGTGTGATTTAAACTTACATTAAATTTCCTTGGCAGCTTGTCTTATCGTCATACGACAATTAACTGTTGGATCGTAAATTAATATTCATTAGTCATACATGAGTTTTGTTGTCTGGTACCCTGCACCTTCGGTGGACGGTCATCATTGGTCCTGAACCATCTGCTAAATCTCTCAAGAGATGGCGCCATGTTGGCATACATCTGCAAGCCTTTTAAGCTGGACATACTAACAGCCCCCTCACCTGTGAGGGAGTATTAACATGGCACCACTTAGCAAAGGACCTCCTCAACGCAGGTCAACGTCCAGGGCGGAAGGGTTCATCAGATGAACTACAACGGTCACGTAGTTGGGGGACATCGGCTCTGGTATAACCTGGGGAAGGATGGGCTCGGCCAGGTTAAAACATCCAAAATACACATCATGATGAACACGCAAAGACTTGGTCCCTGGCACACAACCGCGACAGTGAATGGATGAGAATGGGGAACAGCTCAACATATCGGCACCCCAAAGATTTCTTCTAGGGTTAAAGCCGAACGAAGAAGAAGAAGATATTTACTTTGTATAAATTACAAAATTGTGGCTAAGATGATTTTCTAAGCGTAGCTTAGATGTGGCACACGGCCGAAAGTGTGGAGCACACACTGAGGATTGAACTCACTATTCAGTCGTAACAGCTTTAGCGAGATAAGCTTGCTAACCATTATACTACGCCGAGGCGCAAGAAGAAGAAGAATATTATTATTATTATTATTATTAGCAACAACTATTTTACCTGTATTATTATTATTATTATTATTATTATTATTATTATTATTATTATTATTATTATTATTATTATTATTATTATTATTATTATTATTATTATTATTATTATTATTATTATTATTATTATTATTATTATTATTATTATTATTATTATTATTATTATTATTATTATTATTATTATTATTATTTAGTAGTAGTAGTAGTATTTCAGCACATAATCAATTTCTTCATAATTCCCTAACGCGAATATAGGTAACAGCACGAATCAATAGGCGCATGCACTATATTACTGAACTGAAAAAAAAAGTAAATAAGATCATTGGCTCAACTGAATACAAAAAGAGATAAGTAGAATAGATTCTCGTCCTTGCGTCTCATCTCCGGTTGTATGACGCCACCTTATTTACATTTATTTTAACATTTTTTTTTCTTGAGACAAAACCCATTGATGTTTGCAGATAGCAGATATTTATCTTATTCACAAATATTTCTTTTTAATTTGATTAACTGTTAAATATCCGAAAAAAGACCCAAATTAACTTTTCCAAATAGCAAGATTGCTGTAGTAACTGGTTTTCTATTTTATCTCTGAGATGAGATTATTTACATTAATCCGATTGTTATCCTCATCTGTGTGTTATCTTTTTTCAGTAGTAATATGGGGATGTGTTAACATTATGCGATGAACATCCTGTCGGCGGAAGCTAGGATGCACCAATTGCATACTGAGTAAGGAAGTAGTACCTACTCTACAAGAAGCCTCCTACCACTTTTTTAAGATCCCTTTTATTAGCCATTTAATAATATAAACAAATTTGAACAACCAACAGCTTCAAGTATAGACGACCAATATTTAAATATCCTCAAACCAAATTAACGTCAATATATTTAAATTATTTACCTTGTTCGGACTGTTGACCTCATCCTTATTGACATCTTCGCAACGTTTCGGCCGTTGTACGCTCCAGTCTTCATTAGGTGAGTTGAATTTCGAACCGAGACCTTTATTTCGTCCACCGGGGTAGTTTTTTTCTAGTTCCACGTGCCATGCTTCTTCCAGATGACTCCAGTTATTTCCGTTTAACTAAAAATGTCTATGTTCTTTGGTTCTCAACTGCTGTAGCCTGGTACTGAACTCACAGCTCTTTGGGTCAGGTCACTGGATCTAACCAACGCCTTTATCCACTGGGCCAAGTGTGCTTCTGTTCGAAATTCTAATCACCTGAAGAACGCCGGATCGTATAACGACCGAAATGTTGTGAATATTGCAATGAAGATGAGGATAACAGACTGAATAATGTAAATAACTGTTTTTTCTCTAATTCTTTGTTTCACCTTTTCTGTTGATCTTGTTAATGAACGAATCGTTGTCAACAGAATAAAATATTTGAACTGGCAACTGATTTACTTCTATTCTATCTTACCTATTACATATATTTCACCACTTAATCTACTTCCTTATGAAGTTTGGGTATGACGATGAACTACATCCCGCAGCAAGACCTCTGATAGGGAAGATTTGAAGAAAGTGGGACCACTTCTTAATTGCTGTTGTTCCCAGATCCCCCCTAACGCGGACTGGTAGCACATTTTAGAGTCCAAACTATGGGCAAGTAATGAAACCCCAAACAAAAACAAAATACTATAAAAGCATAAATATATTTTTTTATAGTAAAATTATTGGAATATATTTATATATTGTAAAATGATCAGCAATATTTACTTATTTATGCTAGAATGACCAGCAATACAATTTAAAGCAAAAAGACAAGCAATATAATTTTATAGAATTACCAACAATACACCCTCCTGTGTATGACGATAAACTAACTCCGAGTCCTGGGTAAGACGGTAAACTACACCCGCGTCCTGGTTAAGGCGATAAAATACACCCGACAGCAAGGACTCTGCTCAAGAGGTTTTGAGAAGCGTGGAACCACCTCTTGATTGCGAGTGTTCCCGGGTCCACCTTGACCCGGGGCGGTGGCGCCTGTTGGGGCCCCAGCTATGGGCGAGTAGTTAACCCCCCAGGCTGTGATCAAGGCACTGTGAACGTGTAAAAATGTGATTTAATCCAAGCAATAAGATTTTAAGGAAAAATTATTACCAGTAATACATTATTGCCAGCAATACATTTTTGAAGGAAATAAATATTACGAGCAATATATTTTTTGAAAAAATATTACCAGCAATGAAAAATCATTAAATAGCCCATTGAGACTGAAATGCCATAAAACAAAATAAAACAAAAACCAACAATATATTTTATAGCAAAATGACCCACAATGCATATTTTAAGGCATATAATTACGTCTCAAATATATTTAGTTAGAGGCATGAAATTGTTTTAAGAATATTTATATTTCGGTTATTTAAACTCATAGAGATGTTGATATATAACTAAAAATCAATCAATCAGCCAAATTTCTTTATGATTCGATAACACGAATAAACAACGCCCCTTCAATGTCCCTTGAAAAAAAAGGATAACCACACATTGGCTCGATTGAATACAGAGAATAGGAAAAGTAAATAAACTCGATTAACACCCGTATCAACGGGTGTAAGACGCCACAAATGAATACATCTTGATTGATGAAGGTCCGGTCCTTGGATAGCAGTTGTCTTCAACAAACGAATAGTGCCGACTGGACTTGCTGATGCTTCTGGGTTGAGCCGATGAAACTGAGGATGTTTTGTACTTTGCTCATTTACAAATGTGTGAGGATTTGCACTTTAAAGAGACCGTTGTGTCTCATCCCATCATCATGGGTAGATAATTCCATACACATCTGTAAACTTTATGCAGTGCTTTGTCCCCATATAAGACTGGGAAATAATTAAGTATTGGGGGATCCTTAGGCTTGCTAATTTTGTGGTAGCAGCGCAACATTTCGGTTTGGTTTGGTTCTTTCTGATAGAGTTATGTCACATACCAAATTAATGTTTAATTATAGCCAATTTTTTTTCTACATTGTATTCGCCTTAGTTATTATAATTTTGCCTTATATTTTTTTCTATTTTCTTATATGTCTACATTAAATGTTATTATTTTCCTATAATCCTAGATTATATTTGTCCTATTTGCTTATATTTCTACATTAAATTTTACTATTCTCTTATATTTCTACATTATATTTTTTCCTATAACTACATTATATTTGTCCCATCTTCTGATATTTTTAACTTCCTTGGTGTCTTTTTCCTCGTTTTAATTTTGCCGCCGTTTCTACATTTCACATTTTTTTTCTCTCATGTTATTTTTCGTAATTTAATTAAAGTTTGTATCTCTTTGTTTATTAGCTTACTTTCTTCTTGTTTTTGGTATTTCTGTTCTTACCCTTTTTCTGGTACATCCTTTCTTTTACATTGCCTTGTGCTGACATCTCTCACGCTTTAAAAGTTTTAATTATTTTTTTTTATTTCGTTCTTTCTATTTAGTTCTATCGTACATTTGCTCTCAACTTGTCATATTTTCTGATATTCGATATCCTTGATAGTATCCTCACCCACTCCTCTTGTAAAGTTCCTCTTTTCTCTATCAATCTTTAATATAACTGTTGCTATTCTTCTCTATTCAACATTATACGCTTTTTGATTTGTTTTCGTTTCTTTCTTTTTTTCTTAACTACATTGGTTACTTAAAATACGTTTACTCCGTCTTTTAAACTTAGAAACTTTATCAGCTTTTACGTTTCTTTTCTCGCTCACAATTCTCTATTCTGCTTCATCACGTTTTTCCAATTTCCTGCATTAGAATTTCGATACTGTTTTCTTACCGAAAAAAGAAAACAAATAGACAGTTTAATTTCAATTTTATCGTTTCTTATTTGCCTCGAAAACGGCAAATCACTTCGCTTGCAGTCCGAAAAACCTTAATGAATACAATAAATAGCAGACTTTAATTAAGATTAATCGGCTAATAAAGCCAATTCGGGCCTCGCTTATCGATATCAGAAGGTGGTATCTCGTTACAACATAATTCAATGGTTTTATTCACTGGACAGATTTTTAAACTCGGATTATTGTCTTCAACTTCTTGTCTGTCATTTGAAAATATCATAAATGGAGACACTCTGCTGTCTGGACATTTTTAAAGTATTAAAACATTGCTTTATTTATATGCAGCATCCATTCAGAACGTGTGTGATCATGGCTCTCCACAATCTTCTATTCTATCTAGCTCATAGTAAAGTTCGTTTTTTTCCCTATCCCTCCCAGCCTATCCCACCCACAACTATCTTTCTATTCCACCATACTCTTATATAAGTTTATTTGATTGTTTTACCTCTCACGGTATCACCTGTATTAATAATTTCTCTCCAGGTAAGAATTAAACGCCATTAGGATGCACTTGGTTATAGTGAGAGTAAGAAACGGAAGACTATACGAGAAAAAGATTCAAGGTTGATATAAAATAAAGACTTATATTGCGTTTACGTTTTTGAAAATCGTAGTGCAAAGCAATACTGGGTGTCGGCAATATATTTCTAAAAGCTGGCATTGAACTAACGGTCACAATCAGCAGTTTCAGCAGAAAAAATTATGACACCAAACTGTCAATCTTATTCAGCGCTTAAATTCGTGAAGTAGAGTTACCAAACGATGAAAACTAATCAGAACAATTACTGTGAAAATAGTTATAGAACATTTACAGGGAATATATGTTACGGTGGTGGGAAAGGGAATGAAGACGAATGTTACGGGAGCCAACACTCCCACCTTCTCCATGCCAGCGCCAATACGATAAAATGTTTCATCTTCTCTCTCAGCCGTTGATATTGGGGGGCAGCAATATATATATATATATATATATATATATATATATATATTTATGTATGTATGTATGTGTATATATATATATATATATATATATATATATATATATATATATATATATATATATATATATATATATATATATGTATATATATCGTGGTTGTTTGTATGTGAGAGAGAGAGAGAGAGATTTACGTATATCTTGAAATAACTTTTCTTTTGAAAATGACTGTTATATAGAAATAAAGTGTTGCTCCCGACAGTTGATTTTGAACATAGATCGCCAGTGAGCAAACACAGGGGATCCCATTATTATAATTAAGTGGATCACGTGAACATCGAGGAAACGCATATATAGGATGTCTCGTGACGTCTAGATAGATCTGCAGTTCTAATCTATCCTCTATTACAATTCGGATCGTTATTTCTAATCTATCCTCTATTACTATTCGGATCGTTATTTCTAATCTATCCTCTATTACAATTCGGATCGTTATTTCTAATCTATCCTCTATTACAATTCGGATCGTTATTTCTAATCTATCCTCTATTACAATTCGGATCGTTATTTCTAATCTATCCTCTATTACAATTCGGTTCGTTATTTCTAATCTATCCTCTATTACAATTCGGATCGTTATTTCTAATCTATCCTCTATTACAATTCGGATCGTTATTTCTAATCTATCCTCTATTACTATTCGGATCGTTATTTCTAATCTATCCTCTATTACAATTCGGATCGTTATTTCCAATCTATCCTCTATTACAATTCGGATCGTTATTTCCAATCTATCCTCTATTACAATTCGGATCGTTATTTCCAATCTATCCTCTATTACAATTCGGATCGTTATTTCTAATCTATCCTCTATTACAATTCGGTTCGTTATTTCTAATCTATCCTCTATTACTATTCGGATCGTTATTTCTAATCTATCCTCTATTACTATTCGGATCGTTATTTCTAATCTATCCTCTATTACTATTCGGATCGTTATTTCTAATCTATCCTCTATTACTATTCGGATCGTTATTTCTAATCTATCCTCTATTACTATTCGGATCGTTATTTCTAATCTATCCTCTATTACTATTCGGATCGTTATTTCTAATCTATCCTCTATTACTATTCGGATCCTTATTTCTAATCTATCCTCTATTACAATTCGGACCGCTATTTTCTACTCTATTCACTATTCTATATCTCGTTTCGGATCACTATATTGATGACACTTCAGGAGACTATTATCGAACAAGTACTCTTAGTGCAATCAAACACGGAGCATCATACGCTGTTTTTATATGTCCTTCTTGCTTTCAATATGCCTTTTTAGTATTACATTTTCTGAGTATCAAATAATTCACCTGTTTTTTTTTTCTGGTGTGGAGGGCAGTTAGACACTCAACATGATTAAATCAAAAACTGTCAAATTAGAGATTGAAACATTACTCAGGGTTATTGGCCATCTAGATAACTGGGATGGTTAGGTTTCCTTGTTTTGTATACCGTCAAATCGGTGATGACACGCCATCGCTCAGCGGATTCTCCCTATCGTCAGGCCTGACAACTGCGTTTGGCATGAAACAGAATGTCGCCTCAGGGTGTTTACTTCAATGTCCACTTCATATATATATATATATATATATATATATATATATATATATATATATATATATCCGTTTGTGTATGTGTATATGTGTTAGAGTACGAGAGAAAGAGAGAGATTTGAGTTACACAGGATAACTCGCGTATCTCTTGAAATGCTAAAAAATCACTTTTACGAATACAAGAAACGTTTTTTTTAAGCTTAATCACAGTGCGTCTTCAATGAAAGTTCTTTAAAAGAGGGTTTGCTACAGAAAATACGCAATTATATATATATATATATATATATATATATATATATATATATGCACACACACAATCAAATGTAAAAGGACGAAAAGAATATAAATTCA
>OZ038496.1:69261876-69301876 GCA_964036315.1 Acanthosepion esculentum
GTATTTTATCGCTGCTATTTATGTTTTTGACTATTTGGTCTAGATGCTAGTTGTTTTTCTTTTTTTTTGTGAAAGGAGATGTTGTTGAATATGTTGAGTAGGTCCTTTTCGAATACCTGTAGATTCTTGTTGAATGGTGCAGTCTTTTTACTTCTGAAGCCGTAAACCTCATGTTCTTTTTCAGTTAAGTTATTCCCTCGTAGAAAGAAGAATGCTTTCCATCTCATTCTTATTATTAGTTCCTCTGTTTTTTGTAAAAGTTTGACGAAATAATTCCGTTTGTTTGTGAGTGGAATATTCTTCAGAGAAATGTCGAAATTAGTTCTTTCCATATTTTTAAAGTTCTTATTTTAAAATAAAGGTTAAGAGTGCTCGGCCTTAATTTGGGAGCTGATATGTATATATGTATGCAGGTGTGCAGAAAAATAGGAAAGAACACGTTAGGTAGATAATCCGGTGTTCCTTAGTATTTAGCTTTTATTTTCAAAAAGACAGTGCTCCATACAGAAGTAGAGCTTATATTATAATATTTTTAGTTTTTAAAAATATTATTCCTTCGTTACATAAGAGTTCTCATGTTTCAAAAGCGAGAGCCGAGACCCCTAACATAATTTTTGAAGTTAAGTAGAGTTAAGGTGCCTGGACCCGCTTCCTTGTCAAGCGAGAATATGGGAATAAGCTATCATTTGGTTATCACGTGTTTATAAGTGCGGTCTCATTGGAACATTAGTTGCTATGGAAACGGCTAGTGTTGGCCATTATGGTTAGTTGGTTTAAAGAGCTAAGAATTAATTTTCATCTACAGACCAGTCCCCTTCCAAAAATGTGTGTCAAGTTACAATGGGGATTCTATGTCAAGAGTGGTCGTAGGTTAGGCCGGTCAGACGGCGATTTTTTATGGCATTGCCGCGAGTTGTTGAGTGACGAGAAGGTTGTGTTTCATTATTATCTATTTGATCTGTTTATTTATTTGTTTATTTACATGGCTTTTTTTATCAAAGGGTTTTTCTCAATAATTATTGGGCTGAGCTTTTAAGGCTTTTAAACTATGGACTTTATTTGTTTAAATCTATTTATTAATTATTTAATGCGAAAATCATTTGATGACGACAGAAAACCGTTAACTCATGTCTATGGTTTAGTAAGTTTTCACTATTTAGAAATCTAATGATGTGCAGTTTTTCATGTAGGCACAGAGGGCATGGGTCGTCCCAGGTTTTACAAGTTCTAGTTCTATTTATTATTTTCCATTTTACTTTCGGTGTTTTGTTAGTTTCCTTTAAATGCCAGTAGTATTGGGATAGAGATGTCTGATTTCTATTTTGGATGTTGTTGAAGGAGCTTTTGTGTTGTCTCCATCTAATTTTAAAATTATTCTTAGTTGACCCAATGTATATCCTGTCAGTGTTAGGACTCTCCATGGATGAGATGGTACATTGGTATACCACGGATTTAGTGAGGCGTCTGTTTTCTAACGGGCAGTTATTAGGGTTTCTATAATCACATGATTTTTCATTTTTTTTCTGTCTAATTGCAGTTTAGGAGTTTTACTGGCACTGTTTTGGCATGCGTGTTTTTCTAGGATTTTATTATTATGCTTTTTTATGATTCTTTCTAGGTTTTCAGTGCAGCTGTAACTTAACTTTAGGGTGTTTTTATTAAAGATTTCGCTCAGTTTGCTATTTGTGGGGAAGTGTTTACCAATTAAAGCTAGGAACTTATGCCGAAGTTTAGTGCTGACCATTTGGTTGAACGGAGGTGTATATATATATGGGATAATGAAATATAAATTTTCATATATCAAGATAAATTTGAGTACCACGATCTATGCTAGAAAGGAAACAATTGGTTGTCTAGGAAATCGTCGGAATATGTTTACCATTTGTATCTCACATATAACGACATTACATGTGTAAACAGACTTAGACCGATTAAGTCGTAAAAGACAAACCGCAAAAAACACGCGCACATATCTATCTATCTATCACTACGCATATATATATATATATATATATATATATATATATATATATATATATATATATATTTATATATATATATATATATACACACAGGGTGTGTAACAACAAAATTGATCAAATCGTCTAACACCATAATTATTCATCCAACAAATTGTTTAATATCTGAAAATAAGACAAAACTAAATGAGTTTCTCTACCCGGGTTTTCAGATAAGACGTTTAGCCATCTTGACACCATTTGTCGTAAGAATCCTTGAAAAAAACCTTTTAGATAGTCAGCTGAAAAGAGAACCGTTTGAAATCGTTTTGTGGCAGACCCACTCTCTTCCTAACTGACCAATGTGGAGAGGAAAATATAATTCAGGCTTTCAGTAATGGTACCAACATTCATAGCCTGGCTTCCATCTTAAAAGTCAATCCAAGAACCATCAAAAGAACGGTGAATAAGTTTATAAAAGTGTAAATAGTAGAGTTTATTTCAATACATCATAAGTTTCTGATTCTTAGCTATGGTTATTTAATGATGAACAAAACATTTTCGTTAATAATCGATTTCATGACAGTAATTCTGTTAAGTTTGCAGTGTAATTACACATTCTAATCTGTCAGAGTTCAATAACGTTATAAAAACCTCTCAGAATTTAAGTAAGATATCTTTAATAATTTGTAAGATACAACGTTTCAAAACTTAATCTAACAGTTGGACAAGTTTGCTGTTACACCTGGTATAAGTATATATATATATATATATATATATATATATATATATATATATATATATATATATATATATATATGATAGTATACATTACTAGGAAAACAAAATCTCATACGTATGAAAGCCCAGGATGGAAAATGAAAATTGAAAAGCAAATTGAATTGATAAGAGGAAAAATGCTAGTACTGAATGAATTTGGAAAGCGTAAAAATAACTCCCGAAAAGCCAGAGAATTAAAAAAAAAATCCAAAATATTAATCTATAAGGGTGTACAATCTATGAGGGAAGCATGAAAACTGAACGTACGGTGAACATCTCAAAATATACGAAGATGTGAGAAGAGAAACAAATTCTCCAGGCAAAAAAAATATTTCAGCCAGGTGCAAAAAAAAAAAAAAAATAAATAAATAAAAATAACCGTGAAGCAGTAAAACAACAACTTAAAAAAGAACTGCCGGCGGCTAAACATTGGATGAAAATCTTAAGTGAAGAGAGGTTTTAAAATAAACACTGGAAATTGATTGAGGAAGTAGCAGAAAAAAAGAATCTGCAAAGGCAAATTGAAAGATGCACTGTAAAAGATTTTGGCTTTATTCTTTTACATCCAACCATAAAATGTTTATTTTTCTATTCACGTTATAATCGGATGTAAACTGTTTACATTTGCTTAAAACTGTTAAACAAATATCTTTATTTACATTATTCGGACTATTGTCTTCATCTTTGTCGCCATATTTATTACATTTATTTATTACGGCCTTCTTCAGGTGGTTGGAATGTCAAACTGAACCCTTTATTTCGCTCACTGGGGTAGACTGTTTTAGTTCCACGTGTCATGTTTAATGGATGTCAGTTATAAGTTATCTCCTGTTAATTCCCCCCCTCCAAGTGCTCCACTGCCTTAACCGAGCATTGAACCCACACTCTTTGGGTCCAGTCAATGGATCTAACCAATGCCTTTATCCTCGAGGACAGCTGTGTATGAATTTCTGGGTATTATAAACCTAATGTCTTCAGCAACCATTTTTTTTACCAGTGCTTATATTGCAATTTTTGTTGTTATTCTAGACAGATATTGAAATATCATTTTGCCACGTTCTTTTCTAGTGTGCGTAATGAGTTTTAGTGGTTCGACAAGCCGATCTCGCAACTGACATAAAATGATCTACAATCTGCTGTTAACTTAGCTAATAAATGACCGGTTAACTTTAATGCTTTCCAAAGGAAATCTCTCTAGTAATCATCATATAGAAACCATTCTGCCTTCCCTCAGAATGGCTGATGCTAACCTCCAGGAGAATGGTTCCTTGCACCTTCTCGGGCTAACATTCTCTGCTGGCATGAAGTCGAAAGATTATATTGAACCAATCGCTAGGTCTGATGCTAATAAAGTTTCACTACATCGTGCTAGAAATCTTCCTTCTCCAGATTATATCTTTCATATTTATACGTATATCATTTAACTATGCTTTTACCAAAGGCATTAATGCAAAATGAAAACAACAGACTGTCCGAATTATAATTTTGGTTCATCGGATACACTTTCTCAAAATATAAAAACTTCGCCCGTCACACATAATATGCCTTATATTAATATGGCTTTGATTATATATTTATATGACATTTAATAAATATTTACATGATTGTATATGATATATTTATGACTTATATATGAGTTATGAATTATATAATTTATATCAGTTGTATATATTTGTGTATGAGTTATATTATGGCATATCTGGCATATATAATTTTATAAGAGTTATATATTTATACGACTTTACTATTATATTTGCTTTGAATATTGCTGCCAGATCTGGTCCAGTTATCCTGGCATATATTTAGAGATTCTTGATATCCAAAGAAGAATCTGCATTGTTATTTGTCTTGACTTGACATCCTGGCTTATGCGACGTTCCCACGACCATAATGTAGCTTACCTGTGTATTCTTTATAAATACTTTGATATTAATTGTTCTAAGGAAATTTTCCATTATGGTTTATCTCGACTCTATGAATTTAGGCGCAGTACTAGATTATCAACGATGTCTCTTCATATTGCAGTTAAAATGACTAGATGTGACCGTAAGTTCTATGGTAATATTTCCTTCTCTCGCATTTTCCGTTTGTTGGACTCTCTTCCGGACCCATGCATTCTAGCCAAGTTTGACCTTCATAAATTTAAATGCAATATCAATCTTGACCTATTCCTTTCTTGATTCTGCTTCTTTCATTGTTTTCGCTCCTTAATAATGATTCTCTTTTTTCTTATTGTTCTACACTCAGTGACTTTACTTTAATCTATAAAAAATACACAGGTGTGTGTGTGTGCATGTTTTTGTGTGACTGTGTCTGTGTGTGTGTGTATATAAAAAGAAAGAAATAGAAGCATCCGAACAGGGTGAATTAAATCTTCTAGTGCCTTAAGTTTTTGTCCAAAGAAAAAAACCCAAGCGTGTAATAAAGCTAAAACGTCGGTTGCTCAATACGCTAAGTAGAGCAGGGATAAATGTAAAAAATCCTAACAAGCCAGAATCAACCTACCTAGATTCGCCTAAGCGGATTTTCAGGGTAAGCTTAGCCTGAAGATCCGTTTATGTGAAACCTAGGTAGGTTGTTCCTGGCTCTTTAGCATAATTCCAGTTATACATGTTTATATCTATCTATCTATCTATCTATCTATCTCTATCTCTCTCTCTCTCTCTCTCTCTCTATATATATATATATATATATATATATATATATATATATATTAAAAAGAAGAGAGGTACCGCAAACTTTTTTGGTTGTAATGTGGGTTTTTTAAAAAAATATTATTCTTTATTTTTCATAGTTTTACAACACGTGTTTCTGGTCTTACGACCGTCCTCAGGTAAAGGGTGGAGATTTCCACATATTATTAAAAATAATTATTAAAAATAATTAATTTTTTTCCTTTATGTTTTTCAATGTTACATCTTCTCTATATGAGACATTCTCTGTTTTTGTGTTGGTCATTCCAATGTCTTTCTTTAAATGGTAGTGAAGAGTTCTGAGCGAAGGGTCATAAAACAATTAAGGTTGGTTTGAGAAGTGATGAATCGGGTTGTCTTATCTTTTAATGTTTTAATAACCCCTGTGTGTTCTTAGATCCCTTAGATCTATTTCCGTTTTCCTGTGTTCCTGTCAGCATGCGTGTATATATGTGTGTGTACATTCCCCCTGAATACATACACTGTTTCACTACGAACAATTAGTAAACACACTTGTACACATACACACACACACACACAAACATACACACATACACATGCACATACGTACATTGTCCCAGCATAAGGAATCTGTACAAACGCACACACACTCATACACAAACACACACATTTTTCCCAAGTTACATGGAACCAGCACGCACGGTAAAGATTGATATTGCATTTACCTGAAGACGGTCGTAAGACCAGAAACACGTGTTGTAAAACTATGTAAAACTATGAAAAATAAAGAATAATATTTTTTTAAAAAACCCACATTACAACCAAAAAAGTTTGCGGTACCTCTCTTCTTTTTAATATACACACTTTTCTCTCGTTGGAACCATTATAACCACTTCATTTCATTTTATATATATATATATATATATACATATATGTATGTATATTATGAAATGGACAAAGTAAATGTTATTTAATACTGTTTATTATAAACAGAGCATTTACTTAAATACTTGTATCTATAAAAATAAAGTTAAACATAAAAAATGACTTTAGATATATATATATATATATATATATATATATATATATATATATATACATATATATATATATATATATATATATATATATATATATATATATATATTACTGTTCTAGTTGCACGTGTCATGTTTAATTATTAACAACAATACATTATTACTAGCAATACAATTTTGAAAAGAAAATATTACCAGCAATATATTTTTGGGAAATAAATATTACCAGCCATACATTTTTGAAGAAAAAATATTACTAGCAAGAAAAATCTTGTCAGCATTAAATAAACCCTTTAAGTTGATTTGCCAACAAACACGAAACCAATCTATTTATACTTCTGAGTAACGTAGACACCGTGCCATTCATACATTCAAGTAAAAATATTCCCATCGCTATTGAAATTACTCCTTGCAACCGAACGTTATATTCTAATATTTTGTTCTCTCGTGCGTCTCGTTTCTGGAACTTTCTTCCAGCGTCTTTCTGTCTCGGCAACTACGATCTTCAAATATTTAAATGCCGCGTCAATCGTCGTGATCCTTCTCCTTGAATGCTGGTCATATATTGCCGTCTCTATCCGTAACGGTTGCATTTCTTTCACTCTCAATAACACTTGTATCTTAGTGGCTTTATCGCCTTATTTAAGGTGAAATGATTAAAAGTAGATATTAGTCTTAGAATCGGTCTATATTTCTGAGATGAGGTATTATGTACACTATTTACATTATTTGGACTATTGTCCTCATCTTTGTCGCCATGTTTATCAAAACGTTTCGGCCGTTGTACGCTCCGGCCTTCTTCAGGTGGTTGTAATGTCGAACTGAACCCTTTATTTCAATCACTGGGGTAGACTGTTCTAGTTCCACGTGCCATTCCTAATGGATGTCAGTTATCAGTTATCTCCAGTTAATTCACCTCTCCAAGTTCTCCACTGCCTTAACCAGGTAATGAACGCCTTTATCCACTGTACACAGTGGATAAAGGCGTTTGTTAGATCCAGTGACAGGACCCCAACAGTGTGAGTTCAATACTTGGTTAAGGCGGTGGAGAACGTTGAGAGTGAAATTAACAGGAGACAACTGACATCCATTAGACATGGCACGTGGAACTAGAACAGTCTACCCCAATGAACAAATTTTAGGGTTCAGTTCGACATTCCAACCACCTGAAGAAGGCCGGAGCGTACAACGGCCGAAACGTTGTGATAAACATGGCGACAAAGATGAGGATAATAGTCCGAATAAGGTAAATAGCGTACATAATACCTCATCTTAGAAATATAGAACGATTCTAAGTTTAATATCTTCTTATAATCATTTCACCTTAAATAAGGCGATAAATCAACTAAGATTCAAATAATGTAAACAGTGTCGTCTTAGAATGTTACAATATATCTGTATTTTGGTGAACACTTATTTTAACCCTGTATCTCTCATTGTGACATTAATTTCTGTAATGTAAGTGTAGTATGTTTTTTGCTGATTTCATTCAAAACATTCCGTGTTTTTTGCTCGTCTTCTTTTCTTGTACATATTACATTGATTCCTTTTCGAAAATCTTCTAAATGTTTAATGAAATTTCTTCATACCAATTAAATATTATAACAGTTCAAATCCTCTATGTTTTGCAATTGATAGGGAAAAGATCAGAAAGAAGCAAGAAATGTCTTCAACTCATGTCCGTCTCTATAAAATGTACAAAAAGAAATAGACATGAAAACTCATTATAATATACATGTATATCATATTGACTTTCCTTTAATACTATATCTCTTCAGAACATAGATGATCATGGCTCTCCACAGATTCCTTATCTATGATTTGCTATATATTCTTGGGAAATATAAGCGACGAAATCCCTGTTGCTTTCTCTCCGTCTTGGAGTTTAGAGATTTCTTCTCGTAGATTAGTTAACATCCAACGCTACTGAAAACATTCTACGCTGCTATTTCTCCCACACCTGATGTGAGAAGCCACTGATATTTGCTTTTCCCCCTAATATCATTAGTACAAAAATAAAGAGAAATAGACTAGGGTTTAATTTGTTCCCGCCTCCTCGATTTCACTTTTCGCGCTGAGACTCTTTAGACAGCCCGCACATCTGTCAGTGAATTCGTTTAATTAAATAATAATCTTATCCGGGAAAACTGAAACAAAACAAGAAATATTCCTTGAGTCTAATGCAGTTTATACAAATAATCCTATGAAAACCCCGCCCTGGAAATGGCGATAAACTACATCCACGTAGTGGATAAGGCGATAAACTACATCTGAGAGAAAGGCCTCAGATCAGAAGGTTTTGAGGAGCGTGGAACCACCTCTTAATTGCAGATGTTGCTAGGTCCACCCTAACCCGAGGTGGTAACACCTGTTAGGGTCACAGGTATGGGAAATTGTTAACCACTAAAGTGGATTCAAAACACTATGAAAGTGTATAATTATGTTTTATTGACAGAAATACTTTGTAAAAAAAATAAACCAGCAATAAATTTTTGAAAAAAAAGTTCCCACCCCTTCACTGTTGAAACTGTTAGATGTAGACGTCTCTTCTACTCCAATAGCTTCATGTCTCGCACATCTCGCCTGTGGAACTCCCTTCCTTATTCCTGTTTCCCTGGCAAATACAATCTCCAACTATTTAAGTGTAACGTCAATCGACATCTCCAGTTGCCTTGATCTATCCACTTCCCTTCTCCACATCCTTTCCCCTTTCATTCCTATCTGCTCTCGCTGCTAATCTTCTGTAACCCCCTTGCCTTGATCGATCCACTATCTTTCTCCACATCCTCTCCTTTACCACTCCTATCTGCTCTTCCTCCAAACTTTCTGTAACCACTTGCGTGCTAGTGGCTTCCAGCCTTGCTTGGGGTGATAAGCTTAAATAAAAACAGTTACCAGCAATAGATTTTTGAAAAAAAAATTACCTGCAATAATCTTGTCTGCATTGAGGACGATATGCCGTAAAAAAACACCAAACCCAACAAACTCGCAACTACAGAATTTTTGAAGTGCGTATTGCCAGACATGAGCAAGTAGCAACACTGCGAGACAGTGACCTTGAGTAAGTAAACATTTCGCCATTTTAGTAATGAGAATGAAATTCACAGTATCCCAGCTGAGATGTTGCAGAAGTCAATCAGGAATCTCAACAGCAGATTTCAAGAATGCATTCGTACAGGAGAATGCCATCTACAGGACGTAATTTAAAAAAAAATGAAAATTCTATCATTGTTTCTTAAATGATATGTTTTAAGGTTTCAATTAATATGAATTAAATATTTTTCTTCCATCACTCTTGGTTTTATTGGATTGTTAAAAAGTTCCCGTTTTTTTGGGTCACCCTATACTTATAACCTTCATGACACCAATTACTAATAAGAAAGAATACATGTTTACATGGAGACTAACATCTTTCCCGCATAGAGCAAAATACTTGCAAACGGATGTTAAGATGAACACCTGATGAAAAGAATATTTCTCGAAAATTGTAAAAACAAATATAAGTATCTGTCTCAAGGACAGTGGATAAAGGCGTTGGTTAAATCCAGTGACAGACCCAAAGAGTGTGAGTTCAATACCCGGTTAAGGCACTGGATAAATTTCAGAGGGAAATTAACAGGAGATAACTGATAACTGACATCCATTAAAACATGGTACGTGGAACTAGAAGAGTCTACCCCAATGAGCAAAATGTAGGGTTCAGTTCGACTGAAGAAGGCCGGAGCGTACAACGGCTGAAACGTTGTAATAAATATGGCGAAAAAGATGAGGACAAATGTTGCTTCAGTTCCTCGGTATTTTCGGTCGCCTTATATATATATATATATATATATATATATATATATATATATATATATATATATATATATATAAGTGGACATAGAAGTCAACACTTAGAGGCGACAGTCTGTTTCATGCTAGATGCAATCGTCAGGCCACGAGTGCTGTTATTTTTCTGGGTTATTTATATATACGAGTCAGTGGTGCATTGTGGGTAGTCTATTTTGGAAGATATTTTACCGGAAGTCGTTTAATTGTTTATTTGTGTCAAATTATTTTGCTTGTTTTTATTTAATTTACTTTTGTTTTTATCCTTTATATTTATTTTATTTTTTATTTAGATCGGTGTTTTTATTAACGTAGTAAAAATTTGTTTATATAGCTTATTGTGGGTAGTCCATTATGGCGGCGATTTTACCGGAAGTCGTTTATTTGTTTATTTATTTGGGTCAAATTATTTTGCCTGTTTTTATTTATTTTTATTTTTATTTTTTATCTTATATATTTATTTATTTATTATTTTTATTTTGATCGGTGTTTTTATTAACATAATAAAAATTTATTTCACACCTGTTAGAATAGAAATAGAATAAAAAATAAGGAGGGAAAATCAATAAATAAAGTAAATAATAAACAAATTAGCAAACTATTATGATCAAAATATTAGACTATAAAAAATCAAAACAAAAAATCGAACGAAAAATAGCTATAACTCTTATATAACGATAAAAAAATGAATAAAAAATAATATACTACGTTACTTAAAAATCGAAAACCAAAAAGAGAAAATATACAATGTAATAAATAAATAACGGCAAGTATAATAAATTGATCTAAATACATCCAAATATATAAATAAACTAACAACCGATACCGATAAACTAGCCGTTTAGAAAAAACAAATAAAGATAATCAATCCAAATAAATAAATTAAAAACTGTTCCCGCCAAAATAATAGCCAGAACAAACCACAACAATCAACCCCAAAATCTAACAAGTAGCTTTATCTTCCCAAACAAAAACAAATCTATTAAATAAGCTATATAAACAAATTTTTATTACGTTAATAAAAACACCGATCAAAATAAAAATAGACTACCCACAATGCACCACTGACCCGTATATATAAATAGCCGAGAAAAATAACAGTAATCGTGGACTGACGATTGCATCTAGCATAAAACAGACTGTCGCCTCTAAGTGTTGACTTCTATGTTCACTTTTATATTTACACATGCTCTCTCTCTCTCTCTCTCTCTCTCTCTCTCTCTCTATATATATATATATATATATATATATATATATATATATATATATATATATATATATGTATATGGAGATGACTTGAATGCAATAAATTGTTAAAATCGTTCATATGACGTTGAAACACCGATTTTCGGACTCTCACCGAAGTTAAGCAATGTCGTGGCTGGTCAGTATCTATCGGCTGACCGCTTTGGAATACCAAGTGCTATATGCTTTGATGTGCGGGTGATGTAATGGAAAACGACTTGGAATTGTAAATTCGAGATCCGAGTTCCAATTCCAGTCGGGTTCGTCATATTCACTAACGTTCAAATACCTTTGGAAAAAGTATAAATCCATCGCTTTACCCCCCCCCCCCAGCGATGAGCTAATTACTAAAAACTTTTATCAATAAATCATTATTATCTCCAAAATATTCTTACAATCTAAATAATATTTTCTGGTTTTAAATAACATGCAAAAGGTCGATAAACCATAAAAAACCATTTTAATCCATCAATCAATATCGTAATTTTTTTTCACTATTGTAAGCAAAATATTTACGGAATGGAAGTCTGAAAAGAAAAATTCTCACTATATATTCCTTTTATTCGTTATGAACAAATTGCCATGAATTCTTGGGAAAGATAACAGAATGGTTCTCCAAGACTGGCCACTACCAAAGACAAGAGAGTCCAAACAATAAGGCTATTAAATCTATAATTGTTAGGAGAAGCTAGAGATTCATGCTTTTCCCAAAGGCATTAGTGCGAAATGAAAGCAATAGACTGTCCGAATTATAATTTTGGCTGATCGTATCCACTTTCGTCAAACATCTTCGCTCGCAACACATAATATGCTATATATTTATATGGATTTGATTATATATTTATATGACGTTATTTATATATTTACATGACTTGTATATGACATATTAATGACTTATATATGAGTTATATAATTTATATGTGTTGTTGTATGAGTTATATTATGGCATATAAGATTTTATAGGAGTTATATATTTATATGATTTTATTTATATATTTATACGACTTCACTTATATATTTGCTTTGAATATTGAATCTTTGAAAAGATTAAAACAAGTATATCATATATTATGGCATGATATAATACAGCATAGTATTTTGACCATATTTGTTTTCCTTCTATGTGGAAATATTATGTCTAGTTAAAATTAATTTTCATTTTGGGGGAACACATTGTAATAACGAATTTATCATCATAACTATCTATCAATATATGGGAAGAGCACTAATATGTGACCATGTTCAACGTAAATGAACTTGGATTGGCAAGGATAAATCTCTACACCGGTCTCCATGAAAGGATGCCAGTATTTTGCGAGTGGTGGAAATTATCGAAGTATTAGAGTTCTTAAAACGTAATGAAAACTAAATGCATATTTTTACGTCCAGCAGCGGCAACGTGCACATAAAAGTTAGTCGGAAATGCTTAATGTAATAGTTAGTAGGAAAATGCTATCCAGGACAGAGTACGGCAATATTCAGCATAAATAACAAAGGAAAAACAAGGAAGGCATCTGTTCCTTTCTCTCCCACCTGCATAATTTACCTGACCTTGTACCAGCAGCTAATTACTTTTATTTTTTCAATTACTGCAAAACACTTTATCTGACGAAGCCTTATATGATTAAAACCAAACCAGCTTCAAGATTTCCTCGAAATATTTTTCGCATTAAAATCTGTGCAATTTTATAACAAAGTTATCGTAGAGCTGCTTGTTACGTGACAAATTGCCACTAACAGTAGTGGAGCGCATTTAATTCAAAGATATGTAACTTTATTATATTTTCTGAAGAATAAAGTTGATAAAAAAAAACAAACAAGGAAACTGCTTCTGTCAAGGTTGACGATGATTTCTCTGCTAGAGTCTGAGAAATTAATTTGGATGTGGGTGACGTATTCATGCAAGTAGTCTGCATTCCCTGCGCCTCCATAACAGTCAAAGTGATATAACAGTGGCAGCATTTCTTGTCCATATACCAAGACAAACGAATCTTTCTTTTTTCTTAATTGGTATCACACCATTCAAGGAACTAAAGTCACTAAAAGAGATTAAAGAGTGTAGAAAATTAGAGACAGAAACATTAATAATGAGCGAGAAGATGAAAGAGTACTTAGGAGGAGAGTAGATAGCGTTTGGCATTGCATTTAAATTTTTGCAGATTAAAGATGGCTGGAAAGCATGGAGATGGAAGTGAGTTCTACAAGTGCGAGAAAAGAAACTGATAGAATAGAATTCACGGTTACATCTAGTCAGCGCATATATAAATTGATGCGATCTCAACGCCAGTTTAGTACCGCTCCTAATTTCATAAATTCTAGGTAACATAGCGAAGAACTAATTTCAATTGCCATGAAAGTATTTATAGAAAAGGAAGAGAGAGGCAGTCTTACAGCGGGGGGGGGGGGAAATGACTGAAGCCGAGGCGCTAGATCAGGACCAATAGTATTGCTGATTCTCCTTTGGAGTTTATTAAGGAGCTCAAAGTAAATAGCAGGGGCACTGGGCTATATGCGGCAGCAATATTCTAAGCACGGACTAATGGTAGAGTTACAGATATGTAAGATAGATTCTGGAGAGAAAAATCATCTCGCACGACACAGTGAACCAACTTTATTAACAGTTAACCTATCAATGGATTCAATATGGTCATTACTCTTTATGTCAGCTGAGAACGCTAACTCGACAAGGTTCAGTTCAATGAAAGTTTAAAAATAGGTTTTAATACCAGACATACTTTATAAAAAAATTATTACCAGCAATACATTTTTGAAAAAAAAATACCACTAGCAATAAAAACTTTTGTCGGCTTTAAATAACCCATTGAGTTTGATATGTCGTAAAACAAACCAAACCGCCACGGAATTATCTCATTAAATATATCTTAATTTTCTATTTAGCTTCTAGTGTCAAAACCTCACTAAATATTTGCATAAGATACTTTCCGTCTAATGGATGTCAATTTTCAGTTATCGCCTGTTAATTCACGTCTCCAAGTACTCCACTGCCTTAACCACGTATTGAACTCACAACTCTTTGGGTCCTGTCAATGGATCAAACCAACGCCGTTATCTACTGTGCCCTGTGTCCTTAATGTCATGTGTCCATGAATTTCTGGGAGGTTAATTAACAGGAGATATCTGACAAGTGACATCCATTAGATATGACACGTGGAACTAGAACAGACTACCCCAGCGATTAAAATAAAAGGTTCAGATCGACGTTCAAATCACTTGAAGAAGGCCGGAGCGTACCACGGCCGAAATGTTGTGATAAATATGGCAACACAGAAGAGTAGATAGATTTATATCCGAAGATGATGTCCATTCTAGGAGAATGAATAATCCGAGATGAAAACCGTTGAGAACACTGCGAGAAACCATACGATAACTTTCCCGAAACGTCATGAAATTCTCAGAGAAGAAAGAGATGGAATCTGACGAGAGCTAAAATCAACTCTTTCCTGAATGTACTTAGCATTAAAAATTAAAATATAAAAAATTAAAATTATATATATTACATATGTATTATATTATAATTATATATGAAAAATTAAAATTCATAGCCGTTCTCACGAGTGATAGCACGAGATATAACAACCTCAACCGCAGCATATTTTTCTTTCCTGTCATTGTTCTCGTTTTTTCTTATTCGGAACGGGAAACTGTGGGTGGTTTAATAGTCATTGTTTTCTTATTATCATTTGTTTGTAAATTGTACAACATGGCCTCCCGTTCTCGGAAAGGTGGCTACCCCAAGAGGCAATGTTCTTTACTCATAATTCCCTTGAGGTAATGCAACCAAAAAAAAAACTCAGCATACTACCCCGAGGTTTTTCCAACTGTTTACACGAGTCGTTGCTGCAAAAATAGAAACATTTTGTAATTTCATATATATTCACTGTACTATCCAAAACAGAAAAAAATACATCGTATACAACAAGAACTAAATCAAAGTCATCATACCAGCCACAAAAGTTTGATTTTTAACTCCAGAATTGTAGATTCTGTAATATGAAAAAAATATCTCCATTCAAGATTCCTGAATAAAATTAAAAAAAAAAAAAACAGGTAAATTCGATAATATAATAATCGCTAAAGGTCATCGTGTTCGATTTGTCTGTCTACAGTATAGATGATCGTAGAGACGAGTTTTAGAATTTCTTGTGTTCTCGAACTGTCTCCATTGTCAATCACAAAATGATGAACCAATAGGAAAAATTATGTATTGGCCAGAGACTTTCTCATGTCACGATTCCGTATATCACGTAAAAAATCGCTTATTCAAATATCATGACTGCAGAAAAATCGGTTCAGTGTACACAAATAAAAGAAGGAAAAAAATAAAAAATACTTCACTGTTTTTTTGTCTTAGTTACTCTCTCTTTACGCTTCGGCATCTGTCTGTCGGCGTCTCTCTTTTGCGAATGCGTTACTCTACATATAAAACTGAATACTGGATTAGGAAGACAGATATACAGAGTACGAAGAGGCGTCAATAGTGAATATATGACGAACAAAAGCCTGCTAGGCGTCACAATATTTCAGATTACCAATTACACATAGATTTTTAAATATATATATATAAGTTACGGTACTAAAATATCCTTCAGACAATTGAATTCAATGAGGTGTACTTTTTATGATGTCCTTAAAATGCTTCTATGACGATTGTAGAGTCTATTTCAGGCATTAATATATTCAAAGACGACCTCTTTTACAAAAGCTAGCTTATGAGCAGGAATAATTACTAAATATATCGACCATATAGCTTCATTCCCAGTAACGCAAGTCTCACAGATATTAACATTCGTCGTAATTAGCACCCGTGGCATCCGAGCATCGCAATCGTCATCCGCATACCCTTTTTCCTCTATGGTAGCGTTGAAATGGCTGTGATGGTCCTGAAGAGTTGTGAGCATGAATCACCGAAGAGTATAGTTGGTGGACGCGGCTGTGTAAGCTGGTCCCTCCTGACAGCACCTCGCATATCCACTGCATGTTGACGGTTGGACTCGAAAGTCTCGGCCCCCACCGCGGATGGTTCTACCCCAGGAAGTCAGATTTAATTAACATTCGCAACCAATAATGAAATACAGATTATTCTTCAACATGTAAAAGAATAAACAGCCAGTCCCTACCTGTTAAGCAAACAATTAAAAAGAAGAAAAAAGAAAACAACAATTCTAAAAAAAAACATAGATACGCATAATTGTTACATTTTCCACCGCAATACGTAGCTTCCCTCTGCCTTTTCTATAAATATTTTCATGGTAAATTTTATTATTTGTCTATATTTCAGAAAAAAGCGATATTAACAACGGAAATTGCAATATGAGCTCTGGTAAAAAACACAAAAAGATAACAGCAAAAATTGCAATATTAGCACAGGTAAAAAAAAGTTGATTGATGAAGACATTAGGTTTATAACACCCAGACATTAATACACAAATGTCCTCTATCCACTGTATATCCACTGTATATCCACTGTGCCATATGTCCTCAAGGAAACATGGCGCAGTGGATAAAAGCGTTTGTTAGATCCAGCGACAGGACCTAAACAGTGTGAGTTCAATACCTCGTTAAGGCGGTGGAGAACTTGGAGAGGGAAATATAAAGGAGATAACTGATAACTGACACCCATTAAACATGGCACGTGGAACTAGAACAGTCTACCCCTGCGAGGGAAATAAAAGGTTCAGTTCGACATTCCAACCACCTGAAGAAGCGTACAACGGCCGAAACGTTTTGATAAATATGGCAACAAAGATGAGGACAATAGTCCGAATAATGTAAATAGTGGTAAATTTTATGGTGAGATTTACTCTTTAGTACCTAGACTTTAAGCGTATTACTGGATTGGCGGCAATGTCATTGTGATTTTTTTTCTATTTTTTCTAGATTATATTTTTGATGAGCTTTCCATTGAAATTCCCACTACCATCCTTCGTTAGGTGACAGAGATGTCAGTTCTCTGGTAACTGCAGGCGCTTTTCTTTTTTCGCGTGTGCGTTTCGTATTTGTTTTTGTGTCTGGATGAGTGTGTGTTTTAGTCAGTGTGTGTTCGAAACATTGTTTTTAATTACTCAGTCCTGCAATAGTTTTGTACTGATTTCTCTGCCACAATTAAGTATTTTATGTGTGGAATACGGTAAATACTATCACCATTTTGTTTAGTTTCTTGTATATAAATTGTATTCATTGAAAATATCCATTAGGGTTTCATTTTTAAATGTTGTTACTTGTATTCCCCACTTCCACAAACAAATTATTCATATGGAGTCTATTGAGAACTAAATAGAGACTCTGTGGTATTATGTTGGTTGTATTAATAATGGTAAGTAAGAATGTTTTGTTTTGATGTAAGCAAAACTGTGTTAAGTTTGAGTCAGTAATTACGGCTAGCTAAGTTTAACATAAAACTGATTGAAGACCAGCCTTCCCCTAGCATCACCCCAACTTTGGCTTTGTGTCATATTTTTATATCACAAAAAATAAATATTGCTTTCCACTGTAATACTTAGACTTTATGAATTCAAGCGTATTACTAGATTGACAACAATAACCTATCATATTACAGATGAAATGTAAGATCTAAGTGTTTCCTTACTTACACTTCTTGCTTGTGCAAATTTCTTCAAAAATATAAATGCATTGTATATCGTTATTTTCCTTCCTGTTTTAGTTTATTGTTCTCTACCCTTAATACTTTCTTTTTTCTTATATTCTCAAGCACTCGGTAACCCCTTCCGTTTTCGTGGATTTATTGCTTTGTTTGGAGTGAAATTATTTAACAAAAACAAATCTATTTATCAACATTATACAGGATGTCTAAAAAACACATTTACAAACTTTGGGGTGGCGGGTACCTTACACTACAACAAGGACAAATAAATCCATATAAACATATGTCTTCAAATCCTTCGTTTTTGAGTTATTAAGTTTAAAGAAAGTTTACGATTCACGGACCTGTGTTGCCATGTAGACTAGGTTACATTTGACATTCCTGTACTGTTGTAGAGTTATTTCCTCAGTTGAAACTGTATTTGGACTAAATCCGTCCTAAATAGGTTCAACGTACAAAAACATTAGGAACTTGTAATAATCAGTATTACGCAGAGTAATCGAGTTGTGGTCGCTACTGACTCCTACTTATAATAGATGGGAGAGTCTATTATCTATAGACTAGGTGTCTTTCACCATAATATGCACATTTATGGCTAGTCCGTCTTCAACGTTTAATGTGTGTGGTAGAGAATTAACTGAGAAGTGTTCCGTTTCCCAATGGCAGGATGTTCTTATCATGACTGCGTAGATATGATTCTTACATACGGCCACACAAATGGACCTGAGGCTGCACGGCTATATCAGATTGCTTTTCCAGTTTGAATGCAGCCGAGTCATCCAACCTTTGATGCTGTTTATCGTCGTGTTTCTGAGACAGGATCCATGGCACAAACAAATTATGCAGCGTGAAAGACTGTGATCCGCACGTACCCCTGACCACGAAGAACACATTCTACAGGCAGTCGGAGACGATCTACGTATCAGCACACATCAAACGGCGCTAGCCTCTCGTATATCTCATAGTAGCGTATGGACAATACTTCAAGGACAGGTCCCGTATCCGTATCATTTTCAACATGGGCAGGGTCTTTGGACCGCTGATCAATCACCAGAGAACTTTTGCCGATGGCTTATTCCACAAAGTGTCGAAGACTTGTTTACGGATGACACAACATTTGGTAAAGATGGAATAACAAATTTACAAATACTGGAAGAAATGGAATAAATTTACAAATACTGGAAGAAATGGAATAACAAATTTATACAACCAGCATTTGTGGGCGAATCGAAATCCCCATCATTCATTACAGGCTGGGCTGGAATTGCGGGTGAATGTATGTTTTCCCATCATATCTCCCAAGAGCTGTCTACAGGGACTTTATTTCGAACACACTACCACACCTGCTAGAGGATGTACCCCTGCTAATGCGAAGACAAATGTGGCCCATGGATGATAGTGCTTCAGCACATTTTAATCACATTATTCACGATGTACTAGCGGACATTTATCATGAAAGATGGAGGTAATGGAGGAACGTTTCCATGACCTGCACGTTCACCTGACCTCAATCCATTGATTTTTTAAAATCTGTGGATGCACCTAAAACAAGTGGTTTATTCAGCAGGCTTTAATAAGGCAGTGATGCTTCATCATATTGTCATTGAGGCCTGGGAAACCACCCGGCTCGGTGTGGAAATATTTGAAATGGCTCACCAGTCAACGATCCGACGGGCGCATGCATGTTTAGAAGCAAGCGGATGACATTTTAAACATTTCTTATCGGCTGCTGTGTTGATATACAACAATGACCTTTTGGACATATGAATATATGGACATTTTACCTGGTTTTAGGGTGAGGAAGTTTGTAAAAGTATTTTTGGATTGTATCTTAGATTGTATATTTAACAGCCTTTACTGTAATCTTTGAACTTAATAACTTGCGGAATCGCTCATATCATAGCAACAGAATTAGCCTCGTGTTCACAGGAAATAAAATAATTCCTAACAAGAATTAAAACATACCCAGAGATAACAGTAAAGGTATGTTAAATTGTACATTAATATCATCAAATTAAATAAATTTTATGTGTGCTGGCGTGTGTGTTTTTGGTTAGATGCGTTCTATGGTTGCATGCAATAAAAAGAAGAAAGCCTTTGTATTAGACGCAATGTCTCAGAGAAAAAGGTTGGGAGACATGTTGAATGTAACAAGTTTGTTAGCGAAGAGATTGAATTCATCGTATTTTCGCGTGATATCCGTTTTCCGGCAGGAACAACTTCTGAGACAATTTTATTACGTTTATTTTTTATTTAATTTATTTTATTAAAAAAAATTATGTTAGTGTTTTATTTTATTCATAATTTTCATTATTATTATTTAATATTTCATACTTATTTATTTATAATAATAATGTCCTTCTTTCTTTTTACGTTCAATGTCCTTTCAGGACGTAGGCGATCATGGCTCTCCACCTCCCTCTATCCCTTACAGCTCTTAACAAGTTTCTTCCCTCTGCCATCTCCCCCAGGCCACGTTCTGTCATCCACTTACTTAAGTCCGCTAGGTGTGACATGCGTTGTTTTCCCTTGTCTTTCTTTCCCTCTGTTCGACCCGTGAGTATCAGATTCTCCAGGCCCTTCTTCCTCATTATGTTTCAGAAACATCAGCTGCCTCTTCCTGATGTTAAGTATAAGCCTCCTCCTTGTTTGTTATCCTCTCTAAGACTTCATCGTTGCTCACACGCTCGGTCCATGATATCCTTAGCATCCTTCTGTAAACCACATTTCCGTCGCCTCGAGGTCCTGACAAACTAAAAAACGAAGGATTTACAGATATATCTTCCTATAGACTTTTGTCCTTCTTTTGGTGTGAGGAACCCGCCCCCGTAATTTGTAAACGTATTTTGGATGCACAATGTCTATAACGTTTCTCAAAAGCTTTTCTTCCTCTGTCTCCAGGGGCGTTCCCATTCAGTTATTTTGTCCTTGCAGAAAGAATATATTACATAGTATTCAGCCTCTTTATAAGAAGGATTTATGAAAGGTTCCTAGGAAAAGCATGTTTTAAAAATCTGCAAATATTTTCATATTTATTGGTAGCTAAATAAATTTGCATTTGCGGGATATAACCTCTATGAGGTGGAAAGATTTCTAGATAATAAATTGATATCTGCACAAGTTTAAAAATAGCTCTCTTTAGAACGACATCACTCCTGTCAAAACAGCACCAAGAATAAACATCACTTCCATGTTGAAACTTGTTAGAAGATTGACGTCATTATTTATGCATTGAGAAAAGTTTAGACGGTGATTCCGCTAAAATTTCAGCGATTTACAATTAGATAACCCGTTTCAAGTAGGAAGAGACAGTGTTGAAGATGACGAATATTTCGTTAAGCAACATCGGTTTGTGAGGAAAAAAATCGATGCCGTTGGAGAGTTAATGTAAGACGACCGACGAGTAACTGTCGAAAAACTAGCTAACACACGATCTATTTCATATGGTTCAACGTACGCAATTAGGCTGAGAAGATTTTTTCACCATTAGTTCCTGAAAGTGTTGGGCCCAGATCAGCCACAGACAGAAGCTGAATTTCAAAATAATTTTCAAGACATGGGGTAAAAGTCTTCAGAATTTTTTTTTTAAATTTACTGGGCGCCCTGTAGTTTGGTTATCGAGACAATCAACATAATCAGCTAGTTATTTCTCCACTGAGATGTTAGCGTTAGATCGGAGGAGAGATCAACTGCCAATCCTTTTGAGTTATAAAACCTTCCAGACATAAGCTTATGAGTTTTTTATAAAATGGATTTATATTTATGTTCTACGGCGTGCCCAGTAGAAAAGCTGTAAAATCAGAAAGAAATTTATTTAGCTACCATGATTCATGCACAAAGTGAACTATCGTCGTAGATATTCGAAATATTTGCCTGAATGTTCAACACAAAGTTGTAAGCGTCGTTACCAGGAGGCAGAATTTTTTCGGATTATTGTCAAGAGGTTTTTCATCCCAAGCTTCAGTGAATCAATATCGACGGTTTTGCAAGTGAGTTAAGAGTATACTCCAGATACAGTAAACCATAACATTCAGATTTGGGCTTTTAGAGAGCGACTAGGATGGACCAATTAGAGCTGGCGTAATTCTCGACGAATAAATTACCCGTTTTTTAATGGGTATCTTGTAGTACAATCGCGAAGACGAAGCACAGCCAAAAGAACGATTACGCGGAAATTGAAAGGTTTTATTCATTGCAAAGAATGGAGGATATGAATAAAATGTTTTTTGCCGATAATTTTCTAGGAAGCTGAGAGCATTCTACCATTTGAATCTTTAGAGTAGAACAGGATACTATCTGATTTTTCGAAAATCTGTTTTTAAATCGGGCAAGGAGTAGATTGTTAATTTTAACACGTCCAAAATAAAATAGTTCTATTTTAATCGTCTGAGATAAATCTTTTTATCTTCCATCAGCATGGCTGATGCACAGCTCCAGACGAGTGAATCATTGCGCCTCTCGGACTAATGTCTTCCCTCAGATATGAAGTGGAAAGTGTATAGTGAATCAATTGTTAAGGCTGCAGCTAGAAAAGTCCTTTCACTTGATTCGCGCCAGAATCTATCTTATATATAGCTTTGAATATTGATGTCACATCTGATCAGGTGTTTCTGGTATATATTAAGAGATCCTTGATTAAATCCGAAGCTGAATCTTCAGTATCGGTTTCAGTCCTTTTCCCACTGCCGAAATGTATCTTCACTGTGCCTTTTCTATTATTATTCTTATGGAAATTGTTCTGATGAATTTTAGTCTATGTTATCTATACTTTATGATATTCAGCACAGTACTATTTTGCAAGTTATTTGCTAAAAGTTCCTTCTCTCGCAATTTTCGCTTTTAGAACTCTCTTCCAACTCCTAGCTTCTTTGTCAATATTGATCTTCAAAAATTTAAATGACAAATCAGTCGTTATATTCTATCTACTTAATTCTTTTATCTTCTATTGTATTCTATAATTAATAGTATATTTTCACATATTCTCTAATACTCCGTAACGGGTTGCATCTTAGTGGTTTTATTTGCTTGTTTGGGGATAAATTATTTATTTAAAAATTTGATAAATTTAATAAAATATTTAATGAATGATTGATTGATTTCTTTCAAACCTTATCAACGTTTTGTGTTTTACTTAAAGTCGGAAACATTTGATAGCGAAAGAATCTTTAGAGCAGAACAGGATACTATCTGATTTTTCGAAAATCTGTTTTTAAATCGGGCAAGGAGTAGATTGTTAATTTTAACACGTCCAAAATAAAATAGTTCTATTTTAATCGTCTGAGATAAATCTTTTTATCTTCCATCAGCATGGCTGATGCACAGCTCCAGACGAGTGAATCATTGCGCCTCTCGGACTAATGTCTTCCCTCAGATATGAAGTGGAAAGAGTATAGTGAATCAATTGACAAGGAAGCAAGAAGTTGGAAGAGAGATCTAAAAGTGAAAATGAATGTGTAGAATGATTCATCAGAATATCTTTTTTTCACTCTGACAATACCTCTGACTTATCTAGCAAGGGGAGAATTGCGACAGCTTCGTGGGGAAATCAGTAGATATCCATTTTTTTAAAAACATCGATTCCATGCAATGGAAAACAGTACAGACACTGGGACAGAAGGATTCCTGAATGTGGAAGAACTGGAAAACATAAACTTTAATAAAGAGTAAGATAAGAAGAGGAATCAGGAGGATAGTAGAAAGCGATTGGCACTGCATTTAAATATTTGAGGATTAAAGTTGGCGGGAAAAGCAGGTATCAAGAAGAGTGTTTCACAAGCGGGAAATTCAAGAAACTGTAAGCATAGAACTTATGGTTACCTCGACTTTACTCGAACTGTATATTGGAGAGAGCTAGACCCCAGTCAAGTACGGCGCTTAAATTCATAAAATCTTTTGATTTTTTTCTTATTTTCTAAAGGTAAACATTTTTTAAATTTACCATTTGATCACAGCCATCTTTGACATGGGTAAATTCTTAGGACTTTCAGTTCTTCCTGTTTAAAATGTATTACTGGTTGGTCTCCAAATGTATAGAATTGTTACAATGTTCGTATAAAGTTCATAGATGCTGGTTAATAAGACTGTAACGAAAACACTGGAACAGAATGTTGATTGAAAAACCAGTTTAATTACATGCGACCACGGATTGAGAATACAGTAGTTCCGTTCTGCAAGCGTACGAATTGAAAGCGCTACGCCTTTACGATATTTATTTCTGTTAAAATACAGAAAATGTGGCACAAGGCCTAAAAAGGGGGATGGGGAAAAGGACGGTCTTCATCTGCCTTAACTTTAAACCTAGCTAGCCGCAAACACTGACACAAACATACAAACAATGTTCCTAACAACAAAATAACACACTCTTTCTTGCTACATCCACCATAATACCACATTGTCTCAATGAAAATCCTCAATAGTCCCCATATGTACAAATCGTCGTATGTGGGGGGAGGGGAATAAAACAACAAGTTAAAAATCCACAATGAGTATGTATTATGTGTATATAATCTATTTACAAGAAACCAAACAAAATCATGTTAGTAATACCCCCCCCCCCAATCTTTAAATGTGGCAGAAACAATAAGTTAACTGGACGAAATCAATGCGGAACTAATATATATATATATATATATATATATATATATATATATATATATATATATATATATGAAATGGCCAATATCCGACAATTATTTTTACTATATTTTATTGTTTTATTTTATTTATAGTCACAAATATTTAAGTAAATGATCTGTTTACAATAAACAGTTTTAACAACATTTACCGGGTTGAAAGTCCGAGTAATCTTCATAGAAAATATGTGTCTCCGGCAGGAATCGAACCTGTATCCTACACGGAACGCTCATATAGCCTAGTTTTCTACCATCGCCAGAAGTACCATCTTAGGCACGCAGACAGGCACTCCTTCAGACACGACAGGCGAAAAACGAAAAGCGCCCCGCATCCACCAGAGAACTGACATCACTGACCAGCTAATAATGGAGGGGAGGGGAAATTAAACTAAAGAAAAAATAGGGACAGAAATAAAAGTGGCCAATGAGAAAATACATCCTAGCTACGTTTAATGGAAAAAAAGAGGGGGAAAAAAAAAGAAAAAAATCTACACTAGCCAAATTTCAGGGATGGGTTGCCCAAATTCAACCCAGGAAAAACAATATCCTGATGCCTGACCGGCATCAAAATCCCACTCTAGGTCAGCCCCTTTTACTCGGCACGATCGCGCAAGATTCACCCACCTAGCACTACGCCTTTACGAGCAACATATTTCGCTTTTTTCTACGTATAGCAGATGGACGAGTTCATGTTTCAATAATAGGTGTAAAAGAACGTTAGTCTGTCTTTCAACATAAAATGTACATTGATATTTGATGTTTATGAAGTTTCATAATTTAGAAACGAAGCTTATAGTTGGAAATATTTGCCTATACTTCCGTTTTATCACGAACTTGAATGTTCATCATATAATCGGATCTCTCCTCACGTTCCCGTTGCATGTGGATTTCTTATAGTCTTCAAAACTGACTTGTGAAGAATTTTTTCTCCATTCTATTCTTTTCAACATGGAAATATTCTATGGAATGAAATAGACAAAAGTTTTGAGAACACGCATGACAAAGAATAAGTTCAATTAGTTCGAATCTCAGAATGATAAAAATAATAAATAATAGGTTATTGTAATTATGGATTATATTATACATAACTTATTTTGTGTTAAATTCCAGATAGAATATATGTCTAAAATGCCAATATGAATAACGTCAAAAGGAAAACTTATCTTACCCGACGTGTTGCGTTCTATAAGCTACATTATCAAGGCAAATGCAAATATATTATTTTGTAACAAGTATATATATACATGTCAAAAATATTGTTAGCTGTTCAATTTTTTTTTAAATTTAGGAAACGCTCGTAAGTATTAATCAGGTTATCTGAAAATGATAGGTGAATTATGCCATAATTTAATGTCTAACTAGCAGCATAGCCCAGCGTTGCCCGGGCTTGATTCAAGAATCGTACGACTCATACAGCAATCGCTCTCACTTCACTTAAAATATTTTTGCCCTTCCTTGCCATTAAAGGAGTGTCCTTTGCCGTGCTGATGTTGCTACATGCCTTTATTCTTGCCTATCTCACACTGCGATTTTTTCTAAGCTCTAAACTAAACATTAAATCTGTTACGAAAAAAGAACTAAACAAAATGAACACAAAACTATCAGCTTTAAAAAAGGTCACGTTACTGGAAAAAAACGAATGAAAAAAAGAATGTTAGCAACAAATACTTTTTCACCAGTTCTGCGGAATCAGAATCAACGTTGACTTTAAGCAAGCGAATGAGCCAATTGGAGTAAAGTGACATGCAGATTTAAATTTTTTCCACTTGTGACGAATGCAGCTATCGATTCTTTTGCATGCTAGCATGCTAGTTAAAATTCTTGTCAGTCAGCTGTTGGCTCTCACGCTTGCCAATAGAATCTTCCTGCCTATTCGTGGCAGCCAGCTATAGGCTCTCACTCTGGCCAGTAGAAAAAAGGCCGCAAAACTACATGATAACTGCCGTAGAAGCATGAAAAAATCGATTATTTACACTACCGATGGGAGTTGGGAAATGCGACGTCGGTCTTGGCCTTTATACTAACTTGGAGCATGTGCATGTAAATCTTGGTGTAAATCCGTCGAAAATTGCGGCTGTGCATTCCTCACACACACACACACGCGCGCGCACGCACGCACACACACACACACACACACACACACACAGTCACACGCACACACACACACACACACACAGACACACGCACACACACACATCCTGTCTTTTATAGATAGAGATTTAAGAAAATGTGTAAAAGATGCCCTTTTTTTCTTTTTTTTTTTTTGCAAATCAATATTTAAATTATTTTAATTTAGGATTAATTCATGTTCTATATATTTAGATAACATAAAGTTAGGAAATCAATCGTTTTCTTTTAATTATCTTAACATTTTCATAGTCATGTATGTTGACTTGGCAAATTAGTAATTCTTTCAGGACGTTATTTTCCAGAAATTTAAAGTTTAATATTCTATCTGTGTGAAGTAGAGAAGAAGAAGCAATGGGTAAAGATAAGGCAAAAAAACAAACTCCTAACTAATAAACAGCCACAGAGATTATTGGAAAACATGCCGTATTTATGGGCTATTACATATCTGACAGAGTCTCAATTTTTTTTACTAATGATGCGACTCAAACGACTCAATCCATTTCGGAGAAACGGCAGGAGTCGTCAAACAACCGTTCTTGATATATATATTCATGATATATATATATATATATATATATATATATATATATATATATATATATATATATTGATGCATGTTTCGTTAAATAATATAAATTCAAGTTTTGTATATTTATTTTATGCAAATTCTTTTCATATCGTCTGATAAGCTTAATAACATTATCATTAAAAAAGAAAGAAAATCTCAATATTGATACATATTTTTTAATCCTATCTAAGCTAAGCTTTCGGCTTAGATAAGCCATTATCAAAGATGACAATTACATTACAGTATATTAAACAATACACGGGGAAAACAATTTATGTCGTGTTTGTTGCTCTTAAGTGTGTTCAATTTTTCTTTGGCTATTTCAATCTGCCTTTTTACAAGACTACATTTATAATTCCAAGTGTTGGTAGTTCTTCTTTTAATGGCTTATCATGCCGAAATTTTAATGGCTTATCATGCTTAGATATGATTAAAAAATATGTAACAATATTGTGATTTTCTTTCTTCTTTTAATGATAATGTTATTAAGCTTATCAGACGATATGAAAAGAATTTACATAATCTAAATAGACAAAACTTGTCTATATTATATAATGAAACATGCATCAATGAAAAAATGCTACCTACATACACACAACATATATATATATATATATATATATGTTGAATAAAGACAGACCACTTTAAGGTTCCATATAATAAATTATTTCACCACAGCCCTTTTAAAGGACGGCGGATCATCAGATTTTATTTCCAAAGGTTGAAACGAAAAATGAAAAGAAATTTACACATTTATGACGGGCAGTAATAAGTAAATTAACGAAGTGAGGGAGTGAGGGAGTGAAGGGGGTAGAGAGACATGATTGAGATAGATGTAACATTTCTATTCTTTCAAAAGATATATAGACAAAGATGATGCTGAGACAATGTTCTCTTAGATATTTTGGTACGGTGACCAGGAAATTCTTCTTTTAATGTCTTATATATGCCGGAAGCTTAGATATGATTAAAAAATATGTAGCAATATTGTGATTTTCTTTCTTCTTTTAATGATAATATAATTAAGCTTATCAGATGATATGAAAAGAATTTACATAAACTAAATAGAAAAGACTTGCCTATATTATATAATGAAACATGCATCAATGAAAAAATGCTGCCGAAATACACGCAATATATATTGTATATATATATATATATATACAAATATATATATATATATATATATATATATATATATAGACAAAGATGATGCTGAGACAATGTCCTCTTTGACATTTTGGTACGGTGACCAGGAAGTCCAAGAGATTTAATTAACATTTTGATATTTAAACACACTCTAGAGCATATGGTTTATCAGTGCTAACATTATAATAAGCGATATCATTGAAGTAAATACAATTTAATTAAAAAGCATTCAAGTCCACATCTATTATAATTAAAATCAATATATAAATACGAAAATATTTACCCAGGTTTGTTTTTGAAATATTGAAACCGTTCCCGATGTTGTCATTGTTGGTAGCACAATGATTTTGTTCATTCAATTCAAGGTGAGCTAGACGTCAGGAAACGGAAGAGTTTCTTTATAGAAATCCTTGATGAACAGCAATGAAGTAGCAATATATACAGACCTGCTCAAGTGATTCCCATCAACACGCGATAAACGGGCGATTCCATTATCAACAAATCCAAAGATTCTATTCTCAATAACTCGTATAATAAAAGTCCAACCATATTTATCTTATGAGCGGCAATGGCAATTCTTGAGGTTTTGAATCAAGAATTCTTCAATAGTCTGGAATCAACAACAGCTCGATTATTATGTTCACGCCGATCTTTTAATTTTCTGTCTCCCCAGGGATGTTCAAGATCAGGAGTTTCATATTAGTGTCGTAAGGGTAGCACATGTACTGAAACCGTAGTGGCAGTGGTATGTCTTGGAAGAGATAGCCTGACGGAGCACAACCCTCTCTAGTCTGGTGTGAATTCAGAGTTATCTTTCCTTTAGAAGAATCACCAACCAAAGCTACGAGAAAAAATAGCTGGGATGGGAGAAGAGATGGGCTCATAAATTTCTCAAGGTTATTAATCCGTAAGTGAAGGCAATGAACTCGACTGGAATTCAGACTCCTCACTTCGAGCCGCTATCCATTACTGCACTATGAATCCATCTGGAATAAAGCATGAGGGTCGAACGGGAACCACATATAATGCAATCTTCGTAGCAGATGCTGGTGTGGGCATGATAGCCTAACGTATCCCAACCCTTCTCCAATCGGGTTTGAATTCAGTTTTTACACCGGTTGACATCCAAGTCAATATGACTCAGGCCGTTCTGCTATTTACCCATAGTTAGGAGAATAGATGGATCCATACCTAGGGATGTTACTCATGTAATATTTTAGTACTAGATGTTGTAATATGAGGACTTCTGTTATGATCTGCTATACTAGATTTATCTGCATTCTTTTCGGGTAGGGGTTTTTACATGTTACTCGAGACTTATAGTCTTTTTATGAACTCTTCCATTATTATATAGAATGTTATGAATGTAATTATATTGGTACTATTTACATTGTTTCCTCATCTTTATTGCAACATTCACGATGGTTCGTCCGTTGTACACTTCTTCAGGTGATATACGTTGGAATTCTCGAAACAAATCCTTCATTTACTCCATGTGGACAGTGGACAAATTGGTCTAACTCCACGTGCTATGTATAATTGGGATATCTCAGTATCAGTTAATTCCCTTTAGCAACTGAACTCTTGAAGAAAAGATTTTGTTACCTTTTGTTATTGAGATCGCAGCACTTTGCGCCAAGTTACTTTTTTGATTACTTATCCAAAGCTTTTATTCACGAGGACATCTTCAATACCTGGCTGCAGCAGAGGAAACAAAAACTTGGTGAGTTGAGTTACTAATTAACTTATACTGCGATATCCAATAAGGCACGGTATGTGGAATTAGAACAATCTACTTCCGTGGACTAAACAAAAAGGTTCGGTTCGAAATTCCAAAGTATATCACCTGAAGGTCGGGGCATACAACGACGGAAAAGGTCATGAATATGGCAATAAAGATAAGGAAAACAGTCCGAATGATGTAAATAGTGTAAATAAATACCTCATCTCAGAAAGATAGATAGACCCTAAAGAAGACCGGAGCGTTCAACGGCCGAAACGTCGTGAATATGAGAATAAGGATGAGGACGACAGTCCGAACGATGTACATAATCTAAATGGTTAATATCAATCATCTCAGAAATATAAACAGATATTTAATGCATTCGTGAAGGAAAATGTGAACTATTTTCTTACAAATAAACCGCCTTTCTATTTGTCTTTCTACTTTATAACGTCATTACTCTGCAGATTTCTTAAGATGTACATATACGTTTTAGTAAGCTTAGAAGAACCTATGTATACATTAATTTTAGTATTTTTAACTTTTTGTAAAATTTAGTATAGGTTATGTAATATAGATTTACAATTATAACAAGAGACAAAATTCTGAGGGCTGATGTTTGATAGCGCCAACCAGCATTTGGTTTTAATTTTAAGACATTATATAAAATGATTCTTTCGGAATTTGCCAGAGATCTGATAGGGACAATGGCTACATCTGTTTTTTTTTTCTTTGTTGAGATTATCCCATAAAAATTCTGGAATGATTATCCGATTCTCTTAAGCTCGATTCTTGCTTGTTATAACCATGATTAAAACTTAAAGAATTATTCCAGTTTTGCTGCTGAACTTCAACACAGTTTGCACATGTTTTAATGCTTCCGTTTTCGATATGACAATTATTATAATTTCTTTTTTGTGACCAAATGAGTGTTCATTGGGTTATTTGTGTGTTTCGAATTACTGAAGTAATCAAAATGAAAAGAGATCTCCATAATTAAAGGTGAGAATATCATACATATGAACATTCTTGTACATTTCTTAATAGATTTGGATACTGTCAGTCCTAACGATGTTCCCAGAGACACTAACTGAAATACGCCATACAACTTCACTGAATCCCTTCTGTGTTTCAATAAAAGCTGCTAAATGGTCTACCATACCATTTAAAACAGATTTATTTTTCTAATTTTAATGCTTTGAGGACTTATGTGATTATATCCCACCGTATATACCTTTTATTATAATTGAATCCATACGAATACTTGGGGAGGATATTGGAGTGGTTTCTTGCAGACATTCTATCGATTTGAATTCAGAATAGTAATTCTCTTAGACTGATTGAATTCAGAATAGCTATCTTCTTTGTCTGACTGGGAAGTGCGGGAAAAGAAATTTTTGGAGTAGAAGTTTTCGACAGTTGAAACCGAAACTCCCAAACATTTATTCGTGCCACTAAAGAACTAAATTCCGTGACTTCAATTTCATCTAGGAAATGTTTGCATAGATTATGCCATCCTCTTCTATTCATTTTCTTTAAGGAATTGTTGTAGCATACCTAAGAGCGATAATGGGTATGTGCGCATTCACATAAATACAGTTGTAAATACTGTATATTGGTCTTCAGCTGGAGATTCGTCTCCTGCTGTGCTTGTCAAATTCTCTGCTTCCGGGCAGAGAGGAACCCGAGACGAGGCTATGTCTCGTTTTTGAAACATGAGAACTCTTAGGCAGCGAAAGAATCATATTTGTTTTAAATAATTATATATATATATACATATATATATATATATATATATATATATATATATATATATATATATATATATATATATATATATATATATATATACACGCACGTACATACATTAATAACATATCAATTTTATAAACCAATATAAATGGTGCCGTGGTTAACGAAGCCACTTTTAAGATAAACTGATATATTTTAAAATTATATATAAATAATGGTCAGTATCAACTCAGCACCTGAAATCTGTGTTTGGCATTAAACTCCGACTAGTGCAAACGGCACGGGATAATATGTATATTTATTAATATTGTTATATATATATATATATATATATATATATATATATATATATATATATATATATATATATATATGAAAGAATATAGTCTTAAAGTGTGCTATATTTATGGGATAAAGTGCTCAATATCAGAGATAGAGCGTGTGTAAATATAAAAGTGGACATGTAAATCAGTACTTAGAGGCGACAGTCTGCTTCATGCTAGTGCAATCGTCAGGGAACTAGTGCTGTTTTTTTCTCGGCTATTTATATATAAGGGGCAGTGGTGCATTATGGGTAGTCTATTTTGGCGGTTACTTTTACCGGAAATCGCTTATTTGATTATTTATTTATGTCAAATTATTTTGCTTGTTTTTTTTTAATTTTTTGTTTTTTTTTATCTTATATATTTATTTATTTATTTTTTATTTTGATCGATGTTTTTTGTTAATGTAGTAAAAATTTGTTTATATAGCTTATTGTTGGTAGTCTATTATGGCGGTCGTTTACCGGAAGTCGGATGTTTGCTTATTTATTTGGGTCAAATTCTTTTGCTTGTTTTTATTTATTTTCATTTTTATTTTTTATCTTATATATTTGTTTGTTTGTTATTGATTAAATCTATTTGTTGAATTTTGGGGTCGGTTGTTGTGGTTTGTTCTTACTATTATTTTTGTCGGAACATTTTTTAATTTATCTATTTGGCTTGATTATCTTTATTTGTTTTTTCTAAACGAACTAGTTTATCGTAATCGGTTGTTAGTTTATTTATATATTTGGATGAATTTAGATCAATTTATTATACTTGTTGTTATTTATTTGTTACACTATATATTTTTGGCTTTCGATTTTTAAGTAACGTAGTATATTATCTTTTATTAATTTTTGAATTTTTTATCGTTATATAACAGTTATAACTTTCGTCCGTTCTTTTGTTTTGATTTTATTTCGCATATTCTAACAGGTGTGGTTTTGAGATTTGTTTGGAGTAATTTATTTTGCTTATTTTATTGTTGTTTGTTTATATATTTATTTATTTTTCTATTTTAAGTTACGTAGTAAAAATTTGTTTTCATGTTTGCATTTTGAGATTAGCTCGGATCTTTTATTTAATAATTTATTTTGATCTAGGAAGGTAATGATGGCCATTTTTTCCTCCAAGCAAAGTTTGCAAGTTTTTGATAGGTTGTTGTAGGCTGATGATTTTTTTCTTATTTTCCCAGATATTTTTGGTGTGGTGTGTGTTTTGTTTTTTATTTCCCAGATATACTTAGAAAGCATTGTGCTGTTCGCATATTTACTATTTGTGAAAGACATTTTGTGTACATAATTTCTTTGTTTCCATGTTCCTTCGGTTACTCCTATGTATACTTTTTCTTCATTATGTGCTGATTTTATCGTGGCTTGGTAGATTACGTTGTTTTGTAAACAATTACCGTGTAAGGGACATTCGTTTTTTATTCTGCAGTTGCACGTGGGTTTAATTTGTTCGTGTGGTTTGTTAATAATTTTCCAGTTGTGCTTTTTTATTATTTGTGCCATGTTCTCGGTGCAACTGTAGCTGATTTTTACTGTGTTTTTGCTGAATATTTTGTGTAGGGTGCTTGATTCCGGCAAGTGTTTGTGTAAAAGTTTGAAGAATATTATATATATATATATATATATATATATATATATATATATATATATATATATATATGCAGAAAATAAAATTTTTGATGCTTGGTGTTGACCTCAGTGTTCAGTTTTACATTTACATACCCTCTATCTCTTGTATTGAGCACTTTTTACCTATAAACATAACATACTTTAAAGCTATATTATTATCATTATATATATATATATATATATATATATATATATATATATATATATATACATACATACATACATACATACATATATATATATATATATATATATGCATACATACATATATATATATATATATATATATATGTACATACATATATATATATATATATATATATATATATGTACATACATATATATATATATATATATATATATATACATACATATATATATATATATATATATACATACATATATATATATATATATATATACATATATATATATATATATATATATATATATACATACATACATATATATATATATATATATATACATACATACATATATATATATATATATATATACATACATATATATATATATATATATATATATATACATACATACATATATATATATATATATATATATATACTTGCCAGAAATATAAATGAAGCCACTAATTGTGGCATTGATTCCCGAAGTGGATCAAACACTAGTCGGGAGAATTTGAAGCATACCTCGATAACAGTCCAGTTGTTCTTGAGATTCGACCTTAATGCTACGTAAATTCTCGAATAGACACCTGCAAGTCTAACATGGCAGCTATATCAAGCATAGGAAGTCCTCAGAATGCTAATCAAATTAAATCAGATCAACTGATGACCGATAACATGTCGCATTATCCTCCGTGTCTATCTCAGATTCGTTGAGGGTGATGGAATCATCTAGACAAAGCAGCGAGCTCATACTCTGCCACCTATCATTTTGGGAGCAGCATCAACCTTCAAAATCTATCGGGCGGGCTGCGTGAGAGGCCCCACATTGCCTTTCAACAGCATCTCTGATGCTATCCTCCTTTAAATGACTGATTGCTTCTTCTGGGGCTAACATTCTCAGCTGACATGAAATAGACATACTGTATTGAATGCATTGCTAGGTCAAGTGTTAAGAAAATCGGCTCACTGTGTCGGGCGAGATAATCAACCTCTTCTGAATCTATGTTGCATTGCTGTACGTCTACCATTCGATTATGCTGACGCATATGGTCCGGTGCCCCTGCTATTTACCAGTAGCACCTTGATAAAATCCGAAGGATAATCAGCGATACTATTACTCCTTATTTGACGTCTTCAGTCACTTGCCCACGGCCATAACGTTGGCTGTCGGTGCCATTTTTCATAAATACTTTCAATGTAACTGTTCGGGCGACCTTTTTGCTGTGGTTCCTAGACTCTATTAACTTGAGCGCAATATTAGTCTAGCCGAGAGATCGCGTCAATCTATAGTTGAGCTAGCTAGATGTAACTACTCCACCAACAGTTTCTTTTCTCGCACTTCTCGTTTGTGGAACCCGCCTCCGGCTCCATGCTTATCAGCGAACTTTTATTTGCAAGAATTTAAATGCAATGCCAATCTCTATCTACTGTCTTCCTAAATGCACTTCTCTCTCTATCCATTACCAATGTTTGCATTCCTAATTATTCCACACCCTGTAACCCTTTGCGTGTCAGTAACTTTAATGCCTTGATTGGGGTGACACTCATAAAAAATGAAAAACATCAGCCACAACCACTGCAGTGGCAAATCATAAACGTGCGTATTTATTCCAATTCCAGCAGCGGTCTATACCGTCTTCAGGAATTCTCTTTGAACTCAGAGGAGTTCTATGGTGCATTCTGTTTACGTTGGAATGTTGAAAATTCTTCTAGATGTATCCAAGATTTTCGTCGTTTCAAATCATGCAATACATCCGACATTTTCTCCCCAGTAAATGCTAATGGTGAGTCGATCAAGAAAACATTCACAGGTGTTTAAAACCTTGACCAATTTTCGTTCCAGTAATTTCATATGGAACTTATTTTTTATCAGCTAACATTTGTTATTAGTGCTTCTAAAAGACATACGACATTTGCCTAATGACATATACAAAAACAAAGCAGAGAAATTTTTCCCTAGCATTATGTAAATAATGGCGCTGGGAATTTTTGCCCGCAAATTATAAGGATGCTAAATTCATGTTAGATAGTTTTCTTTTATTTCTGTTATACTGTTAATTCTGGGTTTTTCTTTTTATCGCATTTCACACATGATCATTCTGCAATCATCATTAAGAAAGTAAAGAATAACGATAACAATATTTCATCCAATAATAGACATATATATGTAAAAGAGTAAGTAAAAGAATATAAAAAAAATGTATTATAGACATATGTATTTAAAATAATAGACATATAAATAAAGCAAACCAGAGGCGTATTTGCGCTTTGGGAAGGGGCTATATAATTATAGGGTTAACATTCATATGATTTCTCTCAGTTGGCATCCGTAGTACTCGTGGTAATGCAGCTGCCAAGGGAGAACAGGCTTCCAAGAATAGGGATGCGTAATTAATTCATTTCTTGCCCTTACGAATTATTTGAGAACAACAATCTAACTATTGCAACAAGATGCAAGCAAAATTATATTCAAACATATACATGTAAATTTAAAAAAAAACTGATAATTATATATTGGAATGATACGAAGATATATATATATATATATATATATATATATATATATATATTGACTTCAATGTCCACTTTATATTTATATACGTTCTATCTATGATATAGAGCACTTTATCCCATAAATAGAGCATAACTTAAAACTATATATATATATATATGTATATATGATGAGGATGGTGAACATAGAATAGGCTGCGCTAGAATTCATTTTTGCCGCAAATAGCTATAAGACAAAAATCTTAAATTGAAAACTCGCCTCATGTTCTTAAAAAATCTCGTCAAATCGAAACTTCCATCAGGATGTCAGGTATAGCACCAAACCCGTTCATTAAAAAAAACTAAAGTGTCAGTTGTATAAAACCGTTTTATGGGATAATGTTTAAAAATAACTTTCAGCAAGTGGAGCCTATGGGTCTTGGTGAATACACTCTTCTTCAAACATTGTGGACAAGCGCTACATAATCCTAAAAACTGTACCAAATAACAGAAACTACAGCACTTGAGGACTACCAACAGCAGCAATACTAGAAACTGAAGACACATATACCTCGAAGAGATAATATAGACATAATCAGGTTGTTGACATTTCAAACTACTTCAAATAATAGGTTAGGTATTAAACTCTCATCAATACTGGAAAGAGCGATAACAGCTACTTGATTTCAGAATTTTCCTATAAATCTGTTTCAAAAGACATATATTATGAATTTCAACCAACAGCAGTAGTGGGTGCTCAGTTAATAAATCCTGAATGTTTCCTCGTAAGAAAACACTAATATTACCATTGACATTAACATATATATTTCAGATAATTTGATTAGATAACTGTTTGTATTAGTTTTTATAAACAATATAAAAATATGGAAAAGACAAAACAAAATCCGAATATGCAAGTTTACTGTTTTAATGTTGTTTTACTGTCGACGTCAGACGTTTCTGTCTATTAGACCATCTTCAGGACATGCTTATTGGAAACATATTTAGGATTAGACGATATTTAAGTCAACATGAGAAGACGATAGACAAAAGACTACTCAGAAACAGAACAACTGAAAATCTAAAGTCAGCGTTCCTTTTTTTTTTTTTTAGTGGGGGGATTCTGTCAGGTTGGCGTCACGTTGGCGTCACGTTGGCGTCACGTTGGCGCCACGTTGGGCTAACGCGCCAACCTGACCGAATCCCCCCAAAGAAAAGGAACGCTGACTTTAGATTAGACACGGTGGAGTAATGGATAACGGCTTGGATTGAGGAATCGGAGAGCCGAGTTCGAATTACAGTCGAATCCATTACATTCACTTACGTGCTAATACCCTTGGGAAAGGTGTGAATCCTCTTCTTCTCCCTCCAACTATGGGTAAATAGCAGGACAGACTGGGTTATATAGCCTTGGATGGCAACTGGTCTAGGAGAAGGACAACTTTGAATTCAAAACCTGTGGAGGGTCGTTTGGGGACCTTGTGGCATTCGTTGCACCAGGTCCCTGTATTCGTCCCTCCAAAAAGTGTGGATGGCCCTGCACAAAGCCTTCACTACTATAATCAAATCCTGTGTGGGTGTCGGGCTTTCAGTTTCTGGGAACTGATTTTTCTGGCCCTCATACGTCGAGTTCGACGGGAGAGTACATCATATATATATATATATATGAATTCCCAAGAGCATAGAATCCCTGTAGAACTCAATGTCCGGGACAGTGTAAGAATATACACACACATACACTCTCACTAAATCTTTGTTTTTATACCCGGAGTTATATTTTCCGATTTCTTTTTGAATTTCTAGGTCTGATGTATTGGATCGTGATTACGATTCCAATGTAATAAATTATAACCATGGAATATTAATGTTTGAGCATTATATATATATATATATATATATATATATATATATATATATATATATATATATATATATATATATATAATGAGATTTCAGGGGCACTGTATTTTCCTCTTCAAAATTAATGTAAACTGGTCATTAGTAAGACTTTTTGACTGAAAGTTTAAGCAGAGTTTATCCGCTCTTTGACACAGCATTAAAACAGTAACATGACTTTTTTAAAAAGAATTAGTGTAAGCCAAACCGAAGAATTTTTTTTATACCGAGTACATCGGAATCTTGTCTATAATTGTGATAGCATTGTAAAATAGACATGATTCTTTCGTAACAAACCTTAGCGTAACTCTGAGTTATGTCGAATTACTGTGTTTATCAGATTTTCTGTCTAGTTTTTTTAAATGATTGATTGAATTCGATATTAAATAATTCACCAGGTGTTGATATGACATATAATTATGTAATCATATGTTACATAGCTGATCTATGTATCCTATAATAAAATACACTGTACTAGTCATGCGCGAATTTCCAATTTAATTATTTTACACTTTGTCCACATCAAGGTAATATTTTTCGCCCAGAACTGAGTTGTATTAAAATTAGCTTAATGCTGCCATATCGGACGGCATTTAAGCTAGCTCCTTCGGAGGGGTCTTGATTGGGCCTTCATCACAATACGTAGGGATGAGTAGATGCGACAGACAGCAATAAACAACAGAAGAACTCAAAATAGATCGCTGCATTTAAGTATTGCAGTAATATTTAGTCTTAACTTGTAAAAATTCAAAGATAATTCTGCTGTTGACACTTAATTTAAAGACAATTTAGTGTACGTAGGTCCTTATTTTACGTACAAACAATTATTTTTATTACATGGGTGACTTTCTAGAGGTGCTGCACGCTGGGATCGTACCACACCAGACCGATAATATTAGGAAATTTCTTTCCTGAGAAATCGACCATGGTGAGATTCGAACCACACACACACACACACACACACACACACACACACACACACACACACACACACACACACACACACACACACATAGATATATGTATATATATATATATTTAAAATTTGTGTATTTAGGCAACAATCCTTCTTTCATGCATATTTCATATATATATATATATATATATATATATATATCAATCAGCTAAGTGACAAAAGTTTACTTATATACTAGCTTAAAAGCCGCCCTATCGGACGGCATTTATGCTAGCTCCTGCAGAGGGTACTTGATTGGGCCTTCATCACAATATGTAGGGATTAGTAGATCCGATAGGCAGCAATAAACTACAGAACTCAAAATTAATCGCTGCATTTAACTATTGCATTAATATTTAAGTTTACCTTTTAAAAGTTCAACGAAAATTCTTCTGCCGCCACTTAATATAAAGACAATTTCATGTACGTAGGTCTTTAATTTATGTACACAGAGTTATTTTTATTTCATAAGTAGCAATTGTTG
>OZ038496.1:69306876-69329376 GCA_964036315.1 Acanthosepion esculentum
GACAAGATAAACCGCTCCACGGCCAATACTCTGACCGTACCAAACAAGCTGACGTAGACAAAAACCGCACCCATCAGTGGCTACGTAGTGCAGGGTTGAAAGCTGAAACTGAAGGTTTTATGATTGCTGCACAGGACCAATGCTTGTTAACTAGGAATTAAGCACATATACTAAAATAATGTGTTAGCCCAAAATGCAGATTCTGTGATAAATATGCAGAAACCATTGATCATCTTGTATTACGTTGCACGATATTGGCACCCACTGAATATAAAACCCGGCATGACAGAGTGGGCCAATATCTGCACTGGAAAATTTGCAACTCCTACCGGAAGGAAACTGAAAGAACCTGTTACAATTCTATGGGACTACACAATACACACTGACAGAACAATCAAAGACAACCGCCCAGACATTGTTATTAAAGACCACAATCAAAATAAGTGCCACCTTTTTGATACGGCAGTCCCTGCAGACTGCAATGTATCTGTGAAGATATTCGAAAAGCTGTCATAATACAAGGACTTTGAAATAGAAATCTCAAAAATGTGGCACATGGGAACATCAAAAATTCCTGTTGTAGTTGGAACCCTTGGACTGGTTGGAAAAGATTCCAGTACACTAATTGAAGGGATCCCTGGAAGTCCATGCCTCAAAGAGATACAAAAAATTGTTCTGACAAGTACAGCCCACACTTTACGAAGGGCTTTATCTATGTAATTATTATAATTTTTTTTTCAGTGGAAAGTGTCATGATGCCATTTCTAAAGTTAGGTCCCTGGGCGGGAGCCGGAAAGAAAGGTGGAAACGCAAGATATCAAAGAAAATAATAATAATAATAATAATAATAATAATAATAATAATAATAATAATAATAATAATGATAATAATAATATACCTGATACACAGTTCTAAGACTCTGTCATGGTAGGCATATTCGGTTGCGTTTATTTTACCCCATCATATTTTAGTGTACTAACCTTTAAATCAGTCACTGCTGCTGCTGCTGCTGTTGCTACTACTACTACTACTACTACTAATAATAATAATAATAATAATAATAATAGTAGTAGTAGTAGTAGTAGTAGTAGTAGTAGTCATGGGAAAACATATTTCCAAAATATATTTTCCCCAACAAATTTAACCAGATTAAGCGATATGCAATAAAGATTTTCATTTGTTTCTCTCTCTCATATATATATATATATATATATATATAGAGAGAGAGAGAGAGAGAGAGAGAGAGAGAGAGAGATGGAGTGGTCAGACAAATATATGAATTGATAAACATACAGATAGATATTTAAATAGATGAATAGGTTGATAGATTGTTGCACACAAACTGAAATGAAATATATTTGAAAAGGCAGAAATAGCTTTTAATTCGATAATAGATAGATAGATAGATAGATAGATAGATAATATTCTATGCATCTATATAATGCACATGTACAGATGTACGTTTTTTTTTTTGTTTTTGTTTTTTTGGCTTTTGAAGTGCAATGTAAAGCCTCAATATACCAAGTATTAAAAAAAGAGGAATTCGATTTAAGAGTCTTTATGAACGTGATCATTTTGGCTGAGATCAAATAGTTATAGATCAATCACGTATTCCTGATAAGTTGTGGATCTTTAAGGTCTTTCTGCTGAATATCGACCGCTGTCGAACTCGAACGATTGTTCAAATTCTCCTGCGTCGTGCCGACGATTCATATTCGTTTCTTGCGCGTAACCATCATCTAGAGCTGACTACAGATGTTTAGTAATCTTATCTTAGATTGGCACATAGCCAAAACTGACGCACCCAAACGTGGCCAGAAATCACGACACCACGAAAGAGACAGTGTGATTAGATTTAGATTAACCGAACTCCGCAGTATGATGGGCAAATAAATTTAAGTTTGACAAAAGGCGCCTAGTAAGGGCCCCTTGCTTGTTTGTCAATGGCCTACAAAACTCAATTGATTATACTAAAACTGACGACTAGTCAATTATATGGGTATTTACTCGGTTTTGTCGGATGTTTTTGTTTAGCGACATATCAACCCGTCTGTGGGGTATTTAATGCCAAAATCTAAATATTTTGTACGCAATATTATGGCTTCAACTACATATTTTGTACATAATTCTATAATTTCAAGACAATAGTATGTTTAGGTATATCGTTCGGAGTTAAATCTATTAGTGGTTAGTCAGTTAGTTATGTGCCATGAAGATGTACTTTATTTATTGTCGTTCTGCACATTCCATTCTATACTGCACATTCGAGTGAGTTAACAACGAAGATATGCTCTCCGTCAAGGTTCGATTCTGCGTCTCCCATTATTCTTTTAGCAGAAACTATGGTCAGTTCCGGCAGGAATCAGATGGCTCGTTCACACAGAGTGTCTGAGTCCAACGTGGTCGATACACATTTTTATATTCAGAATCTCGTTTTTCATCTTGTTTGGTTGTGACGCGCCCTGGAGCCAAGTTCTAGAAAGCATTCTGGATCGGACGGTAGCTTTCCCTCAATTAATCAGTTATGTGCCATGCGTTGATACACGCTTAGGCGATCATGTATCTTTCGATATATGATTAACCAGGCAGATTTATTTTTCTGCCAAGAGGTTACCATTTCTTTCTTCGGTAGATCAGTTGCCATCCAAGGCTATAGAACTCGGTCTCTCCTGATATTTAGCCATAGCTGGGCGAGGAGGAAGAAGAGGATTCATACCTTTCCCAAGGTTATTAGCACGTAAGTGAATGTCATGTATTCGACTGAAATTGGAACTCGGTTCTCCGATTCCTCAATCCGAGCCGCTATCCATGTCCCTGACAATTGTGGTATCACGGCTATGACTAGCTTATACCAGCTCTGACCAGCTTGGAAAAGCTATGACCAGCTATTACCAGCTTGGATCAGCGCGAAAAAAGAAATTGTTGGAGTAGAAGTGAAGGTTACATTTAGATAGTTCAACAATAAAAGAGTGGGACCTAGGTGCCAATCTAGTACCGCGCTTAAATTCATGTATTCGAGGCACCAAGGGAAAAGCTCGTCAGAGCAGTAGCCATGAAAATAGTTGTTGAAAAGACAGAGGGAAGCCATGTCGCGTCGGTAAGAAAGTAACTGAAGTTGAGATGCCTGGTCAGGATCGATTACATTACAGATCCTTCGTTGGATCTTGTCTAGAATCTCGAGATGTACAGCAGGAGCACCAGACCATATTACAAACGAATATCAATTCATTTCGTTTATTAAGTTGATTTCGGTCATTAATATTTTTGAGGATGAAATTTTTACCAGCAAACACAGTTTGCAAGGGTCGCCGCAACTGAAAAAGTGTGTAGTATTGTCGTCGATATTCCCATTTACTACCGGTGTATAGTCATCTGTTTTAATATTCCAGTAAAATTGTGAGGGTGTATCATTTTATGGTGATAAAGTCTTGTTTTCCAGTTGCAGGCTGAGGAGTCCGAAATAAAATTTTCTCTCGCCATTATGTTTAATGCTATCCTTGTAGATGTTGCCTTTATATATACATTTATAGTTTATTGGACAGTTAAAGCCTTTAATATTGCTATTGAAATGCATAAGTATTTGTTTAAAGTTACATTATATGCTGTAGCTAATCTTAATATTGTTCATAATATATATGTGTGTGTGTGTGTGTGTGTGTGTGTGTGTGTGTGTGTGTGTCTGCGTGCGCGTATGCATAGGGAGAGAGAGATGGGGGTAGATAAAATGCTGAAATGTCAAATAAAAGTGTTACAGAGTTAAAATTTATAATAAATATACATTTTCATCCTACAGATTTGGTTATGTACCAAATTGTGCGGAACAAATTGTATATTTTTATATTAATTATATGTATGTATACACACACGCACGCACACTCATGCACACACACACATATATATGCATACATATACACACAAACATATACAAACAGACATATACATACACATACATACATACATATATATGTGTATATATATATATATATATATATATATATATATATATATATATATATATATATATATATATATATATAAATATATATATACCGTGTGTAATATCAAATTTGTCCACATCGTGCAACAGCAATATTTTTCAATTGATAGATTAGGCTTTGAACAGTTGCATCTTAGAAATGATTAAAGATATCTTACTGGAATTCTCCGAGGTTTTTATTACACTTTTTATAATGCATTTACCACTAAGTTGAAATGAAAATCCCTCTGGATGTTATGACCTCCTGATCCAGTTTTGCTATCTACTGTTACCTCTTTTTGAAACTTATTAACCATTCTCTTGATGGCACTCGAATGGATATTCATGTATGAATGTTGGTACCATTTCTGAAGGCCTGAATGATCTTTTTGGTCTGACCATTGCTCAGTTGAAAAGATACAGTGGGGCTGACAAAAACAATTTTAAACTGTTCTCTTTCTGTCTCTCTGTCTCTCTCTTAGTCAGTGTTGGTGAGTGTTTATAACTGGAATTATTACATTATTAGCTAATAAATGTTAATGATAATCGTAATAGTAGACGTTTATTTATTAGGAAACATTTGGTTTTCATTGAACGAACAACCAGTATTGCTGTCGTTTTAAATTCCAACATATTTTTAATTTTCTCAAGGCCAGTAGCTGTTATAGCTCTTTCCAGTGTTGATGGCGGATTTCCTTACCAACCTTTTACTTGAAATAGTGTAGAAATTCATCATCGTCATTAAGTCGTTATTTTCTCTTCCAGTTACGTTACATTCCCTGTCTATTTTAATTGTTGCTGCTGTTGATTTTCCTCAAGTGATTTTGTTTCCGTTATTTGGTAGAGCTTTGTTTTATTTGCTTTTCTTTAACGCCAGTTAAGAAGGTTCCAGTGATGTTTCACGATAAGACTTGCAGGCTTCGTTTACAGGAAACCATTTTTAATTGTTGATTTGAGAAATCGATCGTATAAATATGGCAGTTCAGAAAAGCTCCAAACAAGTTTTTCCCCAATGCATGACACCCATGTAAAATTTTCTATACGACGTGGTTATTTAAGAACAGTACTCGAGTTTTCACATACTGTATTAATTTTGTAGCAATCTGCAGTGTTTTGAGTACTACAGACTATTCTATGAACAATATCCTTATGCCCTATGCTAAAATTATTATAACTCACTCAGACAACGAGCTATTAGAAGTTTTTAGCATTTACTAAAACCGAGTCATGCATATCCACTAACTTAAGTCTTATTTTAGGCTATAATTCATGTTTTGCGAAGATTTATCATGATTTATACTTTTTGGAACACTTGCTAGAGTTTTTTTTGTTCAAGATCATTTCAAAATAAATATGTTTTCTTATTTAGCTAGATTTTTTTTCTTTGACGTTTTACTCAATACTGCTGGGATATTCTTGATTGTTTTTTTATATTTTAGAACTGTTTCGTAGAATCAAGTAAAATGGATCTTGACTTGGCCAAGTTTAAAGATTCGACAAATCAAATCTCACGAAGTTTGAAGAAACACAAACGCATCCATTTATTTAAAGTCGTCCCAAAAGAACAAAGAAAAGTAAATAATTTTTTTTCTGGCGTTGTAGAAGAATTAAACGTTTTGTTCCTTGTGCGAAGATGAATAAACATATAGACAGAGGGGAAACGAATAATTATGTTGCAACCATAGGGAATATGCAAGTATCTTGACGCATCTGTTCTGAAGTTAATGCGCATTTTCAATCAGAATGAAGAGGCATATGCTAAATGTTTTTTTGATTACTGTGGAATGGTGTTCAAGGAAAATGTTCTTGTAGAACACAATATTTGTCTAATATGTCTTCTGTCAGAGACAGTCAACGATATTAAGGTCTCAGAACATTTACAGGACTTTCTGCTGGACCTGTCTAATCCTTACTTTCCAACCATGGCAAGCTGTGCATGATGAATTATTTCCACGCTAAAACCCCTCTCCTACAGATGAAACATCGCAAGACTATCGCTACTGCATCGTTATTTCCATCGCAAATATTTTGACGTGCTACAACACGTACTTTCACAAGTTCAGACATTTACATCCAAGACCCACCTTATCACATACAGAGGGTCGAATTATACTCGTTCCCTTCTTATTCCAGCTGTAACGCACGTCTTTTCGAGAACCGTTGTTTCGTGGAAGAAACAAGTTAGTTCTTGGATCACTAAATTCCTAACCAATCTAAGTCTATGGTGAAGCTCCAACTATTTATGTGTAACGTCAATCGACATCTCCAGCTGCCTTGATCTATCCTCTTCCCTTCTCCACATCCTTTCACCTTTCATTCCTATCTGCTCTCGCTCCAAATCTTCTGTAACCCCATTGCTTTGATCGATCCACTATCTTTCTCCACATCCTCTCCTTTACCACTCCTATCTGCTCTTCCTCCAAACCTTCTGTAACCCCCTGCATACTGGTGGCTTCCAGCCTTGCTAGGGGTGATATGCTTTAAAAAAAAACAAAAAAAAAACGTTTATCTAGCCTATATATCCTTATAATCTACATTCATTTCTCCTCTTATGTACAGTTAATTTGCTCCTTTATTAGGTTAACATTTATTTAAATACAGATTCGATTTGATGTTGTTTTCCAATTTTTCTAGATTACTGATATAATTCGCGATAATATCTATCTGATTATGTTTGATTGATTGATACGTTTCTCGATTTTTGAAGGTTATTTAAAGCCATGGAATATTTTTACACCGTAAGAATTTACTTTGGAGATAATAATGATATAGAGAAACAATTTTGATAATAATTGTTTAGTGATACAAAATTGAGTAATTAACCCATAGCGGGGGGTCGTGGATTATTACGTTTCCCAACGGTATCTGTATGTAAGTGAATATAACGAAACCAACAGAAATAGGAACTCGGCTCTACGATCAACGACTCCGATCTATTCTCTATTAAACCACCCGAGCATCCAAGGTTACAGCACCTGATATTCCATGAAGTCACCCTCTAGGTACTGACCATGTTCAACGTTGCTTAACTTCGGTTATCGTACGGAAAGTACTGTTTCAACGTGGTATAGCCGTAAGCCTTCTGCCTAATAGGCATAGATTAGAGGAGAAAATGTTCATATTAATATTTCATTGAGTAGCAAGCCGTGTTCTATTGAATAACTGGTAAAAAAATATATTTTAAAGTCAAATTAACTTTGGTAAACGCTTTATTTTTCACGTTTGTATCTATAGAAAATACACTGCAAAACCGATCACCCAAATTATCTTTTGAGTGTTTTTTTTTTCTAGATTTATTCATGATACCATTTAGAAGATTCCTTATCTTTTCTCCACTCATTTGACCTGTAAGTAAAACTTTAGCGAGCCCTGCAGAGGTTTTAAATAAAATCCCTGAAAGGATAAAACATTTGGATTGATACTTGCAGATTTAGGTATAAGCAAACTTATTTATACTTTTTTTTAAAAAATTCACGCAAACTGGATCTATGTATACTTCCTGAGATTCTCTTGCAAAACCAGACTAATGACTAACATTTGTTTATTCTAATATAAAACAAACCCGGATGTGCCGTTTTGATTTTATAGTAAGTAGAGACTCCGCGGACCTTTTCGATCTCAAGTCTATGTATAATTTTCTAATGTAAACAATATCTATGTCCTGCTTTTGCAGTTTGATTGTCAACAGTACATTCGCCTATTTTCCTTTTAATTCAAGTGTAAATCAGAGCTTTGTCTACCTATTTATTAATTCATTTTAATTCTTGTTCTATGAGAATGCTACCTTGTAACGCATCGATCATTAAATTAAGCCATCTAAAGTGTTTCTTCAAAGATATATACTTGATGTTTTAAGTTCTTTATCTCGAATTTTGTTTTGGCATAATTGAACGTGATACATTTATTATGAAGCGATAAGAAATTGGAGTTTTTATTTTGTTTATATTCAATCTCAAGAGAAGTTTTTTTTTTTAATTACTAATGAAAGCAACCCTGATTTTACGATGATAGATGCGTAAGCTATATTAGATATTACTTGAGCTCTTACAGTTACTTTATGGCATAAATATATTTCGTTTTCATCGTCCATTTTAATTAGTATGCAGAAAAAGAAGACATTGAAAATAAATTGCTGTGACAATGATACCAAATCTAACATATTTTCCTACTACAAACATCTTTTCAGTTTTTAACAAAGGGAAGATACTTTTTCTAACGAAAAGACAAAACCAATTATATTTGTATATAGTAAGACTGCATCATCGTTATCATAATCATCACCCCTATATGGTCGTGGGAAAGTCGTGCAGGTGATTAATAGACCAGTTACTTGCACAATGCTGGGTTGAAATCCGGACATGTAATCATTTAATTGTAGCGTGAATGAATAAACCTAGCCGGGCGGCCCATCTCTCTCTTGAACGTAGCATAAACGATGTCCTTCAACTTGAAGTCTGGGCCTTGGTTACATTGTCGTTGATTCGATCAGGTAAATCTACGCCCACGCCTTGGCCCTTGACTTCAGTGTAGGAGGCTCCGGCACAGCGATGCCGTTTCATCACAGCACTGATATATATAGCGATGGAGGTCAGTCTACCTACCCCAATGTGCTAGATGAACGTTGATGATATGAGAAGGTTCATTCGCCGTTTGAACTGTATCCTTATCCTGCTGAGGCTCTATCAATTCTCCCCACTAAAAGGTCTTGGTAGGGAAACCGGTTTAGTCGTCTATTATCTAACCCTGCAGTAATTGCACTGTGTAATATGGTAGCAGTCATGCTTATCTATTGACAAAAATAAGTTAGGATCCATTGTAACAATCTCTGAGGATCAAAATTACATAAATAATAGTCGGATGCACTAGGTCGTGAACCATTACTCAGTAGTAAGGTAACGGTACTGTACATATGGTTATATATAAACTTTTAGCTAAACCATCACTGGTTAAATACCATAGGTGTGTAAGTTGTAAGAACCAAACGAATTACACAGTATAATCTTCTGGAGCACGTAATGAGGAAGGAGGGCTTGGAAAATTGATACGCATAATACAGATTGTGGGAAAGATGGACAAAGGAAAGCAGTGCGTAACATACGTGATGAGCTTGAGAAAATGGATGGTATATCAGGGTTCGGAAGAAATAAAATATGACAAAACTTATTAAGAGCTACATAGAACAGAGAGATGTGGACGGCCTTGATCACCCATGTAATGAAGGGACACGGCACATAAAAAGCAGGTTAATTAACTCGTTAAATATGTGAAGATAGGTGGCCATTGCTTACATACATAATATAATATATACATATACTTAGATAATCAAGTTCGAACATTAAAAAATCCACTAAGTTTCTCTAAGATTAATTCTTTTATCATGTCACGAGGCAAATTTGCTAAGACGGATAGAAAATGTGACTATCATTCACGTCGTAGACTTAGACAGGTCCAATGTTTTAAGGGACAAATTTGGTGCAAAATGACACTATGAAAGCATAGAAAAATATCATGATTTCATGTCGCCGAGTAAAGATCCACTACCAAAAGTAATATTAAAGTTCGCTAAATGTAATCCGCTTACCATATTTCGACGTCACAAGGGTCAAGCGTGATATAAATACCACTATCATCGTAATGATATCTTCGAACAAGGTCCTGATTCTCTTACACCCTATGAGGATCAATCATCCAAAAGTTTATGAACTGATTCTTAAATAAATCCCCTTTCCAATTTCTCTGCCCACAGGACAAGGTTTGTGTAAAATGTTACTATTTTCATATGGTACCATGCCACAAACACATGACAAGGTTTGTGTAAAATGTTACTATTTTCATATGGTACCATGCCACAAAGTCAATTTTTTATGTCACCCTGTAGCATCAACTATACCAACCTATATTAATTCTAGCTAAAATATACGACTTCCCATATTGCGAGGCACGGTTCTGACTTACCCAGTATGGAAAGACTGTTCCCTAAAATAGATATGGTTTCTTAAATCCACTTACGATATTGCTTGGAACACAGGCCAAGATAAAATGTCACAATAATTCTTCTCATAACACGACAACTAAATTGACGAAAAGAAAGAAAAATATATATATATACATCCGGAGCCAAAAATGAGTGAATGTCCGTTTGAGAACAGTGTGATAATATACTTCCTCTGTGAAGTGGCAAAGATTTGTAGACAAATTGCCCGCAGCAGCGTGTAATAACACGGAACCAATGCTGTCATAAGGTTGTCAAGACAAGCGACTTTGGCCCATTTCCTGACAGACAATCTTTGCGTCTCTCGATATCTTGCCAGATTCGATTTGGAAACGAGAAATTCAACAGAGATTTGACAGGACCAAATTTCAAGTGAACCACTTGAAACAGATTCACTTTAATTCCTAAGGCATACACATCATTCATGGACAAATCAGTTGAATAAAAAAGAAATCAATCATCATAATTTTTACTATTTTAATCCGTTTAGTGGACAGTTTTTATATATATATATATATATATACATATATACACTCCTCCCTGCCTCCTATATATATATATATATATATATATATATATATATATATATATATATATATATATATATATATATATATATATATATATTAGTAGTAGTGGATAGCAGGTAGGATCAAGGAATCGGAGAGCCGAGTTCGAATTCCAGTCGAATCCATTATATTCACTTACGTGCTAAGACCCTGGGGAAAGGTATTAATCATCGTCTTCTCCTTCCAGCTATGGATTAATAGGTTCTATAGCCTTGAATGGCAAATGGTCTAGGAGAAGGACGACTCTGAATTCATAACTTGTGGATGGTCGTTTGGGGACATTGTGGCACGAAGTGCACAATGTCTCTGTATCCAGCCCTTCAAAAAATTCTGCACAGAGCCTTCATCACTGGAAATCATATCAGCTCGTGTCTGGCTTTCGGTTCCTATGAACTGAGCTGTTTGATCGTCATACGTCGAATACGACAGGAAGGATATATATATATATATATATATATATATATATATATATATATATATATATATATATATATATATATATATATATATTGATATATATATATATATATTGATTTACACACACACACACACACACATATATATATATATATATATATATATATATATATATATATATATATATATTAGCTGCGCAATGTTATAGGGTAAAAGTAGTCAGTATCAGCGATTATATATATTTAAGTGGACACGGGTTTCAACAGCTAAGCGGCGAACGTCTGTTTCATCCGTCAAGGCCACGAAGATTGCGATGAAGCATAACACATTTTTATCCCTGCTGACAACCTCATGGAAATATTTTCCTCTTCTGTAGAGACATGATTTTTCCAAGTAGTACTTGGCACAAAATAGCAAGACAGAGGTAAACGCAAATCAACATCAGTAGACACTCGTATAAACGAGCATGCACATATATATCACTCAGCCATTTCGCCCAATACATGACCAAGAGCCGCTCAAGGCAGACTGTTACTTAATTAATTTTGTTATAAGGGCGTAACAAGAGTAAGAAATATTATGAGCACATGTAATATAGATAACAGTTAATGATATACTTGAAGAGGTTATGAACGCAATGATCGTTGAAGCATCATCTCAGAAGTCTGCTTCACAATGTAACAGATATTAGGTGGAAAATGTCAGAAAGGAGATTTTTACATATACAATGGGAATCAGTATAAGTTTACGCTATGTGTCTGGCAAAGAGGGCCCTAGCTACGAACGTCTGAACTGATAGAACTAAGGGACGAAGCTGATTTGAACATTTGCCACAAAAATAGCGATACAGCAGCGAGAATCTTGAAACACTGGAAGGGGATTGCGGGGTGGAAAATAATGCATCGCTCATCAGGCCGTGTAATCGCCTGCATACTGTTTCAAGGCTTGACATTGACGACTGGGCAGCTCCCTCTAATATAAGGCAGTAATATTCCATTTTTAGTCTCGTCTGACTCTTATAAAGTTAGCGCGTAACAGTTGGAGTCAGGTACTTTCTACAGCGGTACAAGAGAGAACATTGGCTCAGTATATTTAACTATGTTACGTATATAAGAGAACCACTATATATCGGGAGTTATCTTTAGAGCCAAGTGATTTCGAGGAATAGAGCCTCGTTTCAATCGACGCCTCTCGTAAGGACCTGTGTAATTTAGTTATGGTTTCGAAAACTTCGGTGGAGATGAAATGTTACTAGCTTAGTTTTGAAGATATTGAAAGATACAAGTAAGTCTTTGCACCCATTATGCTGCGGGAGTTCGTTTATCTTGAACTATTTATTTAAGTAATAGTAACATATTTTCTCGTTTATAAACGCATGTCTTGTTTTGTTGCCACGTAAATGTTGACATCTACATTGTTACGCTTCTGCGTCTCTGACTGCGTTAAACTAAATTAACAATTAAAATTCAATTTACTTCTGTTTCTACTCTGTACATGTTTCCACTGATAGTAACCTTAAAATACAAGCCGATAGATGCATCAACTTGAATAAGTCTTAAACAACAACAACAACAACAACAACAATAATAAAATAATAATAATAATAATCATAATAATAATAATAATAATAATAATAATCCTGTGGGATTTAAACGGATCGCCAAGTCCATGCGAGCAAGTCATATCTAATGATCGTGAACAAAGCGAAAAGATGAAATAGAATGAGATTGAAATAAAGTAGGGAAAATAGATAATTATCTGGAGCTAGAAAGTTTAGTGTAGAATAGATAGAACTATGATAAGGATATAAGTTGCATTTTGTTTGTATATTTTTTTTTCGGGGGTGGGGTGAAATGGAAATAATACCGAAAAGTCAAAAGGAAGTGGAAATCCGCGGGAAATTTGAATAAATCGATACAATTCTCTCCTTCATGTATGTATGCTGACCCTCTGGACGTGCTCGATCATGGCTCTACACAACTTACTCTCCTTTGTAAAACTCGGTAACGGTTTTCTCCATGCAAACGATCTATGTTATCTTAATATTTTCTTAGCTGTATTTGAATATTTACACACACACACACACACACACACTGGCAAACAGGCGCGCACGCAGGAAAAACACACATACACACACACGCATACATATATATACATATTATATATATATATATATATATATATATATATATATATATATATATATATATATATATGTATGTATGTATGTATGTATGCAATTGTATGTGTGTGTATGTTTAAGTATGTATTTATTATTCATCCTAATGACAAAGTCTAAAACGTACTGTGTGTTTTATTTCCAACTCTCTAAGGTTTGTTTTGATATATAATAAATTATGTATCATATTCTCTCCCTGTCATACACATATACCACACACACACACACACACACATACACATATATATATATATATATATATATATATATATATATACATATGCATCCACATATAATCACACACATACACCCCCCACACACACATATATATATATATATATATATATATATATATATATATATATATATATATATATATATATATATACCCAATTTCAATAAGAACGAAATATATATATAAATTCTAGCGTTCACAGCATTAATTCGAAAGATTCCATCGCCATATTCGGACGGTTTAACCGGACAAAACAAAAAGTTCAGATAACTAACTTAACTTTACATTTGCTACAAATATGAAAATCTTATTCATATATATATTAAGCACAATTAAATCAACTTCAGTTCGGTCTATTTCGAAGACCGACGTGACGTTGTCAGACATGTTGTCAGCCTAGTTGACGTCTACTTCTTCTTTGATGTCGTCGCCGCTACAAAGAAATAGCCACTGGGCACAGGAATGTCTGTTTGTTTATAATTTCCTTTCATCGTTTATATCAGCCGCAATATTGTTTTCGTTTTTTTTTATGTGAACTCATCCGTCCGTTTGCTTCAAATACTATAACTTTTATGCTGCGAGACATTGCAAATTATAGAAACACATATTCATGCTCGAAAAACGTTATGTTGTACAACTGTCAAAATTTATTGCTTTAAATTTTAAATTTAGCTTTTTCAAATTCTCGTCAGTCGATAATAAGGGCGCGTTTTTATGAAAATTTGTAAACCAAAATTAAGGTTACATACACGAGTGTGTCCATATCAAGCCGGGACAAAAGTGTCGCATAATAGAAGATAATCCACAGAATTTTGATCGAAGATATCACTGTATAATATATAGATGTATTTGATGTTTGTCCGGTAATAAATTCAAATAGGATTACACTGAATTATAAGCATATATTTTGGTCGTCCTTGAATCTACATGTGGTTTGTTGGTGACCAACCCTCACGAATCTGCACTGTTGAACGAACAGCAAAATGCTTCGGTCGAGTATTGTGCCCTTTTTACCGTTCATCCGTAAAACATTGAACGTGGCTAGAAAATTTTACCTAAACAACGACTGTTTAACAGTGAAACAGGCCACCTACGATTTACACAAAAATCAGCGGTCTATTTCCGACAATGTGGAAATTCATCCTGGCCAGCTTACCAGCATACTTTTTTAAGCGTTTCACCCCAAGCAAGGCGGGAAGCCACTAGCACGCAAGGGGGTACAGAGAGTTGGAGCGAGAGCAAAGAGGAGTGATAGAGGAAAGGTCGAAGAGAAGGATAGGGGATAGATCAAGGCACTTGGAGACGTCGATTGACATTACATTTGAATAGTTGGAGATTGTAATTATCAAGGAAACAGGAAAAGGGGAGGGAGTTTCACAGGCAAGAGGTGCGAGACATGAAGCTATTGGAGTAGAAGAGACGGCTACATTTAACAGTTTCGACAGTGAAAGGGTGAGAGCGAGATGCCAGCCTAGTTGAACGCTTAAATTCATGAAGTCTGGGAACCAGCGAAAGCAGATCATGGGAGCAGTTACCGTGAAAGTGTTTGTAAAATAAGACAGAGGGAGGCGTCTGTGAGAATGCGACTGCAGACGAGATGCCAGATCAGGGCCAATTACTTTGCGTATCCGTCTCTGGATTTTTATCAAGGACCTTGAGACAAACAGAAGGGGCTCCAGACCATATATGGCAGCAATACTCCATGCAATGGCGAATGGTTGATTTGTAGATTTGAAGCATCGAATCTGGCGAGAAACATTTCCTGGCCCGACACAGGGAGCCAACATTCATTGCGGTGGACGAAGCTATTGACATAATGTAATTGTTCCATCTCAGGTCAGCAGTCAATGTGAGACCGAGATGTCGCAAATAGGTGCTCTCGTGGAGTTGAGCGTCAGACATTCTAATATGGGGGGGGGGCAGGGATGGTTCTCTGTGATGAGTAATAGAGAGCAGTTTTGTTTTTGAGGCATTAAAGTTAACTAGCCAATTCCTGCCCAAGTCCACAACTGGTTGGAGGTCCTTTTCGAGACAAACGGCCAGGTTAGTTTTGTCAGCGACACCAGATTTGTTTTTGAGGCAGGAGTAAATATTAGTGTCGTCCGCGTAGATGTTTACAGATTTATTTTTTTAGAATCTCCAGATCTCTCACAGTGCTAAAACGTCACACGTTAGTTAACGTGGAGGAAGTCACTTTCAAGACTTCCCAAAAGCCTTTCGTGTGTCAAAGATGTAAAAGCCATCTTCGTGCTCATGGCCACTTAACTCAAGTTAAATCGGGGAGCAGAATTAATTAAAACTTCACCCACCGCGCCGCGAATGAGTCCGAACTTTTATTGTCGATAACTCCAAAATGGTGGATTTTTTATGAAAATTTATTTGTTATTTTCAAAGAAAGCATGTACATTTATTCCTAAATGAAACTATTTGGTAATCTTTTTTATTAGAAATTGAGCGCGAGGCTTGAACTGCAAATTATCCTTTTGAGGTTCCGAGGTTAAATTAGTTCTCTCCTCAGTTAAATCGTGACAATCATTATGTTAAAAAATCAGATGGCCCCCAAATCAGGAGAATTTTTAGATTCTTTGACCGCGGTATCTGAGAGACGGTACAATTATCACAGAGATGCTTTTTGATATAACCATTTGTCGAACATTCTCATTCTCACAGTTGCAATAACGTTTGAAAGTGTCCAGCCACGTGATTCTACGTTCAGTGACTGATGTTATTCCTAACTCAACAATGCATCTGAGTTGCTTGATATCGTGTGGGTATTGCGTGCAATGTCTATTCCATCATCATATTACATTTGTATACCCAAACAGAGTTCATAAGAGGCGAGTGACTTCTAAATCTACTATATATATGTGGTGGACTCTCCGGCCGTATTCGACGTATGAGGGTCAAGCAGCCCAGTTCGTAGGAACTGACAGCCCAGACACCAGCACCTATGATTTGATTATAGTGGTGAAGGTTTTGTGCAGAAGCAACTACACTTCATGAAGGGCCGAATACAAAGATCTGTTACACTACGTTCCAAAATGTCACCAAACGACCCTCGGTAGGTTTTGAATTCAGAGTTGTCCTTCTCTTAGACCAGTTTCCATATACAGGGCTAGAGAACCCAGTCTGCCTTGCTATTTATACATAGATAGAGGGAGAAGAAGATGATTAATACCATTACCAAGGGTATTAGCACGACAGTGAATGTAATGGATTCGACTATATATATATATATATATATATATATATATATATATATATATATATATATATATATATATATTAAATAGAAAAGAGAAGCTTTATAATGATTTGGTTATAATGTGGATTGATTTAATATATCTTATACTTTATTTTCCATATTTCTCTACACCTGTTTTTGGTCATGCGACACTCAACAGCCGAAGAAAGTTTATTTCCACATATTATCTAAAGGAATTGTTTTTCCTTCGTTTTCTTATGTTTAACCATTGGCTTTTCTGTGCGGTAGTAATCCAAAATTCTCTACGACTGGTGGAACAATTTAGGGACAATAAAACAACTAGGATTTGTCTGAGAAAAGGGAAGGAATGATGTTTGTTTCTTATCATTTTATGTTCTCTGTATCATTTTAAACTTGTCTCTATTTCTATGTATTCTGTGTGCGTGTCTTTGATAGTATGTATATATATATATATATATATATATTTCGTCTCCATACATATCTATTGTTTCATTACAAGGAAGATGTATATATATATATATATATATATATGTGTGTGTGTGTGTATATATGTATGTATATATATATATATTTATATATATATATATATATATATATAATTATTTATTTGAATATTACAACATAAATATGTTATAAAATCACGACAAAAGTAGCCATTTTGTTTCAACACTTCTAGTGTCTTATCAAGTGACGATGTATAAACTGTACATTCTACATCGTCACTTGATAAGACACTAGAAGTTTTGAAACAAAATGGCTACTTTTGTCGTGATTTTATAACATATTTATGTTGTAATATTCAAATAAATAATTATATCTGCTCTACTCTGTATTGAGCACTCTTTAAAGAATATTAATTGTTGGTTATTGGATCTCACTCCGTATATACCAATCTAAACTTATATACATATATATATATATATATATATATATATATATATATATATATATATATACACTTTTATGAAAAAAAAGTATAAAAAATATTTTAAAGAATCCACTTTATAACCAAAAACGTATAAGGCATTTCTTTTCTCTTTAAAATATACACTTTTCTCTCGTTGAAACAATAAGAATCTCTCCCATGTAATTTATATATATATATATATATATATATATATATATATATATATATATATATATATATATATATATATATCATCTTCCGTGGATATAACCTGATATTCTTGAATCTTTTTTCCCGCCTTAAAGCATTTTGCAGTGACCGGAAAAAAATAAGTATCTGTTGCCTCTGTCGAATGTCTCGAGTAGAACAGTCCGAAACTAGTGCCAATTTCTTTCCTATGTTATTCTTGATAGATGTTACTATGTTCTCATGGATAAGAACAACCGCTTTCCTGTTCTGATGTTCTAGATGCTCTTTATCAATCTCTTATGGACACGTTGCAGTTGCTGGACATATAAATGCGCATTTATTGTATATATAGTATAACAAATTTGTTCTCAAAAATTATTGTAGAGTAACCACTTTTCATCGTTCGTGATAATTAGTTTAACCTATCAATCATTTTGCTGCATATGACCAGCGAATCGTACACAGAATTACAAACCTAGCTGATTGTTTAACTTGACTTATGTAGCAGACACACATCAAACTTATTAACATAACCCAAACGATAACCATTATTATCAATGCACCATGTAATTATTTTTAATGCGTTACCTATCTCCTGCATCATAATTAACATTATAATATTAATTATACGCGGTTATTATTTTCTCTCGTTTTGATTGCTATTATACTCAGTGGACAATCGTGCAACATAAAACTGCAGTATGTAACTTCGCAAATGACCATTGTTGTCCTCATTAAATGCACATCTATTCTAAGGTTTCGCTCGAATGTTTACCTTAATTAAAATTGTAAATAAATATTATTACCTATATTTTATCGCATCTTCAACATCGTAATCGATACTGAATATTTCGCCAATTTTGACATCTTATGAAAAAGAGCGCACTTAATTTTGACAGCTGTCACAATATAATGAAATACGATCTCAATGAAATCAGAACGAGCTTCCTATACTCTGAATTATTTAGAATAAAAAATTCCTTCTTTTTCGTCGCATCAATCGATCTGGTAGAACTGCTGTCCAACAAGTGTTTGTTTCATTGAGTAAACTTCAGGGAGATTTACCAAAAATAAATAAATAAATAAATAAAATCTTCTATTTTGCAAACTGTGCATAATTTTCTCTACAACTCTACTCTTAAACCCTCCATGGTATGACGATAAACTACGTCCGTGTCCCGTGTAAGGCGATAAACTACATCCGATAATAAGGTTTGAATCAGGAGTTTTGAAAAAATATTACCAGCAATATATTTTTGAACAAAAAATATTACCAGCAATGAAAAATCTTGTCGGCATTAAATAACCCATTGAGGTTGATATACCGTAAAGCAAAACAAAACAAACAAACAAAGTTAATGATAAAGTTGAAATATCCACATGACAACAGCTACATGTTTAAACATAAAAAATGCACTATTCTGATTAAATTTGGAGCTTACTTTTTTTAATCAATCTTGATTACATTTATGAATTTTCCTCTTTTGTTGTGGTGGTCAACGTTAGCAAAATATGTAGTAACTTTTGTAAAACACGTCTTCTAATTTCATACCTATTTAAAAGTGTTTCCATTTATATCTACCTGAGAAGACTCCAAAAATAAACTGGTTGAAATACTGTCATTGTTAAAGCAAAGAAAATATATTGTCTCAATATTTAGTATGATATTCATACTCTTTTATATTAAGAATTCAAAATAATTTTAGTAATACTGACATTGCGTAATCGAAAACGTTTTGTTAAAATGGAAAGATGAAGTTAAATGTTTTACGATTTCCTATAGCAATAATTCAGTTACTGTAGTAAGTGGTCCTGCTTATTTGTTTGAGGAATTTCCTCCTTTTCTGAAAAAAATATCTCCCCTTGCTATACATATATAATTCCATCAACAAAACTTTAGTCTGATGAATTCCTCTCGATGACTCGTCCTGGGTATGACGTTAAACAACATCCGCGCCCAGGGTAAGACGATAAACTACGTCCAACAGCAAGGCCTCTGATCAGATGGCTTTGAGGAGTGTGGAACCACTTCTTAATTGCTGGTGTTCCCATGTCCACCTTGAGCTGGGGTGGTTGCACCTGTTAGAGCCACAGCTATGGGCAAATAGTTAAAACTGAAACCGAGTTAAAAACCATTATGAAAGTGTAAAAATAGGTTTTAATACCAGAAGTACGTTGTAAAAAAAGTATTACCAAAAATATTTTTTGTAAAAAAGAAAAAAAATGACCAGTAATACAAAAATAGAGCTTTGACAAACCAAATATTTACCAAGAAAAAAAAAGTTGTCGACATTAAATGACCCATTGATGTTAATATGCCGTAAACCAAATCAAACCAAACCGAAGCAATCCTCTCGAGGACGAAGCGTGTTACACATATTTTTTTTCCAATTTGATATTCATTTATTAAACATATACAGAACAGAACAGACACATTGAGAATCAAAAATATGCAGAAGAATTAAAAAGAAAATATTGGTGTAATTATTTTTCTAAAAAACAAGTCTTTGTGAAGGTGTACTTTATTCTATTCTATACTGCACATTCGAGTGAGTTAACAACGAAAATATGCTCTCCATCAAGGTTCGATTGTGCGTCTCCCATTATTCTTTTAGCAGAAACTACGGTCAGTTCTGACAGGAATCAGATTACTCTTTCACACAAAGTGTCACAGCCCAACGTGTTCAATACACAATTGTCTAGTCAGCACATAATCTCGTTTAGATATCTTTTTTTGTTGTGACTAGTGCTAGAACGTATTCTGGATCGAACGGTGGCTTTCCCTCAGTTAGTCAGTTATTTGCCATCCGTGATACACGCTTAGGAGATCATGTATCTTTCGTTACATGACTGAAGAAGCAGTTTTTTTTTCTCCGCCATTTCTTTCTGCGGTAGACCAATTGACATCCAAGGCTATAGAACCCAGTCTTTCCTGCTATTTACCTATAGTTGGGAGAGAAGATTATTAATAACTTTCCGAAGTGTATTAGCACGTAAGTGAATGTAATGGATTTGACTGGAATTCGAACTCGGTTCTCCTATTCTCAAAACTGAGCCACTATTCATTACTCCGTTAGTCCATCCGGCCACACACTCTCTAAAATAGCCTTAAATTGATTGATGGAAACCAAATTTTAGAGAGATGTGCAAACAAGTAAGGAATACGAAGTACAACAGGTTTTAATGGGGTGCGTACCTTAGAACAATGAATTTTAATAATTATTTTTGAAAAATTAAAATCTTATTATCTAACATACAAAATAGTACCATTATTTAAAAAAACACATTTCAGTGATTAAAATAACAGATATCTATTTAATAAAAAAACAATATTTTTTTTTTTGCTTATCATTTCTTCAAATTATTTTATACACAAAGATCCAATTTCCTGTTCGCTCTGCGTTTGCGAGAACTATAAAATAAATCACATGGCCAAATGCTTCAAAAAGATTGAATTTTGGCTCCAGAAAGAAATATCGATGCTTGGCCTGTTGCATGTTGCATGCTGAAGAGTAAGAAATCGTAAGAATTTATTATTCGCTGCTAAAAAGGAAAAAGGGAAAAAAGAAATTTTCTTAAAATTATTATTTACCATGAAGTCCTATAAAATTAAATTAAACTAAAGAAAACATTAAACTGCCAATTCGGATTTTGTCAAAGTATTTTTCCAAACAAATCAGCTTATTCACATTTCAACGATTGGTTTGCAAAATTGAAAGAAAGTTAGAGTTTGTAAATCTCCCTAAAAATTTTAGCGATAACTTCAATAATGCTAAAAACCCGACGCGTTTTGCAAAAAAAATTCTAATATTTCCTTGGTAATACGATATCTTCGTCGCTTCAAATCACTTCCGCATCTATGAAAATGTCCATTATTCTGTGCCATATAGTAGATTAAATATTCCGTAGCATTTCTTCACCCTTTATTGCTTCTAATGGCTGTTGCTTATCTCTTTCTACTTTGTTTAGTCTCCCATTTCTTAATACTTTGCTTCGTTTCTACAAGTGATCTCCAGCTTTGGACTCTTTAGATTTTATATATCCTTTTGTACAATGAGAGATTCTGACCTTCAGACGAACAGAAATGGTAGAGAGTGACAACACTGTATTATCACGAGACTACCAATCATATTCCTAGAATAAAATGTCTTCTTAGTTTGAAATATCTACACATTTATCAACATACAATGAAAAGTACGTTATTGGCAAAAATTCTGAAATCGAAAAAAAAAAATGAGGCAAAGAAATCGTCTGACTACGTCAGATGAGAAGGAACTTTAGAATTCTTGAACAGTAAGATTTCGAAAGATCCCCTGTGATACACAAGCAGGTATATATGTTTCATATTTATCACATGTGGACGTGCGTGTCCGAACAGATTTCGGCTTCTCTGTTGTGCAAATGACTAAAATGTGTTGGCGACCGTTAGCAAAGTCTGTGGCAAAACGCCAAGACAGGTCTGCACCGGACAGCAACTAGATGTTTAATTGGAAAGAAAGAGTCGGGGCATTAGCTGGACGAATCTGAACTTGGCAGCTTCATCAATAAGTCTGTATCTGTTCGGTTTTAATTCTTGGTTTTGTAGGAGATTACTGGGTGCATTTTTGACTTTTGTTTGAATCTTTAAGTGAATAATTCATGGAAAAAATTACAGTACATTATTTGAAAAAAAAATTCTATTTGTTTGGTAAATAGCTCTTTATGAAACACATATTATTTCGACCATGTTTTATTAAATTAACGCCTTAACTATTGACCATAGAAGATTATATTCATGAATATCTCCTCCCAGTTTTCTTAACTTTTCTAA
>OZ038496.1:69334376-69374376 GCA_964036315.1 Acanthosepion esculentum
CACACACACACATATATATTGGCGATATCACATCGCTAGTAGATGTGATATCGCATTAATATTGCTGATTGATTCTATGCTTGATTATTTCTTTTTATATAAAATACATGCTGCCTAATGTTTTATGTTTATATATATATTTATATATATATATTTATACCTATATATATACACATATATATAAATACACACACACACACACACACACATATATATATATATATATATATAAAAGACACACACACACATATATATATATATATATATATATATATATATATATATATATATATATATATATACAATCCTAGTGAGTCAGGAACTACCTGTTTATGTTTTCACTAAATGGATCTTCAGGGTAAGTTAGCTTGCCCTGAAAATACATGTTATGGTCCAGGTTCCTTGTACCACGGTGATGGTCCAAGGTAGAACCAATGAAGAACAACTCGAACACAGGTATGGAATAACACAGATATATTACAAACAGAATATGTACAAAAGAAGTAGAAGTGTTAGTAATAACAATCAGGTTAGGTTAGAGAGAACTATGTTGTCTCGACCAATATCACTATTCCAATGTCTTACAGTAATCGTCTGACGCGACTCTGTCTCTGACTGACTCACATTATGTTCAACAACACGCCCACGTGTATCAAATGTGGCACAAGTCCGGTTAAATGTGGGCTTACCGAGCCCGTAGGCTCGACCCAAAAATGCCCGTAGAACCCGTATAAACGGGATCGGGTTGGTCAACCTCACCGAACGAGGCTCTGGGTTCCTCTCTGACCAGAGGCAGAGTGTTCGACCGTCTAGCCGAATCGTCCAAAAAGGGCTGACTCACACGATGTTCAGCAACACGCCCACGTGTGTCGAATGTGGAACAAGGCCGGTTTAATGTGGGCACACCGAGCCCGTAGGCTCGGCCAAAAAATTCCCGTAGAACCCGTATAAACGGAATCGGGTTGGTCAAACTCCCCTAACGAGGCTCTGCCCGTCGGCGAGCCTCGTCCAGGTTCCTCTCTGCCCAGAGGCAGAGAGTCCGACTGTCTAGCCGAGTCGTCCAAAAAGAACTGAACTCACCCGATGTTCATTAACTCGCCCACGTGTGTCAAATGTGGCACAAGGCCGGTTTAATGTGGGCTTTCCGAGCCCATAGGCTCGGGCAAAAATTGCCTGTAGAACCCGTATAAACGGGATCGGGTTGGTCACCCTCCCAGAACGAGGCTCTGCCCTTCGGCGGAGCCTCGTCCGGGTTCCTCCCTGGCCAGAGGCAGAGAGTTCGACCGAATAGCTGAGACGTCCAAAAAGGACTGAAGTATTTAGTGTCCTCCCCACGAGGGACAGATGTGGCACAAGGCCGGGTTTAAAGTGGGGTACCCGAGCCCGTAGGCTCGGCCCAAAAATAGCCCGTAGATCCCGTATAAACGGTATCGGGCCGGTCAACCTCCCCGAATGAGGCTCTGCCCTTCGGCGGAACCTCGTCCGGGTTCCTCTCTACCCAAAGGCAGAGAGTTCCCCTCTGCCTCAGAGGCAGAGAGTTCGACCTTCTAGTCGAGTCGTCCAAAAAGGACTGAAGTATTTAGTGTCCTCCCCACGAGGGACAGATGTGGCACAAGGCCGGGTTTAAAGTGGGGTACCCGAGCCCGTAGGCTCGGCCAAAAAATAGCCCGTAGATCCCGTATGAACGGGATCGGGCCGGTCAACCTCCCCGAACGAGGCTCTGTCCTTCGGCAGAGCCTCGTCCGGGTTCCTCTCTACCCAAAGGCAGAGAGTTCCCCTCTGCCTCAGAGGCAGAGAGTTCGACCGTCTAGCCGAGTCGTCCAAAAAGGACTGGAGTATTTAGTGTCCTCCCCACGAGAAACAGATGTGGCACAAGGCCGGGTTTAAAGTGGGGTACCCGAGCCCGTAGGCTCGGCCAAAAAATAGCCCATAGATCCCGTATAAACGGGATCGGGCCGGTCAACCTCCCCGAACGAGGCTCTGCCCTTCGGCGGAGCCTCGTCCGAGTTCCTCTCTGCCCAAAGGCAGAGAGTTCCCCTCTGCCTCAGAGGCAGAGAGTTCGACCGAATAGCTGAGACGTCCAAAAAGGACTGGAGTATTTAGTGTCCTCCCCACGAGGGACAGATGTGGCACAAGGCCGGGTTTAAAGTGGGGTACCCGAGCCCGTAGGCTCGGCCAAAAATAGCCCGTAGATCCCGTATAAACGGGATCGGGCCGGTCAACCTCCCCGAACGAGGCTCTGCCCTTCGGCGGAGCCTCGTCCGAGTTCCTCTCTGCCCAAAGGCAGAGAGTTCCCCTCTGCCTCAGAGGCAGAGAGTTCGACCGAATAGCTGAGACGTCCAAAAAGGACTGGAGTATTTAGTGTCCTCCCCACGAGGGACAGATGTGGCACAAGGCCGGGTTTAAAGTGGGGTACCCGAGCCCGTAGGCTCGGCCAAAAATAGCCCGTAGATCCCGTATAAACGGGATCGGGCCGGTCAACCTCCCCGAACGAGGCTCTGCCCTTCGGCGGAGCCTCGTCCAAGTTCCTCTCTGCCCAAAGGCAGAGAGTTCCCCTCTGCCTCAGAGGCAGAGAGTTCGACCGAATAGCTGAGCCGTCCAAAAAGGACTGGAGTATTTAGTGTCCTCCCCACGAGGGACAGATGTGGCACAAGGCCGGGTTTAAAGTGGGGTACCCGAGCCCGTAGGCTCGGCCAAAAAATAGCCCATAGATCCCGTATAAACGGGATCGGGCCGGTCAACCTCCCCGAATGAGGCTCTGCCCTTCGGCGGAACCTCGTCCGGGTTCCTCTCTACCCAAAGGCAGAGAGTTCCCCTCTGCCTCAGAGGCAGAGAGTTCGACCTTCTAGTCGAGTCGTCCAAAAAGGACTGAAGTATTTAGTGTCCTCCCCACGAGGGACAGATGTGGCACAAGGCCGGGTTTAAAGTGGGGTACCCGAGCCCGTAGGCTCGGCCAAAAAATAGCCCGTAGATCCCGTATGAACGGGATCGGGCCGGTCAACCTCCCCGAACGAGGCTCTGTCCTTCGGCAGAGCCTCGTCCGGGTTCCTCTCTACCCAAAGGCAGAGAGTTCCCCTCTGCCTCAGAGGCAGAGAGTTCGACCGTCTAGCCGAGTCGTCCAAAAAGGACTGGAGTATTTAGTGTCCTCCCCACGAGAAACAGATGTGGCACAAGGCCGGGTTTAAAGTGGGGTACCCGAGCCCGTAGGCTCGGCCAAAAAATAGCCCATAGATCCCGTATAAACGGGATCGGGCCGGTCAACCTCCCCGAACGAGGCTCTGCCCTTCGGCGGAGCCTCGTCCGAGTTCCTCTCTGCCCAAAGGCAGAGAGTTCCCCTCTGCCTCAGAGGCAGAGAGTTCGACCGAATAGCTGAGACGTCCAAAAAGGACTGGAGTATTTAGTGTCCTCCCCACGAGGGACAGATGTGGCACAAGGCCGGGTTTAAAGTGGGGTACCCGAGCCCGTAGGCTCGGCCAAAAATAGCCCGTAGATCCCGTATAAACGGGATCGGGCCGGTCAACCTCCCCGAACGAGGCTCTGCCCTTCGGCGGAGCCTCGTCCAAGTTCCTCTCTGCCCAAAGGCAGAGAGTTCCCCTCTGCCTCAGAGGCAGAGAGTTCGACCGAATAGCTGAGCCGTCCAAAAAGGACTGGAGTATTTAGTGTCCTCCCCACGAGGGACAGATGTGGCACAAGGCCGGGTTTAAAGTGGGGTACCCGAGCCCGTAGGCTCGGCCAAAAAATAGCCCATAGATCCCGTATAAACGGGATCGGGCCGGTCAACCTCCCCGAACGAGGCTCTGCCCTTCGGCGGAGCCTCGTCCGAGTTCCTCTCTGCCCAAAGGCAGAGAGTTCCCCTCTGCCTCAGAGGCAGAGAGTTCGACCGAATAGCTGAGACGTCCAAAAAGGACTGGAGTATTTAGTGTCCTCCCCACGAGGGACAGATGTGGCACAAGGCCGGGTTTAAAGTGGGGTACCCGAGCCCGTAGGCTCGGCCAAAAAATAGCCCGTAGATCCCGTATAAACGGGATCGGGCCGGTCAACCTCCCCGAACGAGGCTCTGCCCTTCGGCGGAGCCTCGTCCGAGTTCCTCTCCGCCCAAAGGCAGAGAGTTCCCCTCTGCCTCAGAGGCAGAGAGTTCGACCGAATAGCTGAGACGTCCAAAAAGGACTGGGGTATTTAGTGTCCTCCCCACGAGGGACAGATGTGGCACAAGGCCGGGTTTAAAGTGGGGTACCCGAGCCCGTAGGCTCGGCCAAAAAATAGCCCATAGATCCCGTATAAACGGGATCGGGCCGGTCAACCTCCCCGACCGAGGCTCTGCCCTTCGGCGGAGCCTCGTCCGAGTTCCTCTCTGCCCAAAGGCAGAGAGTTCCCCTCTGCCTCAGAGGCAGAGAGTTCGACCGAATAGCTGAGACGTCCAAAAAGGACTGGAGTATTTAGTGTCCTCCCCACGAGGGACAGATGTGGCACAAGGCCGGGTTTAAAGTGGGGTACCCGAGCCCGTAGGCTCGGCCAAAAATAGCCCGTAGATCCCGTATAAACGGGATCGGGCCGGTCAACCTCCCCGAACGAGGCTCTGCCCTTCGGCGGAGCCTCGTCCGAGTTCCTCTCTGCCCAAAGGCAGAGAGTTCCCCTCTGCCTCAGAGGCAGAGAGTTCGACCGAATAGCTGAGACGTCCAAAAAGGACTGGAGTATTTAGTGTCCTCCCCACGAGGGACAGATGTGGCACAAGGCCGGGTTTAAAGTGGGGTACCCGAGCCCGTAGGCTCGGCCAAAAAATAGCCCGTAGATCCCGTATAAACGGGATCGGGCCGGTCAACCTCCCCGAACGAGGCTCTGCCCTTCGGCGGAGCCTCGTCCGAGTTCCTCTCCGCCCAAAGGCAGAGAGTTCCCCTCTGCCTCAGAGGCAGAGAGTTCGACCGAATAGCTGAGCCGTCCAAAAAGGACTGGTGTATTTAGTGTCCTCCCCACGAGGGACAGATGTGGCACAAGGCCGGGTTTAAAGTGGGGTACCCGATCCCGTAGGCTCGGCCAAAAAATAGCCCGTAGATACCGTATAAACGGGATCGGGCCGGTCAACCTCCCCGAACGAGGCTCTGCCCTTCGGCGGAGCCTCGTCCGAGTTCCTCTCCGCCCAAAGGCAGAGAGTTCCCCTCTGCCTCAGAGGCAGAGAGTTCGACCGAATAGCTGAGCCGTCCAAAAAGGACTGGAGTATTTAGTGTCCTCCCCACGAGGGACAGATGTGGCACAAGGCCGGGTTTAAAGTGGGGTACCCGAGCCCGTAGGCTCGGCCAAAAAATAGCCCATAGATCCCGTATAAACGGGATTGGGCCGGTCAACCTCCCCGAACGAGGCTCTGCCCTTCGGCGGAGCCTCGTCCGAGTTCCTCTCTGCCTTTGGGCAGAGAGTTCCCCTCTGCCTCAGAGGCAGAGAGTTCGACCGAATAGCTGAGCCGTCCAAAAAGGACTGGAGTATTTAGTGTCCTCCCCACGAGGGACAGATGTGGCACAAGGCCGGGTTTAAAGTGGGGTACCCGAGCCCGTAGGCTCGGCCAAAAAATAGCCCATAGATCCCGTATAAACGGGATCGGGCCGGTCAACCTCCCCGAACGAGGCTCTGCCCTTCGGCGGAGCCTCGTCCGAGTTCCTCTCTGCCCAAAGGCAGAGAGTTCCCCTCTGCCTCAGCGGCAGAGAGTTCGACCGAATAGCTGAGACGTCCAAAAAGGACTGGAGTATTTAGTGTCCTCCCCACGAGGGACAGATGTGGCACAAGGCCGGGTTTAAAGTGGGGTACCCGAGCCCGTAGGCTCGGCCAAAAAATAGCCCATAGATCCCGTATAAACGGGATCGGGCCGGTCAACCTCCCCGAACGAGGCTCTGCCCTTCGGCGGAGCCTCGTCCAAGTTCCTCTCTGCCCAAAGGCAGAGAGTTCCCCTCTGCCTCAGAGGCAGAGAGTTCGACCGAATAGCTGAGCCGTCCAAAAAGGACTGGAGTATTTAGTGTCCTCCCCACGAGGGACAGATGTGGCACAAGGCCGGGTTTAAAGTGGGGTACCCGAGCCCGTAGGCTCGGCCAAAAAATAGCCCATAGATCCCGTATAAACGGGATCGGGCCGGTCAACCTCCCCGAATGAGGCTCTGCCCTTCGGCGGAACCTCGTCCGGGTTCCTCTCTACCCAAAGGCAGAGAGTTCCCCTCTGCCTCAGAGGCAGAGAGTTCGACCTTCTAGTCGAGTCGTCCAAAAAGGACTGAAGTATTTAGTGTCCTCCCCACGAGGGACAGATGTGGCACAAGGCCGGGTTTAAAGTGGGGTACCCGAGCCCGTAGGCTCGGCCAAAAAATAGCCCGTAGATCCCGTATGAACGGGATCGGGCCGGTCAACCTCCCCGAACGAGGCTCTGTCCTTCGGCAGAGCCTCGTCCGGGTTCCTCTCTACCCAAAGGCAGAGAGTTCCCCTCTGCCTCAGAGGCAGAGAGTTCGACCGTCTAGCCGAGTCGTCCAAAAAGGACTGGAGTATTTAGTGTCCTCCCCACGAGAAACAGATGTGGCACAAGGCCGGGTTTAAAGTGGGGTACCCGAGCCCGTAGGCTCGGCCAAAAAATAGCCCATAGATCCCGTATAAACGGGATCGGGCCGGTCAACCTCCCCGAACGAGGCTCTGCCCTTCGGCGGAGCCTCGTCCGAGTTCCTCTCTGCCCAAAGGCAGAGAGTTCCCCTCTGCCTCAGAGGCAGAGAGTTCGACCGAATAGCTGAGACGTCCAAAAAGGACTGGAGTATTTAGTGTCCTCCCCACGAGGGACAGATGTGGCACAAGGCCGGGTTTAAAGTGGGGTACCCGAGCCCGTAGGCTCGGCCAAAAATAGCCCGTAGATCCCGTATAAACGGGATCGGGCCGGTCAACCTCCCCGAACGAGGCTCTGCCCTTCGGCGGAGCCTCGTCCAAGTTCCTCTCTGCCCAAAGGCAGAGAGTTCCCCTCTGCCTCAGAGGCAGAGAGTTCGACCGAATAGCTGAGCCGTCCAAAAAGGACTGGAGTATTTAGTGTCCTCCCCACGAGGGACAGATGTGGCACAAGGCCGGGTTTAAAGTGGGGTACCCGAGCCCGTAGGCTCGGCCAAAAAATAGCCCATAGATCCCGTATAAACGGGATCGGGCCGGTCAACCTCCCCGAACGAGGCTCTGCCCTTCGGCGGAGCCTCGTCCGAGTTCCTCTCTGCCCAAAGGCAGAGAGTTCCCCTCTGCCTCAGAGGCAGAGAGTTCGACCGAATAGCTGAGACGTCCAAAAAGGACTGGAGTATTTAGTGTCCTCCCCACGAGGGACAGATGTGGCACAAGGCCGGGTTTAAAGTGGGGTACACGAGCCCGTAGGCTCGGCCAAAAAATAGCCCGTAGATCCCGTATAAACGGGATCGGGCCGGTCAACCTCCCCGAACGAGGCTCTGCCCTTCGGCGGAGCCTCGTCCGAGTTCCTCTCCGCCCAAAGGCAGAGAGTTCCCCTCTGCCTCAGAGGCAGAGAGTTCGACCGAATAGCTGAGACGTCCAAAAAGGACTGGGGTATTTAGTGTCCTCCCCACGAGGGACAGATGTGGCACAAGGCCGGGTTTAAAGTGGGGTACCCGAGCCCGTAGGCTCGGCCAAAAAATAGCCCATAGATCCCGTATAAACGGGATCGGGCCGGTCAACCTCCCCGACCGAGGCTCTGCCCTTCGGCGGAGCCTCGTCCGAGTTCCTCTCTGCCCAAAGGCAGAGAGTTCCCCTCTGCCTCAGAGGCAGAGAGTTCGACCGAATAGCTGAGACGTCCAAAAAGGACTGGAGTATTTAGTGTCCTCCCCACGAGGGACAGATGTGGCACAAGGCCGGGTTTAAAGTGGGGTACCCGAGCCCGTAGGCTCGGCCAAAAATAGCCCGTAGATCCCGTATAAACGGGATCGGGCCGGTCAACCTCCCCGAACGAGGCTCTGCCCTTCGGCGGAGCCTCGTCCGAGTTCCTCTCTGCCCAAAGGCAGAGAGTTCCCCTCTGCCTCAGAGGCAGAGAGTTCGACCGAATAGCTGAGACGTCCAAAAAGGACTGGAGTATTTAGTGTCCTCCCCACGAGGGACAGATGTGGCACAAGGCCGGGTTTAAAGTGGGGTACCCGAGCCCGTAGGCTCGGCCAAAAAATAGCCCGTAGATCCCGTATAAACGGGATCGGGCCGGTCAACCTCCCCGAACGAGGCTCTGCCCTTCGGCGGAGCCTCGTCCGAGTTCCTCTCCGCCCAAAGGCAGAGAGTTCCCCTCTGCCTCAGAGGCAGAGAGTTCGACCGAATAGCTGAGCCGTCCAAAAAGGACTGGTGTATTTAGTGTCCTCCCCACGAGGGACAGATGTGGCACAAGGCCGGGTTTAAAGTGGGGTACCCGATCCCGTAGGCTCGGCCAAAAAATAGCCCGTAGATACCGTATAAACGGGATCGGGCCGGTCAACCTCCCCGAACGAGGCTCTGCCCTTCGGCGGAGCCTCGTCCGAGTTCCTCTCCGCCCAAAGGCAGAGAGTTCCCCTCTGCCTCAGAGGCAGAGAGTTCGACCGAATAGCTGAGCCGTCCAAAAAGGACTGGAGTATTTAGTGTCCTCCCCACGAGGGACAGATGTGGCACAAGGCCGGGTTTAAAGTGGGGTACCCGAGCCCGTAGGCTCGGCCAAAAAATAGCCCATAGATCCCGTATAAACGGGATTGGGCCGGTCAACCTCCCCGAACGAGGCTCTGCCCTTCGGCGGAGCCTCGTCCGAGTTCCTCTCTGCCTTTGGGCAGAGAGTTCCCCTCTGCCTCAGAGGCAGAGAGTTCGACCGAATAGCTGAGCCGTCCAAAAAGGACTGGAGTATTTAGTGTCCTCCCCACGAGGGACAGATGTGGCACAAGGCCGGGTTTAAAGTGGGGTACCCGAGCCCGTAGGCTCGGCCAAAAAATAGCCCATAGATCCCGTATAAACGGGATCGGGCCGGTCAACCTCCCCGAACGAGGCTCTGCCCTTCGGCGGAGCCTCGTCCGAGTTCCTCTCTGCCCAAAGGCAGAGAGTTCCCCTCTGCCTCAGCGGCAGAGAGTTCGACCGAATAGCTGAGACGTCCAAAAAGGACTGGAGTATTTAGTGTCCTCCCCACGAGGGACAGATGTGGCACAAGGCCGGGTTTAAAGTGGGGTACCCGAGCCCGTAGGCTCGGCCAAAAAATAGCCCATAGATCCCGTATAAACGGGATCGGGCCGGTCAACCTCCCCGAACGAGGCTCTGCCCTTCGGCGGAGCCTCGTCCGAGTTCCTCTCTGCCCAAAGGCAGAGAGTTCCCCTCTGCCTCAGAGGCAGAGAGTTCGACCGAATAGCTGAGACGTCCAAAAAGGACTGGAGTATTTAGTGTCCTCCCCACGAGGGACAGATGTGGCACAAGGCCGGGTTTAAAGTGGGGTACCCGAGCCCGTAGGCTCGGCCAAAAAATAGCCCGTAGATCCCGTATTAACGGGATCGGGCCGGTCAACCTCCCCGAACGAGGCTCTGCCCTTCGGCGGAGCCTCGTCCGAGTTCCTCTCTGCCCAAAGGCAGAGAGTTCCCCTCTGCCTCAGAGGCAGAGAGTTCGACCGAATAGCTGAGACGTCCAAAAAGGACTGGAGTATTTAGTGTCCTCCCCACGAGGGACAGATGTGGCACAAGGCCGGGTTTAAAGTGGGGTACCCGAGCCCGTAGGCTCGGCCAAAAAATAGCCCGTAGATCCCGTATAAACGGGATCGGGCCGGTCAACCTCCCCGAACGAGGCTCTGCCCTTCGGCGGAGCCTCGTCCGAGTTCCTCTCCGCCCAAAGGCAGAGAGTTCCCCTCTGCCTCAGAGGCAGAGAGTTCGACCGAATAGCTGAGCCGTCCAAAAAGGACTGGAGTATTTAGTGTCCTCCCCACGAGGGACAGATGTGGCACAAGGCCGGGTTTAAAGTGGGGTACCCGAGCCCGTAGGCTCGGCCAAAAAATAGCCCGTAGATCCCGTATAAACGGGATCGGGCCGGTCAACCTCCCCGAACGAGGCTCTGCCCTTCGGCGGAGCCTCGTCCGAGTTCCTCTCCGCCCAAAGGCAGAGAGTTCCCCTCTGCCTCAGAGGCAGAGAGTTCGACCGAATAGCTGAGCCGTCCAAAAAGGACTGGGGTATTTAGTGTCCTCCCCACGAGGGACAGATGTGGCACAAGGCCGGGTTTAAAGTGGGGTACCCGAGCCCGTAGGCTCGGCCAAAAATAGCCCGTAGATCCCGTATAAACGGGATCGGGTTGGTCAACCACCTCGAACGAGGCTCTGCCCTTCGGCGGAGCCTCGTCCGAGTTCCTCTCTGCCCAAAGGCAGAGAGTTCCCCTCTGCCTCAGAGGCAGAGAGTTCGACCGAATAGCTGAGACGTCCAAAAAGGACTGGAGTATTTAGTGTCCTCCCCACGAGGGACAGATGTGGCACAAGGCCGGGTTTAAAGTGGGGTACCCGAGCCCGTAGGCTCGGCCAAAAATAGCCCGTAGATCCCGTATAAACGGGATCGGGCCGGTCAACCTCCCCGAACGAGGCTCTGCCCTTCGGCGGAGCCTCGTCCGAGTTCCTCTCTGCCCAAAGGCAGAGAGTTCCCCTCTGCCTCAGAGGCAGAGAGTTCGACCGAATAGCTGAGACGTCCAAAAAGGACTGGAGTATTTAGTGTCCTCCCCACGAGGGACAGATGTGGCACAAGGCCGGGTTTAAAGTGGGGTACCCGAGCCCGTAGGCTCGGCCAAAAAATAGCCCGTAGATCCCGTATAAACGGGATCGGGCCGGTCAACCTCCCCGAACGAGGCTCTGCCCTTCGGCGGAGCCTCGTCCGAGTTCCTCTCCGCCCAAAGGCAGAGAGATCCCCTCTGCCTCAGAGGCAGAGAGTTCGACCGAATAGCTGAGCCGTCCAAAAAGGACTGGAGTATTTAGTGTCCTCCCCACGAGGGACAGATGTGGCACAAGGCCGGGTTTAAAGTGGGGTACCCGAGCCCGTAGGCTCGGCCAAAAAATAGCCCATAGATCCCGTATAAACGGGATCGGGCCGGTCAACCTCCCCGAACGAGGCTCTGCCCTTCGGCGGAGCCTCGTCCGAGTTCCTCTCTGCCCAAAGGCAGAGAGTTCCCCTCTGCCTCAGCGGCAGAGAGTTCGACCGAATAGCTGAGACGTCCAAAAAGGACTGGAGTATTTAGTGTCCTCCCCACGAGGGACAGATGTGGCACAAGGCCGGGTTTAAAGTGGGGTACCCGAGCCCGTAGGCTCGGCCAAAAAATAGCCCATAGATCCCGTATAAACGGGATCGGGCCGGTCAACCTCCCCGAACGAGGCTCTGCCCTTCGGCGGAGCCTCGTCCGAGTTCCTCTCTGCCCAAAGGCAGAGAGTTCCCCTCTGCCTCAGAGGCAGAGAGTTCGACCGAATAGCTGAGACGTCCAAAAAGGACTGGAGTATTTAGTGTCCTCCCCACGAGGGACAGATGTGGCACAAGGCCGGGTTTAAAGTGGGGTACCCGAGCCCGTAGGCTCGGCCAAAAAATAGCCCGTAGATCCCGTATTAACGGGATCGGGCCGGTCAACCTCCCCGAACGAGGCTCTGCCCTTCGGCGGAGCCTCGTCCGAGTTCCTCTCTGCCCAAAGGCAGAGAGTTCCCCTCTGCCTCAGAGGCAGAGAGTTCGACCGAATAGCTGAGACGTCCAAAAAGGACTGGAGTATTTAGTGTCCTCCCCACGAGGGACAGATGTGGCACAAGGCCGGGTTTAAAGTGGGGTACCCGAGCCCGTAGGCTCGGCCAAAAAATAGCCCGTAGATCCCGTATAAACGGGATCGGGCCGGTCAACCTCCCCGAACGAGGCTCTGCCCTTCGGCGGAGCCTCGTCCGAGTTCCTCTCCGCCCAAAGGCAGAGAGTTCCCCTCTGCCTCAGAGGCAGAGAGTTCGACCGAATAGCTGAGCCGTCCAAAAAGGACTGGAGTATTTAGTGTCCTCCCCACGAGGGACAGATGTGGCACAAGGCCGGGTTTAAAGTGGGGTACCCGAGCCCGTAGGCTCGGCCAAAAAATAGCCCGTAGATCCCGTATAAACGGGATCGGGCCGGTCAACCTCCCCGAACGAGGCTCTGCCCTTCGGCGGAGCCTCGTGCGAGTTCCTCTCCGCCCAAAGGCAGAGAGTTCCCCTCTGCCTCAGAGGCAGAGAGTTCGACCGAATAGCTGAGCCGTCCAAAAAGGACTGGGGTATTTAGTGTCCTCCCCACGAGGGACAGATGTGGCACAAGGCCGGGTTTAAAGTGGGGTACCCGAGCCCGTAGGCTCGGCCAAAAATAGCCCGTAGATCCCGTATAAACGGGATCGGGTTGGTCAACCACCTCGAACGAGGCTCTGCCCTTCGGCGGAGCCTCGTCCGAGTTCCTCTCTGCCCAAAGGCAGAGAGTTCCCCTCTGCCTCAGAGGCAGAGAGTTCGACCGAATAGCTGAGACGTCCAAAAAGGACTGGAGTATTTAGTGTCCTCCCCACGAGGGACAGATGTGGCACAAGGCCGGGTTTAAAGTGGGGTACCCGAGCCCGTAGGCTCGGCCAAAAATAGCCCGTAGATCCCGTATAAACGGGATCGGGCCGGTCAACCTCCCCGAACGAGGCTCTGCCCTTCGGCGGAGCCTCGTCCGAGTTCCTCTCTGCCCAAAGGCAGAGAGTTCCCCTCTGCCTCAGAGGCAGAGAGTTCGACCGAATAGCTGAGACGTCCAAAAAGGACTGGAGTATTTAGTGTCCTCCCCACGAGGGACAGATGTGGCACAAGGCCGGGTTTAAAGTGGGGTACCCGAGCCCGTAGGCTCGGCCAAAAAATAGCCCGTAGATCCCGTATAAACGGGATCGGGCCGGTCAACCTCCCCGAACGAGGCTCTGCCCTTCGGCGGAGCCTCGTCCGAGTTCCTCTCCGCCCAAAGGCAGAGAGATCCCCTCTGCCTCAGAGGCAGAGAGTTCGACCGAATAGCTGAGCCGTCCAAAAAGGACTGGAGTATTTAGTGTCCTCCCCACGAGGGACAGATGTGGCACAAGGCCGGGTTTAAAGTGGGGTACCCGAGCCCGTAGGCTCGGCCAAAAAATAGCCCGTAGATCCCGTATAAACGGGATCGGGCCGGTCAACCTCCCCGAACGAGGCTCTGCCCTTCGGCGGAGCCTCGTCCGAGTTCCTCTCCGCCCAAAGGCAGAGAGTTCCCCTCTGCCTCAGAGGCAGAGAGTTCGACCGAATAGCTGAGCCGTCCAAAAAGGACTGGGGTATTTAGTGTCCTCCCCACGAGGGACAGATGTGGCACAAGGCCGGGTTTAAAGTGGGGTACCCGAGCCCGTAGGCTCGGCCAAAAATAGCCCGTAGATCCCGTATAAACGGGATCGGGTTGGTCAACCACCTCGAACGAGGCTCTGCCCTTCGGCGGAGCCTCGTCCGAGTTCCTCTCTGCCCAAAGGCAGAGAGTTCCCCTCTGCCTCAGAGGCAGAGAGTTCGACCGAATAGCTGAGCCGTCCAAAAAGGACTGGAGTATTTAGTGTCCTCCCCACGAGGGACAGATGTGGCACAAGGCCGGGTTTAAAGTGGGGTACCCGAGCCCGTAGGCTCGGCCAAAAATAGCCCGTAGATCCCGTATAAACGGGATCGGGTTGGTCAACCACCTCGAACGAGGCTCTGCCCTTCGGCGGAGCCTCGTCCGAGTTCCTCTCTGCCCAAAGGCAGAGAGTTCCCCTCTGCCTCAGAGGCAGAGAGTTCGACCGAATAGCTGAGACGTCCAAAAAGGACTGGAGTATTTAGTGTCCTCCCCACGAGGGACAGATGTGGCACAAGGCCGGTTTTAAAGTGGGGTACCCGAGCCCGTAGGCTCGGCCAAAAAATAGCCCATAGATCCCGTATAAACGGGATCGGGCCGGTCAACCTCCCCGAACGAGGCTCTGCCCTTCGGCGGAGCCTCGTCCGAGTTCCTCTCTGCCCAAAGGCAGAGAGTTCCCCTCTGCCTCAGAGGCAGAGAGTTCGACCGAATAGCTGAGACGTCCAAAAAGGACTGGAGTATTTAGTGTCCTCCCCACGAGGGACAGATGTGGCACAAGGCCGGGTTTAAAGTGGGGCACCCGAGCCCGTAGGCTCGGCCAAAAAATAGCCCGTAGATCCCGTATAAACGGGATCGGGCCGGTCAACCTCCCCGAACGAGGCTCTGCCCTTCGGCGGAGCCTCGTCCGAGTTCCTCTCCGCCCAAAGGCAGAGAGTTCCCCTCTGCCTCAGAGGCAGAGAGTTCGACCGAATAGCTGAGACGTCCAAAAAGGACTGGAGTATTTAGTGTCCTCCCCACGAGGGACAGATGTGGCACAAGGCCGGGTTTAAAGTGGGGTACCCGAGCCCGTAGGCTCGGCCAAAAAATAGCACATAGATCCCGTATAAACGGGATCGGGCCGGTCAACCTCCCCGAACGAGGCTCTGCCCTTCGGCGGAGCCTCGTCCGAGTTCCTCTCTGCCCAAAGGCAGAGAGTTCCCCTCTGCCTCAGAGGCAGAGAGTTCGACCGAATAGCTGAGACGTCCAAAAAGGACTGGAGTATTTAGTGTCCTCCCCACGAGGGACAGATGTGGCACAAGGCCGGGTTTAAAGTGGGGTACCCGAGCCCGTAGGCTCGGCCAAAAAATAGCCCGTAGATCCCGTATAAACGGGATCGGGCCGGTCAACCTCCCCGAACGAGGCTCTGCCCTTCGGCGGAGCCTCGTCCGAGTTCCTCTCCGCCCAAAGGCAGAGAGTTCCCCTCTGCCTCAGAGGCAGAGAGTTCGACCGAATAGCTGAGCCGTCCAAAAAGGACTGGGGTATTTAGTGTCCTCCCCACGAGGGACAGATGTGGCACAAGGCCGGGTTTAAAGTGGGGTACCCGAGCCCGTAGGCTCGGCCAAAAATAGCCCGTAGATCCCGTATAAACGGGATCGGGTTGGTCAACCACCTCGAACGAGGCTCTGCCCTTCGGCGGAGCCTCGTCCGAGTTCCTCTCTGCCCAAAGGCAGAGAGTTCCCCTCTGCCTCAGAGGCAGAGAGTTCGACCGAATAGCTGAGACGTCCAAAAAGGACTGGAGTATTTAGTGTCCTCCCCACGAGGGACAGATGTGGCACAAGGCCGGGTTTAAAGTGGGGTACCCGAGCCCGTAGGCTCGGCCAAAAATAGCCCGTAGATCCCGTATAAACGGGATCGGGCCGGTCAACCTCCCCGAACGAGGCTCTGCCCTTCGGCGGAGCCTCGTCCGAGTTCCTCTCTGCCCAAAGGCAGAGAGTTCCCCTCTGCCTCAGAGGCAGAGAGTTCGACCGAATAGCTGAGACGTCCAAAAAGGACTGGAGTATTTAGTGTCCTCCCCACGAGGGACAGATGTGGCACAAGGCCGGGTTTAAAGTGGGGTACCCGAGCCCGTAGGCTCGGCCAAAAAATAGCCCGTAGATCCCGTATAAACGGGATCGGGCCGGTCAACCTCCCCGAACGAGGCTCTGCCCTTCGGCGGAGCCTCGTCCGAGTTCCTCTCCGCCCAAAGGCAGAGAGTTCCCCTCTGCCTCAGAGGCAGAGAGTTCGACCGAATAGCTGAGCCGTCCAAAAAGGACTGGAGTATTTAGTGTCCTCCCCACGAGGGACAGATGTGGCACAAGGCCGGGTTTAAAGTGGGGTACCCGAGCCCGTAGGCTCGGCCAAAAAATAGCCCGTAGATCCCGTATAAACGGGATCGGGCCGGTCAACCTCCCCGAACGAGGCTCTGCCCTTCGGCGGAGCCTCGTCCGAGTTCCTCTCCGCCCAAAGGCAGAGAGTTCCCCTCTGCCTCAGAGGCAGAGAGTTCGACCGAATAGCTGAGCCGTCCAAAAAGGACTGGAGTATTTAGTGTCCTCCCCACGAGGGACAGATGTGGCACAAGGCCGGGTTTAAAGTGGGGTACCCGAGCCCGTAGGCTCGGCCAAAAAATAGCCCGTAGATCCCGTATAAACGGGATCGGGCCGGTCAACCTCCCCGAACGAGGCTCTGCCCTTCGGCGGAGCCTCGTCCGAGTTCCTCTCTGCCCAAAGGCAGAGAGTTCCCCTCTGCCTCAGAGGCAGAGAGTTCGACCGAATAGCTGAGACGTCCAAAAACGACTGGAGTATTTAGTGTCCTCCCCACGAGGGACAGATGTGGCACAAGGCCGGGTTTAAAGTGGGGTACCCGAGCCCGTAGGCTCGGCCAAAAAATAGCCCATAGATCCCGTATAAACGGGATCGGGCCGGTCAACCTCCCCGAACGAGGCTCTGCCCTTCGGCGGAGCCTCGTCCGAGTTCCTCTCTGCCCAAAGGCAGAGAGTTCCCCTCTGCCTCAGAGGCAGAGAGTTCGACCGAATAGCTGAGACGTCCAAAAAGGACTGGAGTATTTAGTGTCCTCCCCACGAGGGACAGATGTGGCACAAGGCCGGGTTTAAAGTGGGGTACCCGAGCCCGTAGGCTCGGCCAAAAATAGCCCGTAGATCCCGTATAAACGGGATCGGGTTGGTCAACCACCTCGAACGAGGCTCTGCCCTTCGGCGGAGCCTCGTCCGAGTTCCTCTCTGCCCAAAGGCAGAGAGTTCCCCTCTGCCTCAGAGGCAGAGAGTTCGACCGAATAGCTGAGACGTCCAAAAAGGACTGGAGTATTTAGTGTCCTCCCCACGAGGGACAGATGTGGCACAAGGCCGGGTTTAAAGTGGGGTACCCGAGCCCGTAGGCTCGGCCAAAAAATAGCCCATAGATCCCGTATAAACGGGATCGGGCCGGTCAACCTCCCCGAACGAGGCTCTGCCCTTCGGCGGAGCCTCGTCCGAGTTCCTCTCTGCCCAAAGGCAGAGAGTTCCCCTCTGCCTCAGAGGCAGAGAGTTCGACCGAATAGCTGAGACGTCCAAAAAGGACTGGAGTATTTAGTGTCCTCCCCACGAGGGACAGATGTGGCACAAGGCCGGGTTTAAAGTGGGGTACCCGAGCCCGTAGGCTCGGCCAAAAAATAGCCCGTAGATCCCGTATAAACGGGATCGGGGTGGTCAACCACCTCGAACGAGGCTCTGCCCTTCGGCGGAGCCTCGTCCGAGTTCCTCTCTGCCCAAAGGCAGAGAGTTCCCCTCTGCCTCAGAGGCAGAGAGTTCGACCGAATAGCTGAGACGTCCAAAAAGGACTGGAGTATTTAGTGTCCTCCCCACGAGGGACAGATGTGGCACAAGGCCGGGTTTAAAGTGGGGTACCCGAGCCCGTAGGCTCGGCCAAAAAATAGCCCATAGATCCCGTATAAACGGGATCGGGCCGGTCAACCTCCCCGAACGAGGCTCTGCCCTTCGGCGGAGCCTCGTCCGAGTTCCTCTCTGCCCAAAGGCAGAGAGTTCCCCTCTGCCTCAGAGGCAGAGAGTTCGACCGAATAGCTGAGACGTCCAAAAAGGACTGGAGTATTTAGTGTCCTCCCCACGAGGGACAGATGTGGCACAAGGCCGGGTTTAAAGTGGGGTACCCGAGCCCGTAGGCTCGGCCAAAAAATAGCCCGTAGATCCCGTATAAACGGGATCGGGGTGGTCAACCACCTCGAACGAGGCTCTGCCCTTCGGCGGAGCCTCGTCCGAGTTCCTCTCTGCCCAAAGGCAGAGAGTTCCCCTCTGCCTCAGAGGCAGAGAGTTCGACCGAATAGCTGAGACGTCCAAAAAGGACTGGAGTATTTAGTGTCCTCCCCACGAGGGACAGATGTGGCACAAGGCCGGGTTTAAAGTGGGGTACCCGAGCCCGTAGGCTCGGCCAAAAAATAGCCCATAGATCCCGTATAAACGGGATCGGGCCGGTCAACCTCCCCGAACGAGGCTCTGCCCTTCGGCGGAGCCTCGTCCGAGTTCCTCTCTGCCCAAAGGCAGAGAGTTCCCCTCTGCCTCAGAGGCAGAGAGTTCGACCGAATAGCTGAGACGTCCAAAAAGGACTGGAGTATTTAGTGTCCTCCCCACGAGGGACAGATGTGGCACAAGGCCGGGTTTAAAGTGGGGTACCCGAGCCCGTAGGCTCGGCCAAAAATAGCCCGTAGATCCCGTATAAACGGGATCGGGTTGGTCAACCACCTCGAACGAGGCTCTGCCCTTCGGCGGAGCCTCGTCCGAGTTCCTCTCTGCCCAAAGGCAGAGAGTTCCCCTCTGCCTCAGAGGCAGAGAGTTCGACCGAATAGCTGAGACGTCCAAAAAGGACTGGAGTATTTAGTGTCCTCCCCACGAGGGACAGATGTGGCACAAGGCCGGGTTTAAAGTGGGGTACCCGAGCCCGTAGGCTCGGCCAAAAATAGCCCGTAGATCCCGTATAAACGGGATCGGGTTGGTCAACCACCTCGAACGAGGCTCTGCCCTTCGGCGGAGCCTCGTCCGAGTTCCTCTCTGCCCAAAGGCAGAGAGTTCCCCTCTGCCTCAGAGGCAGAGAGTTCGACCGAATAGCTGAGACGTCCAAAAAGGACTGGAGTATTTAGTGTCCTCCCCACGAGGGACAGATGTGGCACAAGGCCGGGTTTAAAGTGGGGTACCCGAGCCCGTAGGCTCGGCCAAAAATAGCCCGTAGATCCCGTATAAACGGGATCGGGTTGGTCAACCACCTCGAACGAGGCTCTGCCCTTCGGCGGAGCCTCGTCCGAGTTCCTCTCTGCCCAAAGGCAGAGAGTTCCCCTCTGCCTCAGAGGCAGAGAGTTCGACCGAATAGCTGAGACGTCCAAAAAGGACTGGAGTATTTAGTGTCCTCCCCACGAGGGACAGATGTGGCACAAGGCCGGGTTTAAAGTGGGGTACCCGAGCCCGTAGGCTCGGCCAAAAATAGCCCGTAGATCCCGTATAAACGGGATCGGGTTGGTCAACCACCTCGAACGAGGCTCTGCCCTTCGGCGGAGCCTCGTCCGAGTTCCTCTCTGCCCAAAGGCAGAGAGTTCCCCTCTGCCTCAGAGGCAGAGAGTTCGACCGAATAGCTGAGACGTCCAAAAAGGACTGGAGTATTTAGTGTCCTCCCCACGAGGGACAGATGTGGCACAAGGCCGGGTTTAAAGTGGGGTACCCGAGCCCGTAGGCTCGGCCAAAAACTAGCCCATAGATCCCGTATAAACGGGATCGGGCCGGTCAACCTCCCCGAACGAGGCTCTGCCCTTCGGCGGAGCCTCGTCCGAGTTCCTCTCTGCCCAAAGGCAGAGAGTTCCCCTCTGCCTCAGAGGCAGAGAGTTCGACCGAATAGCTGAGACGTCCAAAAAGGACTGGAGTATTTAGTGTCCTCCCCACGAGGGACAGATGTGGCACAAGGCCGGGTTTAAAGTGGGGTACCCGAGCCCGTAGGCTCGGCCAAAAATAGCCCGTAGATCCCGTATAAACGGGATCGGGTTGGTCAACCACCTCGAACGAGGCTCTGCCCTTCGGCGGAGCCTCGTCCGAGTTCCTCTCTGCCCAAAGGCAGAGAGTTCCCCTCTGCCTCAGAGGCAGAGAGTTCGACCGAATAGCTGAGACGTCCAAAAAGGACTGGAGTATTTAGTGTCCTCCCCACGAGGGACAGATGTGGCACAAGGCCGGGTTTAAAGTGGGGTACCCGAGCCCGTAGGCTCGGCCAAAAAATAGCCCGTAGATCCCGTATAAACGGGATCGGGCCGGTCAACCTCCCCGAACGAGGCTCTGCCCTTCGGCGGAGCCTCGTCCGAGTTCCTCTCCGCCCAAAGGCAGAGAGTTCCCCTCTGCCTCAGAGGCAGAGAGTTCGACCGAATAGCTGAGCCGTCCAAAAAGGACTGGAGTATTTAGTGTCCTCCCCACGAGGGACAGATGTGGCACAAGGCCGGGTTTAAAGTGGGGTACCCGAGCCCGTAGGCTCGGCCAAAAATAGCCCGTAGATCCCGTATAAACGGGATCGGGGTGGTCAACCACCTCGAACGAGGCTCTGCCCTTCGGCGGAGCCTCGTCCGAGTTCCTCTCTGCCCAAAGACAGAGAGTTCCCCTCTGCCTCAGAGGCAGAGAGTTCGACCGAATAGCTGAGACGTCCAAAAAGGACTGGGGTATTTAGTGTCCTCCCCACGAGGGACAGATGTGGCACAAGGCCGGGTTTAAAGTGGGGTACCCGAGCCCGTAGGCTCGGCCAAAAAATAGCCCATAGATCCCGTATAAACGGGATCGGGCCGGTCAACCTCCCCGAACGAGGCTCTGCCCTTCGGCGGAGCCTCGTCCGAGTTCCTCTCTGCCCAAAGGCAGAGAGTTCCCCTCTGCCTCAGAGGCAGAGAGTTCGACCGAATAGCTGAGACGTCCAAAAAGGACTGGAGTATTTAGTGTCCTCCCCACGAGGGACAGATGTGGCACAAGGCCGGGTTTAAAGTGGGGTACCCGAGCCCGTAGGCTCGGCCAAAAAATAGCCCGTAGATCCCGTATAAACGGGATCGGGCCGGTCAACCTCCCCGAACGAGGCTCTGCCCTTCGGCGGAGCCTCGTCCGAGTTCCTCTCCGCCCAAAGGCAGAGAGTTCCCCTCTGCCTCAGAGGCAGAGAGTTCGACCGAATAGCTGAGACGTCCAAAAAGGACTGGAGTATTTAGTGTCCTCCCCACGAGGGACAGATGTGGCACAAGGCCGGGTTTAAAGTGGGGTACCCGAGCCCGTAGGCTCGGCCAAAAAATAGCCCGTAGATCCCGTATAAACGGGATCGGGCCGGTCAACCTCCCCGAACGAGGCTCTGCCCTTCGGCGGAGCCTCGTCCGAGTTCCTCTCCGCCCAAAGGCAGAGAGTTCCCCTCTGCCTCAGAGGCAGAGAGTTCGACCGAATAGCTGAGCCGTCCAAAAAGGACTGGAGTATTTAGTGTCCTCCCCACGAGGGACAGATGTGGCACAAGGCCGGGTTTAAAGTGGGGTACCCGAGCCCGTAGGCTCGGCCAAAAATAGCCCGTAGATCCCGTATAAACGGGATCGGGTTGGTCAACCACCTCGAACGAGGTTCTGCCCTTCGGCGGAGCCTCGTCCGAGTTCCTCTCCGCCCAAAGGCAGAGAGTTCCCCTCTGCCTCAGAGGCAGAGAGTTCGACCGAATAGCTGAGCCGTCCAAAAAGGACTGGAGTATTTAGTGTCCTCCCCACGAGGGACAGATGTGGCACAAGGCCGGGTTTAAAGTGGGGTACCCGAGCCCGTAGGCTCGGCCAAAAATAGCCCGTAGATCCCGTATAAACGGGATCGGGGTGGTCAACCACCTCGAACGAGGCTCTGCCCTTCGGCGGAGCCTCGTCCGAGTTCCTCTCTGCCCAAAGACAGAGAGTTCCCCTCTGCCTCAGAGGCAGAGAGTTCGACCGAATAGCTGAGACGTCCAAAAAGGACTGGAGTATTTAGTGTCCTCCCCACGAGGGACAGATGTGGCACAAGGCCGGGTTTAAAGTGGGGTACCCGAGCCCGTAGGCTCGGCCAAAAATAGCCCGTAGATCCCGTATAAACGGGATCGGGTTGGTCAACCACCTCGAACGAGGCTCTGCCCTTCGGCGGAGCCTCGTCCGAGTTCCTCTCTGCCCAAAGGCAGAGAGTTCCCCTCTGCCTCAGAGGCAGAGAGTTCGACCGAATAGCTGAGACGTCCAAAAAGGACTGGAGTATTTAGTGTCCTCCCCACGAGGGACAGATGTGGCACAAGGCCGGGTTTAAAGTGGGGTACCCGAGCCCGTAGGCTCGGCCAAAAATAGCCCGTAGATCCCGTATAAACGGGATCGGGTTGGTCAACCACCTCGAACGAGGCTCTGCCCTTCGGCGGAGCCTCGTCCGAGTTCCTCTCTGCCCAAAGGCAGAGAGTTCCCCTCTGCCTCAGAGGCAGAGAGTTCGACCGAATAGCTGAGACGTCCAAAAAGGACTGGAGTATTTAGTGTCCTCCCCACGAGGGACAGATGTGGCACAAGGCCGGGTTTAAAGTGGGGTACCCGAGCCCGTAGGCTCGGCCAAAAATAGCCCGTAGATCCCGTATAAACGGGATCGGGTTGGTCAACCACCTCGAACGAGGCTCCGCCCTTCGGCGGAGCCTCGTCCGAGTTCCTCTCTGCCCAAAGGCAGAGAGTTCCCCTCTGCCTCAGAGGCAGAGAGTTCGACCGAATAGCTGAGACGTCCAAAAAGGACTGGAGTATTTAGTGTCCTCCCCACGAGGGACAGATGTGGCACAAGGCCGGGTTTAAAGTGGGGTACCCGAGCCCGTAGGCTCGGCCAAAAATAGCCCGTAGATCCCGTATAAACGGGATCGGGTTGGTCAACCACCTCGAACGAGGCTCTGCCCTTCGGCGGAGCCTCGTCCGAGTTCCTCTCTGCCCAAAGGCAGAGAGTTCCCCTCTGCCTCAGAGGCAGAGAGTTCGACCGAATAGCTGAGACGTCCAAAAAGGACTGGGGTATTTAGTGTCCTCCCCACGAGGGACAGATGTGGCACAAGGCCGGGTTTAAAGTGGGGTACCCGAGCCCGTAGGCTCGGCCAAAAATAGCCCGTAGATCCCGTATAAACGGGATCGGGTTGGTCAACCACCTCGAACGAGGCTCTGCCCTTCGGCGGAGCCTCGTCCGAGTTCCTCTCTGCCCAAAGGCAGAGAGTTCCCCTCTGCCTCAGAGGCAGAGAGTTCGACCGAATAGCTGAGACGTCCAAAAAGGACTGGAGTATTTAGTGTCCTCCCCACGAGGGACAGATGTGGCACAAGGCCGGGTTTAAAGTGGGGTACCCGAGCCCGTAGGCTCGGCCAAAAATAGCCCGTAGATCCCGTATAAACGGGATCGGGTTGGTCAACCACCTCGAACGAGGCTCTGCCCTTCGGCGGAGCCTCGTCCGAGTTCCTCTCTGCCCAAAGGCAGAGAGTTCCCCTCTGCCTCAGAGGCAGAGAGTTCGACCGAATAGCTGAGACGTCCAAAAAGGACTGGAGTATTTAGTGTCCTCCCCACGAGGGACAGATGTGGCACAAGGCCGGGTTTAAAGTGGGGTACCCGAGCCCGTAGGCTCGGCCAAAAAATAGCCCATAGATCCCGTATAAACGGGATCGGGCCGGTCAACCTCCCCGAACGAGGCTCTGCCCTTCGGCGGAGCCTCGTCCGAGTTCCTCTCTGCCCAAAGGCAGAGAGTTCCCCTCTGCCTCAGAGGCAGAGAGTTCGACCGAATAGCTGAGACGTCCAAAAAGGACTGGAGTATTTAGTGTCCTCCCCACGAGGGACAGATGTGGCACAAGGCCGGGTTTAAAGTGGGGTACCCGAGCCCGTAGGCTCGGCCAAAAAATAGCCCATAGATCCCGTATAAACGGGATCGGGCCGGTCAACCTCCCCGAACGAGGCTCTGCCCTTCGGCGGAGCCTCGTCCGAGTTCCTCTCTGCCCAAAGGCAGAGAGTTCCCCTCTGCCTCAGAGGCAGAGAGTTCGACCGAATAGCTGAGACGTCCAAAAAGGACTGGGGTATTTAGTGTCCTCCCCACGAGGGACAGATGTGGCACAAGGCCGGGTTTAAAGTGGGGTACCCGAGCCCGTAGGCTCGGCCAAAAATAGCCCGTAGATCCCGTATAAACGGGATCGGGTTGGTCAACCACCTCGAACGAGGCTCCGCCCTTCGGCGGAGCCTCGTCCGAGTTCCTCTCTGCCCAAAGGCAGAGAGTTCCCCTCTGCCTCAGAGGCAGAGAGTTCGACCGAATAGCTGAGCCGTCCAAAAAGGACTGGGGTATTTAGTGTCCTCCCCACGAGGGACAGATGTGGCACAAGGCCGGGTTTAAAGTGGGGTACCCGAGCCCGTAGGCTCGGCCAAAAAATAGCCCGTAGATCCCGTATAAACGGGATCGGGCCGGTCAACCTCCCCGAACGAGGCTCTGCCCTTCGGCGGAGCCTCGTCCGAGTTCCTCTCCGCCCAAAGGCAGAGAGTTCCCCTCTGCCTCAGAGGCAGAGAGTTCGACCGAATAGCTGAGACGTCCAAAAAGGACTGGAGTATTTAGTGTCCTCCCCACGAGGGACAGATGTGGCACAAGGCCGGGTTTAAAGTGGGGTACCCGAGCCCGTAGGCTCGGCCAAAAATAGCCCGTAGATCCCGTATAAACGGGATCGGGTTGGTCAACCACCTCGAACGAGGCTCTGCCCTTCGGCGGAGCCTCGTCCGAGTTCCTCTCTGCCCAAAGGCAGAGAGTTCCCCTCTGCCTCAGAGGCAGAGAGTTCGACCGAATAGCTGAGACGTCCAAAAAGGACTGGAGTATTTAGTGTCCTCCCCACGAGGGACAGATGTGGCACAAGGCCGGGTTTAAAGTGGGGTACCCGAGCCCGTAGGCTCGGCCAAAAATAGCCCGTAGATCCCGTATAAACGGGATCGGGTTGGTCAACCACCTCGAACGAGGCTCTGCCCTTCGGCGGAGCCTCGTCCGAGTTCCTCTCTGCCCAAAGGCAGAGAGTTCCCCTCTGCCTCAGAGGCAGAGAGTTCGACCGAATAGCTGAGACGTCCAAAAAGGACTGGAGTATTTAGTGTCCTCCCCACGAGGGACAGATGTGGCACAAGGCCGGGTTTAAAGTGGGGTACCCGAGCCCGTAGGCTCGGCCAAAAAATAGCCCATAGATCCCGTATAAACGGGATCGAGCCAGGTCAACCTCCCCGAACGAGGCTCTGCCCTTCGGCGGAGCCTCGTCCGAGTTCCTCTCTGCCCAAAGGCAGAGAGTTCCCCTCTGCCTCAGAGGCAGAGAGTTCGACCGAATAGCTGAGCCGTCCAAAAAGGACTGGAGTATTTAGTGTCCTCCCCACGAGGGACAGATGTGGCACAAGGCCGGGTTTAAAGTGGGGTACCCGAGCCCGTAGGCTCGGCCAAAAATAGCCCGTAGATCCCGTATAAACGGGATCGGGTTGGTCAACCACCTCGAACGAGGCTCTGCCCTTCGGCGGAGCCTCGTCCGAGTTCCTCTCTGCCCAAAGGCAGAGAGTTCCCCTCTGCCTCAGAGGCAGAGAGTTCGACCGAATAGCTGAGACGTCCAAAAAGGACTGGAGTATTTAGTGTCCTCCCCACGAGGGACAGATGTGGCACAAGGCCGGGTTTAAAGTGGGGTACCCGAGCCCGTAGGCTCGGCCAAAAATAGCCCGTAGATCCCGTATAAACGGGATCGGGTTGGTCAACCACCTCGAACGAGGCTCTGCCCTTCGGCGGAGCCTCGTCCGAGTTCCTCTCTGCCCAAAGGCAGAGAGTTCCCCTCTGCCTCAGAGGCAGAGAGTTCGACCGAATAGCTGAGACGTCCAAAAAGGACTGGAGTATTTAGTGTCCTCCCCACGAGGGACAGATGTGGCACAAGGCCGGGTTTAAAGTGGGGTACCCGAGCCCGTAGGCTCGGCCAAAAATAGCCCGTAGATCCCGTATAAACGGGATCGGGGTGGTCAACCACCTCGAACGAGGCTCTGCCCTTCGGCGGAGCCTCGTCCGAGTTCCTCTCTGCCCAAAGACAGAGAGTTCCCCTCTGCCTCAGAGGCAGAGAGTTCGACCGAATAGCTGAGACGTCCAAAAAGGACTGGAGTATTTAGTGTCCTCCCCACGAGGGACAGATGTGGCACAAGGCCGGGTTTAAAGTGGGGTACCCGAGCCCGTAGGCTCGGCCAAAAAATAGCCCATAGATCCCGTATAAACGGGATCGGGCCGGTCAACCTCCCCGAACGAGGCTCTGCCCTTCGGCGGAGCCTCGTCCGAGTTCCTCTCTGCCCAAAGGCAGAGAGTTCCCCTCTGCCTCAGAGGCAGAGAGTTCGACCGAATAGCTGAGACGTCCAAAAAGGACTGGAGTATTTAGTGTCCTCCCCACGAGGGACAGATGTGGCACAAGGCCGGGTTTAAAGTGGGGTACCCGAGCCCGTAGGCTCGGCCAAAAATAGCCCGTAGATCCCGTATAAACGGGATCGGGTTGGTCAACCACCTCGAACGAGGCTCTGCCCTTCGGCGGAGCCTCGTCGGAGTTCCTCTCTGCCCAAAGGCAGAGAGTTCCCCTCTGCCTCAGAGGCAGAGAGTTCGACCGAATAGCTGAGACGTCCAAAAAGGACTGGAGTATTTAGTGTCCTCCCCACGAGGGACAGATGTGGCACAAGGCCGGGTTTAAAGTGGGGTACCCGAGCCCGTAGGCTCGGCCAAAAATAGCCCGTAGATCCCGTATAAACGGGATCGGGTTGGTCAACCACCTCGAACGAGGCTCTGCCCTTCGGCGGAGCCTCGTCCGAGTTCCTCTCTGCCCAAAGGCAGAGAGTTCCCCTCTGCCTCAGAGGCAGAGAGTTCGACCGAATAGCTGAGACGTCCAAAAAGGACTGGGGTATTTAGTGTCCTCCCCACGAGGGACAGATGTGGCACAAGGCCGGGTTTAAAGTGGGGTACCCGAGCCCGTAGGCTCGGCCAAAAAATAGCCCGTAGATCCCGTATAAACGGGATCGGGCCGGTCAACCTCCCCGAACGAGGCTCTGCCCTTCGGCGGAGCCTCGTCCGAGTTCCTCTCCGCCCAAAGGCAGAGAGTTCCCCTCTGCCTCAGAGGCAGAGAGTTCGACCGAATAGCTGAGACGTCCAAAAAGGACTGGAGTATTTAGTGTCCTCCCCACGAGGGACAGATGTGGCACAAGGCCGGGTTTAAAGTGGGGTACCCGAGCCCGTAGGCTCGGCCAAAAATAGCCCGTAAATCCCGTATAAACGGGATCGGGTTGGTCAACCACCTCGAACGAGGCTCTGCCCTTCGGCGGAGCCTCGTCCGAGTTCCTCTCTGCCTAAAGGCAGAGAGTTCCCCTCTGCCTCAGAGGCAGAGAGTTCGACCGAATAGCTGAGACGTCCAAAAAGGACTGGAGTATTTAGTGTCCTCCCCACGAGGGACAGATGTGGCACAAGGCCGGGTTTAAAGTGGGGTACCCGAGCCCGTAGGCTCGGCCAAAAAATAGCCCATAGATCCCGTATAAACGGGATCGGGCCGGTCAACCTCCCCGAACGAGGCTCTGCCCTTCGGCGGAGCCTCGTCCGAGTTCCTCTCTGCCCAAAGGCAGAGAGTTCCCCTCTGCCTCAGAGGCAGAGAGTTCGACCGAATAGCTGAGCCGTCCAAAAAGGACTGGAGTATTTAGTGTCCTCCCCACGAGGGACAGATGTGGCACAAGGCCGGGTTTAAAGTGGGGTACCCGAGCCCGTAGGCTCGGCCAAAAATAGCCCGTAGATCCCGTATAAACGGGATCGGGTTGGTCAACCACCTCGAACGAGGCTCTGCCCTTCGGCGGAGCCTCGTCCGAGTTCCTCTCTGCCCAAAGGCAGAGAGTTCCCCTCTGCCTCAGAGGCAGAGAGTTCGACCGAATAGCTGAGACGTCCAAAAAGGACTGGAGTATTTAGTGTCCTCCCCACGAGGGACAGATGTGGCACAAGGCCGGGTTTAAAGTGGGGTACCCGAGCCCGTAGGCTCGGCCAAAAATAGCCCGTAGATCCCGTATAAACGGGATCGGGTTGGTCAACCACCTCGAACGAGGCTCTGCCCTTCGGCGGAGCCTCGTCCGAGTTCCTCTCTGCCTAAAGGCAGAGAGTTCCCCTCTGCCTCAGAGGCAGAGAGTTCGACCGAATAGCTGAGACGTCCAAAAAGGACTGGAGTATTTAGTGTCCTCCCCACGAGGGACAGATGTGGCACAAGGCCGGGTTTAAAGTGGGGTACCCGAGCCCGTAGGCTCGGCCAAAAATAGCCCGTAGATCCCGTATAAACGGGATCGGGTTGGTCAACCACCTCGAACGAGGCTCTGCCCTTCGGCGGAGCCTCGTCCGAGTTCCTCTCTGCCCAAAGACAGAGAGTTCCCCTCTGCCTCAGAGGCAGAGAGTTCGACCGAATAGCTGAGCCGTCCAAAAAGGACTGGAGTATTTAGTGTCCTCCCCACGAGGGACAGATGTGGCACAAGGCCGGGTTTAAAGTGGGGTACCCGAGCCCGTAGGCTCGGCCAAAAATAGCCCGTAGATCCCGTATAAACGGGATCGGGTTGGTCAACCACCTCGAACGAGGCTCTGCCCTTCGGCGGAGCCTCGTCCGAGTTCCTCTCCGCCCAAAGGCAGAGAGTTCCCCTCTGCCTCAGAGGCAGAGAGTTCGACCGAATAGCTGAGACGTCCAAAAAGGACTGGAGTATTTAGTGTCCTCCCCACGAGGGACAGATGTGGCACAAGGCCGGGTTTAAAGTGGGGTACCCGAGCCCGTAGGCTCGGCCAAAAAATAGCCCATAGATCCCGTATAAACGGGATCGGGCCGGTCAACCTCCCCGAACGAGGCTCTGCCCTTCGGCGGAGCCTCGTCCGAGTTCCTCTCTGCCCAAAGGCAGAGAGTTCCCCTCTGCCTCAGAGGCAGAGAGTTCGACCGAATAGCTGAGCCGTCCAAAAAGGACTGGAGTATTTAGTGTCCTCCCCACGAGGGACAGATGTGGCACAAGGCCGGGTTTAAAGTGGGGTACCCGAGCCCGTAGGCTCGGCCAAAAATAGCCCGTAGATCCCGTATAAACGGGATCGGGTTGGTCAACCACCTCGAACGAGGCTCTGCCCTTCGGCGGAGCCTCGTCCGAGTTCCTCTCTGCCCAAAGACAGAGAGTTCCCCTCTGCCTCAGAGGCAGAGAGTTCGACCGAATAGCTGAGACGTCCAAAAAGGACTGGAGTATTTAGTGTCCTCCCCACGAGGGACAGATGTGGCACAAGGCCGGGTTTAAAGTGGGGTACCCGAGCCCGTAGGCTCGGCCAAAAAATAGCCCGTAGATACCGTATAAACGGGATCGGGCCGGTCAACCTCCCCGAACGAGGCTCTGCCCTTCGGCGGAGCCTCGTCCGAGTTCCTCTCCGCCCAAAGGCAGAGAGTTCCCCTCTGCCTCAGAGGCAGAGAGTTCGACCGAATAGCTGAGCCGTCCAAAAAGGACTGGAGTATTTAGTGTCCTCCCCACGAGGGACAGATGTGGCACAAGGCCGGGTTTAAAGTGGGGTACCCGAGCCCGTAGGCTCGGCCAAAAAATAGCCCGTAGATACCGTATAAACGGGATCGGGCCGGTCAACCTCCCCGAACGAGGCTCTGCCCTTCGGCGGAGCCTCGTCCGAGTTCCTCTCCGCCCAAAGGCAGAGAGTTCCCCTCTGCCTCAGAGGCAGAGAGTTCGACCGAATAGCTGAGCCGTCCAAAAAGGACTGGAGTATTTAGTGTCCTCCCCACGAGGGACAGATGTGGCACAAGGCCGGGTTTAAAGTGGGGTACCCGAGCCCGTAGGCTCGGCCAAAAATAGCCCGTAGATCCCGTATAAACGGGATCGGGTTGGTCAACCACCTCGAACGAGGCTCTGCCCTTCGGCGGAGCCTCGTCCGAGTTCCTCTCTGCCCAAAGGCAGAGAGTTCCCCTCTGCCTCAGAGGCAGAGAGTTCGACCGAATAGCTGAGACGTCCAAAAAGGACTGGAGTATTTAGTGTCCTCCCCACGAGGGACAGATGTGGCACAAGGCCGGGTTTAAAGTGGGGTACCCGAGCCCGTAGGCTCGGCCAAAAATAGCCCGTAGATCCCGTATAAACGGGATCGGGGTGGTCAACCACCTCGAACGAGGCTCTGCCCTTCGGCGGAGCCTCGTCCGAGTTCCTCTCTGCCCAAAGGCAGAGAGTTCCCCTCTGCCTCAGAGGCAGAGAGTTCGACCGAATAGCTGAGACGTCCAAAAAGGACTGGAGTATTTAGTGTCCTCCCCACGAGGGACAGATGTGGCACAAGGCCGGGTTTAAAGTGGGGTACCCGAGCCCGTAGGCTCGGCCAAAAATAGCCCGTAGATCCCGTATAAACGGGATCGGGGTGGTCAACCACCTCGAACGAGGCTCTGCCCTTCGGCGGAGCCTCGTCCGAGTTCCTCTCTGCCCAAAGACAGAGAGTTCCCCTCTGCCTCAGAGGCAGAGAGTTCGACCGAATAGCTGAGCCGTCCAAAAAGGACTGGAGTATTTAGTGTCCTCCCCACGAGGGACAGATGTGGCACAAGGCCGGGTTTAAAGTGGGGTACCCGAGCCCGTAGGCTCGGCCAAAAATAGCCCGTAGATCCCGTATAAACGGGATCGGGTTGGTCAACCACCTCGAACGAGGCTCTGCCCTTCGGCGGAGCCTCGTCCGAGTTCCTCTCTGCCCAAAGGCAGAGAGTTCCCCTCTGCCTCAGAGGCAGAGAGTTCGACCGAATAGCTGAGCCGTCCAAAAAGGACTGGAGTATTTAGTGTCCTCCCCACGAGGGACAGATGTGGCACAAGGCCGGGTTTAAAGTGGGGTACCCGAGCCCGTAGGCTCGGCCAAAAATAGCCCGTAGATCCCGTATAAACGGGATCGGGTTGGTCAACCACCTCGAACGAGGCTCTGCCCTTCGGCGGAGCCTCGTCCGAGTTCCTCTCTGCCCAAAGGCAGAGAGTTCCCCTCTGCCTCAGAGGCAGAGAGTTCGACCGAATAGCTGAGACGTCCAAAAAGGACTGGAGTATTTAGTGTCCTCCCCACGAGGGACAGATGTGGCACAAGGCCGGGTTTAAAGTGGGGTACCCGAGCCCGTAGGCTCGGCCAAAAAATAGCCCATAGATCCCGTATAAACGGGATCGGGCCGGTCAACCTCCCCGAACGAGGCTCTGCCCTTCGGCGGAGCCTCGTCCGAGTTCCTCTCTGCCCAAAGACAGAGAGTTCCCCTCTGCCTCAGAGGCAGAGAGTTCGACCGAATAGCTGAGACGTCCAAAAAGGACTGGAGTATTTAGTGTCCTCCCCACGAGGGACAGATGTGGCACAAGGCCGGGTTTAAAGTGGGGTACCCGAGCCCGTAGGCTCGGCCAAAAATAGCCCGTAGATCCCGTATAAACGGGATCGGGTTGGTCAACCACCTCGAACGAGGCTCTGCCCTTCGGCGGAGCCTCGTCCGAGTTCCTCTCTGCCCAAAGGCAGAGAGTTCCCCTCTGCCTCAGAGGCAGAGAGTTCGACCGAATAGCTGAGACGTCCAAAAAGGACTGGAGTATTTAGTGTCCTCCCCACGAGGGACAGATGTGGCACAAGGCCGGGTTTAAAGTGGGGTACCCGAGCCCGTAGGCTCGGCCAAAAATAGCCCGTAGATCCCGTATAAACGGGATCGGGTTGGTCAACCACCTCGAACGAGGCTCTGCCCTTCGGCGGAGCCTCGTCCGAGTTCCTCTCTGCCCAAAGGCAGAGAGTTCCCCTCTGCCTCAGAGGCAGAGAGTTCGACCGAATAGCTGAGACGTCCAAAAAGGACTGGAGTATTTAGTGTCCTCCCCACGAGGGACAGATGTGGCACAAGGCCGGGTTTAAAGTGGGGTACCCGAGCCCGTAGGCTCGGCCAAAAAATAGCCCATAGATCCCGTATAAACGGGATCGGGCCGGTCAACCTCCCCGAACGAGGCTCTGCCCTTCGGCGGAGCCTCGTCCGAGTTCCTCTCCGCCCAAAGGCAGAGAGTTCCCCTCTGCCTCAGAGGCAGAGAGTTCGACCGAATAGCTGAGCCGTCCAAAAAGGACTGGAGTATTTAGTGTCCTCCCCACGAGGGACAGATGTGGCACAAGGCCGGGTTTAAAGTGGGGTACCCGAGCCCGTAGGCTCGGCCAAAAATAGCCCGTAGATCCCGTATAAACGGGATCGGGTTGGTCAACCACCTCGAACGAGGCTCTGCCCTTCGGCGGAGCCTCGTCCGAGTTCCTCTCTGCCCAAAGGCAGAGGGTTCCCCTCTGCCTCAGAGGCAGAGAGTTCGACCGAATAGCTGAGACGTCCAAAAAGGACTGGAGTATTTAGTGTCCTCCCCACGAGGGACAGATGTGGCACAAGGCCGGGTTTAAAGTGGGGTACCCGAGCCCGTAGGCTCGGCCAAAAATAGCCCGTAGATCCCGTATAAACGGGATCGGGTTGGTCAACCACCTCGAACGAGGCTCTGCCCTTCGGCGGAGCCTCGTCCGAGTTCCTCTCTGCCCAAAGGCAGAGAGTTCCCCTCTGCCTCAGAGGCAGAGAGTTCGACCGAATAGCTGAGACGTCCAAAAAGGACTGGAGTATTTAGTGTCCTCCCCACGAGGGACAGATGTGGCACAAGGCCGGGTTTAAAGTGGGGTACCCGAGCCCGTAGGCTCGGCCAAAAATAGCCCGTAGATCCCGTATAAACGGGATCGGGTTGGTCAACCACCTCGAACGAGGCTCTGCCCTTCGGCGGAGCCTCGTCCGAGTTCCTCTCTGCCCAAAGGCAGAGAGTTCCCCTCTGCCTCAGAGGCAGAGAGTTCGACCGAATAGCTGAGACGTCCAAAAAGGACTGGAGTATTTAGTGTCCTCCCCACGAGGGACAGATGTGGCACAAGGCCGGGTTTAAAGTGGGGTACCCGAGCCCGTAGGCTCGGCCAAAAATAGCCCGTAGATCCCGTATAAACGGGATCGGGTTGGTCAACCACCTCGAACGAGGCTCTGCCCTTCGGCGGAGCCTCGTCCGAGTTCCTCTCTGCCCAAAGGCAGAGAGTTCCCCTCTGCCTCAGAGGCAGAGAGTTCGACCGAATAGCTGAGACGTCCAAAAAGGACTGGAGTATTTAGTGTCCTCCCCACGAGGGACAGATGTGGCACAAGGCCGGGTTTAAAGTGGGGTACCCGAGCCCGTAGGCTCGGCCAAAAATAGCCCGTAGATCCCGTATAAACGGGATCGGGTTGGTCAACCACCTCGAACGAGGCTCTGCCCTTCGGCGGAGCCTCGTCCGAGTTCCTCTCTGCCCAAAGGCAGAGAGTTCCCCTCTGCCTCAGAGGCAGAGAGTTCGACCGAATAGCTGAGACGTCCAAAAAGGACTGGAGTATTTAGTGTCCTCCCCACGAGGGACAGATGTGGCACAAGGCCGGGTTTAAAGTGGGGTACCCGAGCCCGTAGGCTCGGCCAAAAATAGCCCGTAGATCCCGTATAAACGGGATCGGGTTGGTCAACCACCTCGAACGAGGCTCTGCCCTTCGGCGGAGCCTCGTCCGAGTTCCTCTCTGCCCAAAGGCAGAGAGTTCCCCTCTGCCTCAGAGGCAGAGAGTTCGACCGAATAGCTGAGACGTCCAAAAAGGACTGGAGTATTTAGTGTCCTCCCCACGAGGGACAGATGTGGCACAAGGCCGGGTTTAAAGTGGGGTACCCGAGCCCGTAGGCTCGGCCAAAAAATAGCCCATAGATCCCGTATAAACGGGATCGGGCCGGTCAACCTCCCCGAACGAGGCTCTGCCCTTCGGCGGAGCCTCGTCCGAGTTCCTCTCTGCCCAAAGACAGAGAGTTCCCCTCTGCCTCAGAGGCAGAGAGTTCGACCGAATAGCTGAGACGTCCAAAAAGGACTGGAGTATTTAGTGTCCTCCCCACGAGGGACAGATGTGGCACAAGGCCGGGTTTAAAGTGGGGTACCCGAGCCCGTAGGCTCGGCCAAAAATAGCCCGTAGATCCCGTATAAACGGGATCGGGTTGGTCAACCACCTCGAACGAGGCTCTGCCCTTCGGCGGAGCCTCGTCCGAGTTCCTCTCTGCCCAAAGGCAGAGAGTTCCCCTCTGCCTCAGAGGCAGAGAGTTCGACCGAATAGCTGAGACGTCCAAAAAGGACTGGAGTATTTAGTGTCCTCCCCACGAGGGACAGATGTGGCACAAGGCCGGGTTTAAAGTGGGGTACCCGAGCCCGTAGGCTCGGCCAAAAATAGCCCGTAGATCCCGTATAAACGGGATCGGGTTGGTCAACCACCTCGAACGAGGCTCTGCCCTTCGGCGGAGCCTCGTCCGAGTTCCTCTCTGCCCAAAGGCAGAGAGTTCCCCTCTGCCTCAGAGGCAGAGAGTTCGACCGAATAGCTGAGACGTCCAAAAAGGACTGGAGTATTTAGTGTCCTCCCCACGAGGGACAGATGTGGCACAAGGCCGGGTTTAAAGTGGGGTACCCGAGCCCGTAGGCTCGGCCAAAAAATAGCCCATAGATCCCGTATAAACGGGATCGGGCCGGTCAACCTCCCCGAACGAGGCTCTGCCCTTCGGCGGAGCCTCGTCCGAGTTCCTCTCCGCCCAAAGGCAGAGAGTTCCCCTCTGCCTCAGAGGCAGAGAGTTCGACCGAATAGCTGAGCCGTCCAAAAAGGACTGGAGTATTTAGTGTCCTCCCCACGAGGGACAGATGTGGCACAAGGCCGGGTTTAAAGTGGGGTACCCGAGCCCGTAGGCTCGGCCAAAAATAGCCCGTAGATCCCGTATAAACGGGATCGGGTTGGTCAACCACCTCGAACGAGGCTCTGCCCTTCGGCGGAGCCTCGTCCGAGTTCCTCTCTGCCCAAAGGCAGAGGGTTCCCCTCTGCCTCAGAGGCAGAGAGTTCGACCGAATAGCTGAGACGTCCAAAAAGGACTGGAGTATTTAGTGTCCTCCCCACGAGGGACAGATGTGGCACAAGGCCGGGTTTAAAGTGGGGTACCCGAGCCCGTAGGCTCGGCCAAAAATAGCCCGTAGATCCCGTATAAACGGGATCGGGTTGGTCAACCACCTCGAACGAGGCTCTGCCCTTCGGCGGAGCCTCGTCCGAGTTCCTCTCTGCCCAAAGGCAGAGAGTTCCCCTCTGCCTCAGAGGCAGAGAGTTCGACCGAATAGCTGAGACGTCCAAAAAGGACTGGAGTATTTAGTGTCCTCCCCACGAGGGACAGATGTGGCACAAGGCCGGGTTTAAAGTGGGGTACCCGAGCCCGTAGGCTCGGCCAAAAATAGCCCGTAGATCCCGTATAAACGGGATCGGGTTGGTCAACCACCTCGAACGAGGCTCTGCCCTTCGGCGGAGCCTCGTCCGAGTTCCTCTCTGCCCAAAGGCAGAGAGTTCCCCTCTGCCTCAGAGGCAGAGAGTTCGACCGAATAGCTGAGACGTCCAAAAAGGACTGGAGTATTTAGTGTCCTCCCCACGAGGGACAGATGTGGCACAAGGCCGGGTTTAAAGTGGGGTACCCGAGCCCGTAGGCTCGGCCAAAAATAGCCCGTAGATCCCGTATAAACGGGATCGGGTTGGTCAACCACCTCGAACGAGGCTCTGCCCTTCGGCGGAGCCTCGTCCGAGTTCCTCTCTGCCCAAAGGCAGAGAGTTCCCCTCTGCCTCAGAGGCAGAGAGTTCGACCGAATAGCTGAGACGTCCAAAAAGGACTGGAGTATTTAGTGTCCTCCCCACGAGGGACAGATGTGGCACAAGGCCGGGTTTAAAGTGGGGTACCCGAGCCCGTAGGCTCGGCCAAAAATAGCCCGTAGATCCCGTATAAACGGGATCGGGTTGGTCAACCACCTCGAACGAGGCTCTGCCCTTCGGCGGAGCCTCGTCCGAGTTCCTCTCTGCCCAAAGGCAGAGAGTTCCCCTCTGCCTCAGAGGCAGAGAGTTCGACCGAATAGCTGAGACGTCCAAAAAGGACTGGAGTATTTAGTGTCCTCCCCACGAGGGACAGATGTGGCACAAGGCCGGGTTTAAAGTGGGGTACCCGAGCCCGTAGGCTCGGCCAAAAATAGCCCGTAGATCCCGTATAAACGGGATCGGGTTGGTCAACCACCTCGAACGAGGCTCTGCCCTTCGGCGGAGCCTCGTCCGAGTTCCTCTCTGCCCAAAGGCAGAGAGTTCCCCTCTGCCTCAGAGGCAGAGAGTTCGACCGAATAGCTGAGACGTCCAAAAAGGACTGGAGTATTTAGTGTCCTCCCCACGAGGGACAGATGTGGCACAAGGCCGGGTTTAAAGTGGGGTACCCGAGCCCGTAGGCTCGGCCAAAAAATAGCCCATAGATCCCGTATAAACGGGATCGGGCCGGTCAACCTCCCCGAACGAGGCTCTGCCCTTCGGCGGAGCCTCGTCCGAGTTCCTCTCTGCCCAAAGGCAGAGAGTTCCCCTCTGCCTCAGAGGCAGAGAGTTCGACCGAATAGCTGAGACGTCCAAAAAGGACTGGAGTATTTAGTGTCCTCCCCACGAGGGACAGATGTGGCACAAGGCCGGGTTTAAAGTGGGGTACCCGAGCCCGTAGGCTCGGCCAAAAAATAGCCCATAGATCCCGTATAAACGGGATCGGGCCGGTCAACCTCCCCGAACGAGGCTCTGCCCTTCGGCGGAGCCTCGTCCGAGTTCCTCTCTGCCCAAAGGCAGAGAGTTCCCCTCTGCCTCAGAGGCAGAGAGTTCGACCGAATAGCTGAGACGTCCAAAAAGGACTGGGTCTCACACTACTGCTTCCTCTACATTTATGGTGTACGGGATAGTCCATTACTATTATGGGTAAGTTCCCATAACAATATATATATGTTTTGCTGGTAATATATATATATATATATATATATATATAAATATATATATATATATATATATATATATATATAATTTCCAGCATTACATTTTTGGGAAGAAACTTCTATTCATACGCACCTTTCCTAAAGATCATGTCGTCATTAAATAACCGGTGTAGGTTGTTATGCCTTAAAATAACATAAACCAAGCCAAACCTGACAACAATGAGATTAACACACGCCGCTGGGCGTGATTTTTTTCTTATTATTCATTTGAGTATACAAAAATATTTATAAAGAAATAGTGTATTATTCTCTAGAGAAACAATATTGTCATTGATTTTTTAGTCTTTCTGACGCAAAATATATATGACGTAAGATCTTTCTAAGACAAAAATTTACATTTTTTTTAAATGCTGACAACGTTACCTCCAACGAAAAGTTACAAACTTCAAGAGAAATTGTATTTAATCATTGGCTATTTATACGGTTATGCCTGCGAGTTTGTGAGTGAACAAGTGAGGAAGGCAACAAATAACACTTTAATAAACGTTATTTTCCTCATTAAATTGGCGTGTCATTCAGAAATCCAAACGGACCGGATGTGGTTCGCAGGCCGTCTTTTCCTCATAACTTAAACGGAGACAGTTATGGAAACGCGCAATTCGCATGAATATAAAGAGCATTGAATGCGAATTTCTTTAACTGAGTTCAAATTACAGCGGAGTTAGGCTGCGTTAATTGTGTACGAAGTGCCTTAGATGTTAGATATCAATATCTTACAATAGGTCTTTCCGTTGCTAGTAGTCGGCAAAACAGTAGACATTTCCGTATGTTGCTTTGAAAAAACTTAAGCAATGCCATATAACGCTCTATTTTTTTTTCCAAATAGTCAGTATCAAATCGGTGTGCTTCTCCGACTGTTTACCAGATCTCGTGATCGAAAATAAGGGAGATGTAAACATACTAGTCAAATGTCCAGGCGTGATGTAAAAGATTTCAAAAAAAGTAAACAAAACAAGACAACGTAAACAAAAATTGATTCAAACAAAAATAAATAGATGTTTACTATAACTTTTAATATGAAAAAAAAAACGTTGTGACGAAAGACGATCTTGAGCTAAACGACGTTAGAGGAAAAATCGATTTCTGCTTTGTTTGTCTCACATAATGAAAACAGAGGAAGTAAAGTTTCTATTTGTTTTTAACTATAAGAAAAAAAAATAGACTCCTGTCACCAAGCTGAGGTCGAAATAGTAGTTATGATGGCGAGAAATATATACCCCCACTTATCTGTATCTCTCTCTCTCTCTCTCTCTCTATATATATATATATATATATATATATATATATATATATATATGTATATATATAAAGTTTATATTTGTTTTTAAGTATAAGAAAAAAATAGACTCCTGTCACCAATCTGAGGTCTAAGTATAGTTATGATGGCGAGAAATATATACCCCAGCTATCTGTATCTCTCTCTCTCTTTATTTATTTATATATATATATATATATATATATATATATATATATATATATATATATATATATATATATATAACTAGCTAGCTAGCTAGCTAGATAGATAGAAATATTGATGTGATAAAAAACATACAATTAATCTATTTTACATTGATGCCTGTTGGAAAAATAGTTTCGGTTTACGAATATTTCGTGTTATGAACGGGAATCGGGAATGAATTAAATTCGTGAACCGAGGTTCCACTGTAGTAAGATGGATAGACAGAAGGAGAGAGAATGACAGAGAAAAGGAACGGATATGCGATACCCAAGTAGAGATATAACCGGAGAAATGGACGAATAGAGAGAGGAAAAAAGAGAATAAGGGAAAAGGGGCTGGATAGATAGATAGATAGATAGATAGATAGATAGATAGATAGATAGATGTGATAACAACATACATATACGCACATATACTTGCACGCACACATATATTTCTTCCTCGGACGTTATAAATACGGTGCTGAAAGTCATGTAACAGAGCTATAAGTATAATGTCCAACGTCGATAGCATGACACGGAGTTTCATGCGGTATTGCAATCGAAGTTATATATTATGCATATGCAATAATATATATACATACATATATATATATATACACTTACATATGTACATGTGTGTGTGTGTTTGTGTGTGTGCGTGTGTGTATTGATGTAATAGGAATGAACACATACATTGATGACGGAAATTTCTTTTGTATTTTTGTTTTTATTTAAAAAAAAAAACATTACTCGATACAAAAGTAAAGCTTAAAATTATAATTATTTTTTTTAACGATAGGATTCCATGACGACACAGAATTTACTATATTTCCAAACTGGACCAAAGTGTTAAATTTTGATTTCAATATCGAACCTTAACTTTAGATGACTTTCATTCTCAAGCGATGAAACGTCGAAGTCTTTGATTTTAACTGAGTTCACATGGAACTGATTTATCGAGGTGTTTCATCATGCTAATTTTCTTGAGATTTCTACTATTTTGTTAAAACACAGATATCCATTATCTGAGACATTTCGCGGCCATTTTGGCGTGGGATTATCGACTAGTGTTTTCCGAGTTTGACTGTCAATTGCAGCTTTTACCATATTGATCTTCAAGACTCGTATCCCCAGTGAAGAACTTCGGTAACCAGCTTTGTACTTTCCCAACACAAGTGAATCCTCCTCTGCATACCCTGTTAATGTTGGAAGCAATTTGAGCAGCATTATGCCCAAACCTGCGCTCACGCAAAACAAATGAGTGGAGCTTTGGTTTGGTTTCTTTTACTGCGTATCAACATCAATAGATTATTTAGTGCCGATAAGATTTTTATTGCTGGTAATATTTTTTTTCAAAAATGTGCCGCTGATAATTGTTTTTAAATGCATAGCTGGTATTTTTATCAAAAATGTATAGCTGGTAATATTTTTTTCAAATAAATATTGCTGATAATAATTTCTCTTCAAATATTTATTGCTAGTAATAATTTTTCTTCAAACATTTACTGCTGGTAATAATTTTTTACCAAGTATTTCTGGTATAAAATCTATTTTTACACTTTCATAGTGTTCTGACCCCAGTTTGAGTATTAACTATAGCTGGGAGGCTAACAGGTGCTACCACTACGTGTCAGGGTGGTTCTGGGTACACCAGTAATTAAGAGGTGGTTCTACGCTCCTCAAAACCTGATCAGAGGCCTTGCTGTTGAACGTAGTTTATCGTCTTACCCAGGAAGCGGATGCAGTTTATCGCCATACCTAGGACGGCAAGCGGAGAGGTATATATTATATTCAGTTAAATTTTGAAAAAGATTGATATAAAATTACAAAAGAGAACACTTATCATTTCGAATATGTAATAAATTATTATGCAACTTATATACCAACGGTAAGCAACTTCGTGTCTGTATGGCTCGACCGGTCACAAAGAACACCCTACACCGAGAAAGATGCTGAGCATTGAGTACATAGATGGGTGACCGCTTGGGAATACCACGTGCTGTAACTACTCGGTATTGGGAATCGGAGAGCCAAGTTCCAGTTCCAGTTGGATCTATTATATTAACTTACGCGTAAATACCCATGGGAAAGGTATTGATAATTATATGAAAACAGCTCTGACGATCTCCAAATATTTTCTGGTTTTCAATAATTTACAATACTCATAAGAAACAAGTCACTCAATTGTTCAATGTGCAATTGTTATAATAATACATTAGAGCAGAAGAGATTTCTTCTAAAATCGGACATTTCTTTTTCTTAGAGACGTAATATTTACAATCAGAAAACATCGACTGACATTTCTGGAATACATAATGATTATAGCGGTTCA
>OZ038496.1:69376876-69439376 GCA_964036315.1 Acanthosepion esculentum
CCTCCAGATTAACACCATTGCACCTTTTCTTTTTGTTATCACATTTGACTTCCCTCGACAAACATCATTATCTAGGTTTTATTTATCAGCAATACTCTCGTTGGTATCCTCCACAAACTTAACAGATATTGACTATGCAGGCGACCAAGCTTTCACTGTAGACACAATTACCAATTCCATTTTACACCTACATCATCTCTAACGATGTTGAACTCTACTTCAATGCCTCTAAAATTGAAGTCATAGGCTTCAACCAGTATTGCTCAATGTAAACTGTTTCAGGGGAATCAATAAAATATATCGAATCATTTACATACCTAGGAAGCGATATAAATTGGACTGAAAAGGGTGTGAAAGTTTCAATTGCTATAGCCTGGGCTGCCTTGAATAAAATGAATGTAATCTGGAAATCTTATCTACCAGACAACTTCACGCGGATAAACCTTCTAGCCACTGTAGAGACGGTGTTAATGTATTGTGCCACTGCAAGGATATTAACTAATCGATATAACCTAGATTCAGATGCTGAGATATATATTTAACATCACTTGGAGAGACTATCCAAGTAAATCAAAGCTCTATGAACCCATACCTGATATTTCTAAAATCTTACACTAACGCAGACTGCCCTTTGCAGGACACTGCTAGCGAGCAAAAACAAAAACCCGCGTGCGATCTACTGTTATGGACACCTAGATTTGAAGCAAAACAAATCTGTCTCAGAGAAACCACTTACATTGAAAAGCCATTTTATGAAACAGAATTCCTCCCTAATGTCCTTCCGACATTGATGCTGGACTGTGATTGATGGTGTGATAGACTCATGAATGTCCGAATGAAATCGACTGAATAAAAAGTGAGTTCGAGATTCACTGGATTTTTCATACTTGTGTCAAAACTAATCTACGGACAGAAAAATCATTTAAGAGGACTTCTACTTGTAATAGTTAACAAGCTTGTCTTGCGAGATCAACTACGGCTTAGTAGGGACTTCAATCCTCACCGAGTGCTCACGCTGTCAGCCTTTTGCTATATTAAAGCCACGATCAGAAAACCTGGCGTAATAGTTAGTAAGTGTGTCTTGTGGGCTCAGTTTCGACTAAATAGTGTGTTCGGTCCGCTCTGGGTGCCCCATACGTTCGGCTTTGTGCCGCATCTAAGCTACGCTCAGAAAATCAGATATAGTTACTTCCACGTGGTTGAATGCTTAGCAGGCTTGTTTTGCTAGCTCAAATACGACAGAACTGGGTGCTCCACACTTTTGGCATTGTTCCACGTTTGAAAGTAGCTTAGAAAAACACTATATTAATATTGTTTAATCAGATATGTTTCTTCTTACTATATAGGATATATTACCTAGATACATCTGTTTGAGGAGACATCATTATTTTTAAACACTGGCAGAGAGACCGAACGTTTTAATAAAGAAAGCATCTTTCTGGACAGGAACTAATCCGTCTTTATATATATATATATATATATATATATATATATATATATATATATATATATATATATACCCGTTACCACATTATCGAAAAACATATTTTCGAAACAAAAAAGATGGTTGAAATCTTATACTGTTAAAGTTAAATATTCACTAATGAACGTGAAATAAATTGTTAGCGATGACATATAGTTCGGCTATTGTAAATATCGCAAGACGAAATTTACTGAAGAAATATTAGATTGGTTAGAGGAATTAAAATTTTCTAAAGTATGGATATTTTAAAAAACTTAATAGACTGCGGTTAATAAGGTATAGAGGAACAGTATCTAACCACTGACAAGTCTCGAAAACCTTAATCTGTAACAAGTAATACTGCTGTCTTCTACGAATTACAGGGTAGTAATTAGAAAAGAGCTATAGGGTACGTGAAAATGTGGAGAGTCATGATCGCTAAAGAACTGAAGGGACACTGTACATCGAAGAAGAAGAAAATAATGTTCACTAGCAAAGTCCAACTGTAAGAAATGTGCATGATATCACCTACCATAATTCATAATAAATATACATATATATATATATATATATATATATATATATATATATATATATATATATATATATATATATATATATAAAGATATATATATATATATAAAAAGATATATATATATATATATATATATATATATATATATATTCAAGCATATACTGTTAAATATATCAGACAACTAATGTCTATTATGTTTGATCATGAGTCGTTCTGAAATCCGTATATTTGCTTTAATTTCGGGGAAAAAATAAATAAAAAATAAAACAAAGCAACCCACCTTCAAGAAAATTACATTTCAAACTAGTCACTACATATTACAATGCATCTAGTCATACGATCCTCTTGTTAATATCTTTTTTTCTCTCGGGTGGTATGACGTCATAGAACCGCAAACTAAATTTACGTCAACATAACAGAATATCATCTTTGATGGTGAATATCTTTGCTGAAATGTCCGTATAACCGCTTCGACGATGGTTCATGTTAGCCGAAAGTGCAGATCTTGGAAGAGCATAATAAAGAAATATTCAAATTTTAGACAATTTTTGTCTTTGTTTTCTGAAATTAAAGCAAATACACAGAGAACGGCTCATGATAGACATTCGTTGTCTGGTATATTTAACAATATATGTATGGATAATAATCTGCTGCCCCAATACAGTGTATATATATACATATATAGGACATTTGGTTCGGTGTTATATATATATATATATATATATATATATATATATATATATATATATATATATACCCAAGTATGGGATTGGTATATACGGAGTAAATTCCAATAACCAACAATTATTATTCTTAAAAGAGTGATCAATACAGAGTAGAGCAGATATAATTATTTATTTAAATATTATAACATAAATATGTTATAAAATCACTACAAAAATAGCCATTTTGTTTCAACACTCCCGGTGTCTTATCAAGTGATGATGTTGAATGTAGAATAAATGGTTTTAAAAGTTTCAAATTAATTAACGATCCTTCGCTAGGGGTAAACGCTGTTACATCAGTTAGAATGACCAATCAAAATACAAGTATATGGTAATTCAAAAAAATTGACAACGAAGCAAGGTTATCAATGCGGGGGGGTGAAGGGGGTAGAGAGACATGATTGAGTTAGGTGTAACATTTCTATTCGTTCAACTTTAAATTTTTAGAGGAAAACCAGACATTGACACACTAAATCTGTTAACGTAAGTTATGAGAGGGAGATAGGTCAAAAAGGCATAAAGAGAAAGAGAGAGAAAGTAGTTGTGATAAAGTGTCATTAGTTTTCTTTGGAATGGACGCTGTTTTTTGCTTTACTTTGAGAGTTCATAAATATTATAATTTTTTATATAAGTTTGAATGTTTAAACGGTCTAAGGAATTTAATTATATGTTAGTTAATTTTTTTTTTTTAAACTTTATTACACAAAATTTGATATGAAATAGTCGATTAGAAAAATATTCATAGAATTTACATTAAAACAATAAAATTTTTATTTTCAAATATAAGTTTACTTCTAGTTGTAATTGATTATCAAGGCGACATCCCCATCGGCCTGAACCCCATGCACATATATACAAATACATACATACATACACATACACATACATATTTACATATACATACATAAGCACGTATACATATATGTATATAAACTAAGCATATAAACAGACATTTACAAATACACGCATATACATGAAAAATCAAACGAACGCAAATTAAAACTATATAAATATAAATACGTATATACACACCCACGTATACATATATACACACATGCATACGCACAAACACACACACCCATATATATTTTTTTTTTTTTTTAAATAAAAACAGACCACCCCAAGGTTCCATACAATAAACCATCTCACCACAGCCCCTCCAAAGGACAGCGGATCATCGGACCCTGTCTCCAACGGTTGAAACGAAAAATGTAAAGAAATTTACACATTTATGACGGGCAGTAATAAGTAAATTAACGAAGTGAGGGAGTGAAGGGGGTAGAGAGACATGATTGAGTCAGATGTAACATTTCTATTCTTTTAACTTAAATTTTTTAGAGGAAAACCAGACATTGACACATTAAATCTGTTAACGGAAGTTATGGGAGGGGAATAGGTCAAAAAGGCATAAAGAGAAAGAGAGAAAGAAGTTGTGATAAAGTGTCATTAGTTTTCTTTGGAATGGACGCTGTTTTTTGCTTTTCTTTGAGAGTTCATAAATATTATAATTTTTTGTTTAAACATTCAAACTTATATAAAAAATTATAATATTTTTACGGCGTTCTTGATAATGTCTTCCTACCAGTCCAACGGTGCTTTCTTAAATCTTTTAATTATATCTTCGGTTGGGAATTTCTCATACTTCCCCTTTCACAGAATCTAAAAGTTCTGAGATTTATCTCCCTTGATATACATATTATTTGGTTTTTTGCTTTTTTTTTATATTTATAGGATTTTCCTTCAAACGCTTCTGAAATTTAGTGTATAACCTCACCTAAGTCGAACTTATTCGCTACATTAAAATCTCTACATTAAATTTTACTCTAATTCCTATTGGTAGAGATTTCTTTTATATAAAGCCGATATTATCAGCTATCTCAGTAATGCATTCCCTGTTTGAAAATAAAGGTACCACCTAATCATTTTAATGACGTTCTTAATTTTCTTGACTAATTTCAATTAAGAAGCAATCCATTCATCTGAATATCACGAGAATGTGAAACTTTAGTAACGACTCGAGCTGCCGTTTTTCATACACACACACACACACATATATATATATATATATATATATATATATATATATATATATATATATATATATATACATATATTATGTATATAATATAAATATATATTATGTATATAATATATATATGTGTATAATATATATATCTATATATATATATATATATATATATATATATATATATATTATGCATATTATATATAATATATATATATATTTGTACATATATATACACACACACACGCACACACATATATATATAATATGTATAAAATACTTCTAGCTTACTTTTGACTTTTTCTCTCTGCATCTCTCAGTAATAGAGAGTGATTTGGTATCAAATTAGAGAAGGATTGTCCACGTGAAAATTCGTTTATGTATTGTATTATAAATATAAGCCTCGTGAAACGGGATTCTTTCAGTTAGTCTTCATAGTTTTAACTAATTATATTTAACATTTGTCTCTTGTTCCTTTTTTTAATGACCTAATAATAATAATAATAATAATAATTATTATTATTATTATTATTATTATTATTATTATAGTGGGCCGATGAGAGAATTCAGAAAGGAGTCAATAATAATAATAATAATAATAATAATGATAATAATAATAATAATAATAATATCCAGAAACCATTGATAATCTTGTATCAGGTTGCACGATATTGGCACCCACTGAATATAAAACCCGGCATGACAGAGTGGGCCAATATCTGCACTTGAAAATCTGCAACTCTTACGGGAAGGAAACTGAAAGAAACTGGTACGAACACCACCCTGACCCGGTTACGGAGATAGGACCTGTTACAATTCTATGGGACTACACAATACACATTGACAGAACAATCAAAGCCAACCGCCCAGGCATTGTTATTAAAGACCAGAAACAAAATAAGTGCCTCCTTATTGATATGGCAGTCCATGCAGACTGCAATGTATCTTTGAAGATATTCGAAAAACTGTCAAAATACAAGGATCTTGAAATAGAAACCTCAAAAATATGGCACATGGGAACATCAACAATCCCTGTTTTAGTTGGAGCCCAGGACTGGTTGGAAAAGATTCCAGTAGCTATCTTCCCTCGGTAGAATTACACAACTAAATCTAGCGTATTGTTTTTACAAATGTAAACAAATGCCAATCAAATTTCTTGCGGTGGATGATGCAACTGACTCGATGTATTTGTTTCATCTCAGATCAGCGGACAGCGTGAGACCGAGCAACCGCAGAGAGGAGCTCTTGAGAAGTTGGTCTTCAGACATTCTAATGGGATGCAGGGATGGATCCTTGTGGTGGTTAATAGAGAGCAGTTTTGTTTTAGAGGCGTTAAAGTTAACCATACATTTCACACCCCAGTTCACAACCGATTGGAGGTCCTTTTCTATTTGAACTGCCAGGTTAACTTTGTCAGCATCACTAGATTTGTGTTTGAGGCAGGAGTAAATTGTGTTGTCGTCAGCATAGATGCCGACTTGGGAGTCTATGGCGTCAGGAAGGTTGTTTATATATATGAGGAACAGAGTAGGGCCCTGAGGACTATAAAGGAAATAAAGAAAATGTGAAAACTGTATGTATTTTTAACCATGTTGGCTTGGGATAGTGGTGCTTCTGTGATTAGTATGTTATATAATATTTGGATTAAATTCAATGGCGGTACTATCAAGAATTTTCCTCCTGAGTAAATTATATTATTTTTTTATGAGTGTAGTATTTTTTAAAATCAAAATTGTGTTTGAATTGTTTCTGTGTATATCCAGTGCATAAATAACAATTTGATAAATGCACTGGTTATACATAGAAAGAAATCTCATTATATATATATATATATATATATATATATATATATATATATATATATATATGTATGTATATATATATATATATGTATGTATATATATATATATATATGTATGTATATATATATATATATGTATGTATATATATATATATATATGTATATATATATATGTATATGTATGTATATATATATATGTATATATATATATATATATATATGTATATATATATGTATATATATATATATATATGTATATATATATATATGTATATATATATATATATATATATGTATATATATATATATATGTATGTATGTATATATATATATATATATGTATATATATATATATATATATATATATATATATATATATATATATATATATATATATAAAGAGAGAGAGAGAGAGAGATGAGAAGTGTGGTTGACAGCGAAAGCATAGATTTGTCTCAACAAATTCCCAACCAGATTAAATTAATGGCAAATTGAAAGAGAATACAAACGACAATATATAGAACTTAAAGAATGAACGTAAGCTTTTCTAGTTTTATTCTATCTAGCATCGATCTTGATACTCGTTTTCATTCCAGACGCATAACTTTTAAGCGAAACTTGTAGCAGTTAAACATAAACAATATCAGAACGAGGCACATTGAGATGGTCATTAGGTGGCCGAATTTGGCCTTGTTTAGCCGCATGAATTTATAACAGGCCCGAGTGTGAACGAGATAAAGACATTTGGCAGCGTTGGTTTGCGTCGGGTGACGAACCGTAAAGGAAGCCGCCTCATCGGCGAGTTAAGATGAGTTAAGGATATGATTCTCTCGTTGACAACGGGAAGTAAAAGGTGGAGAGGTTTGTTGCAGCCGCTGTCATCGGTGAATTAGCAGCAGTCTGCTTATGTGTTATTTACTGACTGTTTCTTTATGTTAGCCTCGTGAGAAGCAGGAGATGACGCGTTTGGCTATTAGGTATCGAAAGTAACATGGCGAAAAATAAGAATTGATCTTCTGGTATGTAATACCCTGCACCTGCTAGCCGTCTATAGAGTCGTGATTGATAAGTCACAAAACAGGTGTTATTAATTGAAAAGGCGAGAAATTATCAATTATGGGAAGATTTTTTCATAATGCCACGTCGCTGCAAAACAGAGGGTCCATATCTATCTAAATATTTCATTTAATATTATCTTTATTTATATGATATTTTTGAACAGTAATGGCAATAAATCAACCGAATAAAAATAATAAATAATCCCTTATTCATCACAATTATCCATCACACTTATCGATTATTGCCCAAACAAACTAAAATATATATATATATATATATATATATATATATATATATATATATATATATATATATATACATACAAGTAAAGGATTGGTGTATACGGAATAAATTCCAATAACCAAAAAATACTATTCTAAAAGAGTGCTCAATACAGAGTAGAGCAAATTATTAATTTTATTCTACATTCAACACCATCACTTGATGAGTGTTGAAACAAAATGGCTATTTTTGTAGTGATTTCATGACATATTTATGTTATAATTTTCGAATGAATAATTATATATATATATATATATATATATATATTATGATTATTATTGTTTTACTAAAAAATATATTATCATCGAAACACCGAAATTCGCATGTTTCAAAACAGTATCTCCGATTCAAATTCAACCATAAAAATTAGAATACTAAGTTCCGTGCCATTATCAAACGATGCTTAGAATAACTTTTTAGAAATTGAAATTTCAGTTTAGAAATATAGGAATTTCGGCGTTGCGATGAAAAGATATTTAAAAAAGCAATTATACCACAATGCTCATTCATTGTTTCGAGCACTTTTTTTTTTATTTTAAATAAAATAAATGCTAAAAACTGAATTTTATTACTTTAATATACATATATACACACACAGACACACACACACACACACACACACACACACACACACACACACACACACACACACACACATATATATATATATATATAATTTAATTTAAAGAAAAACAGACCACTTTAAAGTTCAATTGTAATAATTTATTTCAGCAGGGACTTTTATCTTCAGACATCACTTTGAAAAGGTGAAACGAAAAATGAACTTAAAATTTACACTTTTCACGGGCAGTCTTAAGCTTATATAAGTTGACATGACATTGAGGATGTTGTAAGAGACATGGTCGAGTTTAGAGAGGGAAGGGAGAGTCTTAAATTTTATTTTTATATTTCTTTTTATTATAATACTTAATATTGAGGAAGGAAGGGGGTAAGGATCAGACACTGACCTATTTAATCGGTCAACTCAACGGAAATGATACGAGGAAAGGAAAAGGAGAAAATGGAAAAAGAAAACAAGGGGGAAGTAAAGAGAAAAGAGATGTACTTGGGATTTTCGGAGGAAGAAGAGGGGTGGTATAGCTTTAGCAATTTAGATAAAAACAAATTTTAACGTTTGATAGTGATTTAAATGTTTAAAAAACACAAAAAATAATTTAATGGTTGTTAGCAATTTAAATATTCAACTTCTCTACAAATAAATTAGGGATTTAATATAAGTTGAATACTATATTAATAAACAACAATAATAAAAAAAATAAGAATTTACTAATAGTAATATTTTAATATTGTGAATGACTGTTAAAGTAAAATCTTTATCAGAGTTTAATTCATGAATTTAATTTATAGCTATTTTTAGATGGATAATATTTCTTAATTAAAGTTTAGGTTTCAAATCAAGATGCAGTAAGATTTGAAGTTAATAGTAAAAACAAATTACTGTTTTTTCATACATATACCACATACATATTTACGTAAAAACCACATATACATGCATTCATGTACAAGTGCAGTTACACATATAACCACATACGCATGTATCGATATACACCGGTATGTGCCGAGCCAGGAAATTTTTCTCCCCGGAATCGATCCTCCAAGTCTATAAATCGACCATTCGCCCTTGCATGGAGTATTGCTGCCATATATGGTCTGGGGCCCCTGCTGTTTGCCTCAGGGTTCTTGATAAGATCATGAGACGGATAGGCAACGTGATTGGCCCTGATCTGTCATCTCGTCTGCAGTCGCTCTCTCACAGACGCGATGTTGCCTCGCTCTGTCTTTTTAAAAGTACTTTCACGGTAATTGCTCCGAGGAGCTGCTTTCGCTTGTCCCTAGGCCTCGTGAATTTAAACGTCCCACGAGGCTGGCATCCCGCTCCCACCCCTACACCGTGGAAACTGTTAGATGTAGACGTCTCTTCTACTCCAATAGCTTCATGTATCGCACATCTCGCCTATGGAACTCCCTTCCCTATTACTGTTTCCCTTACAAATACAATCTCCAACGGTTTAAGTGTAGCGTCAATCGACATCTCCAGTTGCCTTGATCTATCCACTTCCCTTCTCCACATCCTTTCATTTTTCATTCCTATCTGCTCTCGCTCCAAAACTTCTGTAACCCTCTTGCCTTGATCGACCCACTGTCTTTCTCTTTCTCCACATCCTCTCCTTTACCACTCCTATATGCTCTTCCTCCAACCCTTCTTTAACCCCTTGCGTGATAGTGGCCTCCATCCTTGCTTGGGGTGATACGCTTAAAAAAAATATATATACATATGCATATACATTTTCAAATACTTACACATACATTTACATATCTCCACACATAATTAAAAAATACGCTTTTAAGTAGGCGCCTGAGGTGGTCGTCAGTGATGTTTTGACTTGGTTCATCAGGGAGTTTCGGGTCTTTCAACATCATACTCCCCATCACCATATCGACCCAATCAGGGGAGATCTAACCCTGATTCCCCCTCACTTTTAAAACGCTAAAAGTTACTCTGGCCTTTTTAAAGAATTCTACGAAGAAAGACCACGTATTCCGCACATCCGATTGGCTCTTTGTACAACCAATCAGCTGCGCGAACTATTTTTTAAATGGCCCGCAGTGGGGACTAGCTTTTTTTTTTTTCCTTGGTGGATAGCAGCTTCAATGGATAACCGAGGAGGTAATCTTAATATTCCTAAGTTTAATCCCTTCCCTAAGTGTTGCATCGTTTAAATATTGCCGGTTGTATATTATTTGGGTTTTTTTTTTGGGGGGGGGGAATTAAACTCAACCCTACTATTACATTTATCGTTTAGCTCAATTCTTAAAATTTGTTACAGGTTAACTTTAACTGGATTGGTTTTATTCGCTATATTTAAATAATTGTCCATGAACATAGTCTATTTCTTTACACACAATAATAAAATTAGAAAGAAAATCGATAAAGTAAAGTAAGCAACATAATATTCCTTACCATTAAACTATTTACAAATTTAAGGTCGTTTAAATAATGTAGACTACGAAATGCTCCTGGAATATAATAATTATTATACTTCACATTATAAAACTACACACACACATACACACACACATACATTATAAATACACACACACACACACATGTATACATATATGAATCGCTTAAAAGTAAACCCTATAAACTAATAATATAGAATAGAAATAATAGACAAACGATTTAAAACAAAAATCGAGAGAAAAACTCTATAAATACATTATGTACGTGTTATAATTCCGATTAAAAACAAAACAAAAAAAAAACGCTTAAGGTAAATAGTAATTTAAACTACGGCGTATAAAAAGGGTTTAACATAAAAATATATTTACAAATAACACAATTTACCAATTGACATATGTTCGTTGACTATACCTGTACAAATCAAGTCATGTATTTAAATACATATATATATATACATACATATATATATATATATATACACACATATATACATACATATATATACACATACACACACATATATATGAAAACGCTGTCAATATTATGTTACCATTATATAATAATTATTTACAGATTTAACCGGCCTTAATAATTTTACTTTGTAGTCCAAGAGCTATCACGCTTAATCCATAACCATTTTCCTGTCCTTTCTGCTGCATTAGTTATGGTCCGAATGGCCTTTCTTTTGTTAGCACCTGCTAAGCCAATATCAGTTAGGGCTTTGCAAAGCGACCTTGCAGCAAAATCCCTTACACCCACCTCGATTGGTAAACAACTTGATTTCCATCCATTGTTTTTACAACTCGTTTTTAATTCGTCGTATTTTAACATCTTCCGTTCGTGGGCTTCTTCTGCATGCTCTTCCCATGGCACTGTCAGTTCCCACATTATTACTTTCTTAATATTGTTAGAGAAAAATACTAAATCTGGGCGTAAAGATGTTTGCACGATGTGGTCGGGGAATTTTAATCTTTTCCCTAAGTCGACCCTTAATTCCCAGTCCGTTGCTGGTGACAGGATATTTGCTATGTTCTTGTTCTTTTTGGGGGGTTTCTCACCAGCTCTATGAAACTCTATGGCTCTTTTATCTAGGTTTAAGGTATTATTGCTGATGGCCGTACTAACTATCTTTGCTATATCCTTTAATATTTCATCATGCCTCCATCTATACCGGCCTTCCTTTAGGGCTGTCTTACAGCTACTTAGAATATGCTTTAGAGTTCCATGACGCGAACACAATTGGCATAGTGGCGATTCTGTTTCATACCATAGGTGGAGGTTGGTAGGACTGGGAAGGATGTCATATACAGTCTTAATAAGGAATTTTATGTTGAATCATTATTCCATATGTCCGACCATTTTATTTTCCTGTAAATAATAGATTCCCAATTAGTCCACGCACCTTGTTGCCTTAGTGCTACCATCTTTGCTACCCTTTTTTCCTCCTCACCTTTGCATACTTCTTCTTGTATTAAAAGGTTCTTTTCTTTACCTTTAGCTCTGTCCACCCGAATGGTAGGAAAAAACCCTAAGCCTGCTCGTCCCGTAGCCACAGCGCCTAATATGGCCTTTTCGCGGAGCCTTTCTTTCGCGACACGCAATTCGTTCTCTACTCTCCATTTCCTTCCTGAGTGGATTTCTATGCCTGCTCCAGCCACCTTTGGGTCTTTGGATAACTTGTACTGCATTATTGTTCTGATTTTGGTGACTCTGAACTCCTCTACTAGACTTCTAAAAGGAAGTTGCAGAGCATTGGTATTACCGTATAGAGCAGCACTAGTTAAACTCTTCGGTAAACCTAACCATCTTCGGAGTCGCATGTTAATCCTTTTTTCTAACTGTTCTATATGAGATGTTGTAAACTCATAGATAGATAATGGCAATAGGATTTTGGGAAGAATGGCATGCTGATAGATCCAAGCTTTAAATCGGCCTGGTAAACCGGACTTATCAACCCTGATTAACCAAGTCTTTAGTTTGTCTTTTGTTTCTTGGATTGCTGTTGTGTCTTTTAGAGAGTGATCTATTCGTTTTCCCAGGCTTTTTACGGGCTTTTCCCTAATTGTTGGTATGTCTCCCCCGGATAGTCTGAATCGCTCCTTATCTAATACGTTCCCTTTCCTTAAAACGAGTGATCTCGATTTCACAGGGTTGAAACTCATTCGGGCCCATGTGATATGCTTTTCAATCCCCTTTAGCAGCCATCTCGCGCCAATAACGGATGTAGTAGTTATCGTCATATCATCCATATAGGCTCTTATAGGAGGTTGCCTTAGTCCCGACCTAGTGACCGGCCCTTTACATTCTGTTTCTGCCGATTTAATTAGCATGTTCATGGCTAAACAGAAGAGGTTTCGCTGAGATTGTACATCCCGTTATGATGCCTTTCTCCAATTTATGCCATGCCGACGCAGTATTTTCTGATAATGTTCTCAATTGGAAATTGTTGTAGTAATCAGAAATTAATTCAGTTATTTTGCTTGGTACATAATGGCGGTGGAGAGCGGCTTCCACTAGTTTATGTGGTATTGATCCGTAGGCGTTTTTAAGATCTAACCACACGATTGCTATATCGCCCCTATTTCTCTTCGCTTCTTTTAATAGTTGCGACACGACCCCTATATGCTCCATACATCCCGGCATTCCTGGTACTCCACCTTTTTGTACAGAGGTATCTATGTATTCATTTTTAAGAAGGAAATCTACCAAGCGTCGGTTTAAGATGCTGAAAAATATTTTACCCTCCGTGTTCAACAGGGAGATGCATCTGAATTGCTCTATCTTTCTGGATTTCTCTTCTTTAGGGATCCAAATGCCTTCAGAGTGTCTCGATTGTCCTGTTATTTTCCCTCTTCTCCAAATAACTTTCATTAACTTCCATAACATTCGACGGAGTTTTGGACAACGTTTGTAAACTGTGTAAGGCACTCCGTTTGGACCTGGTGTTGCGGCCGTTCTGGCTGCTGTAATGACTGAATTAATTTCCATCCAAGTTGGTTCTTTCAAGTCAAAAGGCGTTGATGGTGTATTAGGATTTATCAGGGACGTATTTTCTACAAGATCTAGCTGTCTGTTTGGATCACTCAGAGTTTCTTGGAGGAAAGCATTAATTTCACTGGGGGTACTCTCCAAGTGTCCACTTCGATTTTCCCCTAACAGCTTCTTTGTAAAATTGAATGGATTAGAGAGAAATGCCATCCGTTTCTTCGCCCTTTCTTTCCTCCTTCGTCTATGCCATTCTGCTCTACGTAACGACTTCATATTTAAACGAATTAGGTCTCGAAGCTCCCGTAACGGTTGTCTTTCTTCGGGTTTCGCGATTTTGTATTGTTTCCGAAGAGTTTTGAGTTCCGACCTAAATTGTTTAATTTTTAATTCCCTCCTATTTTCTTTGCTAATACCTTTCTTTTCCTTCCGATACTCATATCCAAATTGTCCTGCTGCATAACTAATGATGATTTTGGACATTGTCGTTAGTCGTTTATCCACCGAGCCTCTTGATGTTATTTTAAGGATCTCGCTGATGTCCACGTCGAATTCGTGCCAGTCGTGTTCATTACTGGCTGGGGGCCATTTTATCTTTCTTCGAAATGGAATATCAGGCCCTACTCGAACCTCTGCTTGGAGGGACTGGGCACTGTGGTGAGCTTCCCGGCCCTGCGCCTCCTGCGTCTCACCAGAAAAAATTCCTGCGCGCTGCTGTTGGTTCGACCGCACCTGACACCTCATTTTTGTCTGATGGATTTTAAGACCGCGCATGTTTTTACATATTTTCCCACATGGGCATATCAGTCTCGTTCTCCGTAAATTCGTAGCTTGGTTCGTTTCCGTTTCATCCGGCCTAATGGGGATCTCATTCTCCCCCCCTCTCGGGATCCCCTGGGGGTATTTATTCGAATGAGTTTCTGTAGCGTTTTCAGAGTTGCGTAAGTCGGGTTGCTAGCCCAGAAATACAGTTTGTGGTCTCTCATCACCGTCAATTGGCTTTCCAATTTGTCAACCAGTCTATTCCTGGTTCGTCGTCCGGTCTGTTCCCGGATGACACACATTCATATTCATACCAATTTAAATTTTTTCCTTAAATTTTGCAGTTAACGTTATGTGGTGAATAAAATGTTTAAATTTTAAAAAATATATTTAATTTTAATATTTTTACCATCATGACAAATGGTTAAGGAGTAACATAGCTTAAGTGATCAATTTAAATTCAGATTATCTCCAGATAAGTAAAATTTCCAATCTTACAAGTCTAATTAGAAATTATTTAAAGAGAAAGTAAGATTAAACGGTAATAAAAAAATTCTGTCCTTCCATTAGAACTCTGTCTATATACACACAGACACACACACACACACACACACACACACATATATATATATATATATATATATATATATATATATATATATATATATATATATATATATATACATACACCCATGTATACCTATATATTTCATATATATTTTTATATAATTTATCAACCGAAAAGAAAAACAAACATTAGATCGCATGAGAAATTGCATAAAAAACTAAATAAAAGCACCTTGTCTGTAGTTTTTAATGAAATGTGCATGAAAGAAGGATTGCTGCCTAAATACACATATTCCTATATATGCATATATATGCATACATCTATATCCTACACATATATTCTGATATATCACATACATGAATTCATAAACACTCATATATATATATATATATATATATATATATATATATATATATATATATATACATATATATATATATATATATATATATATATATATATACAAACATACATGCAACCCCATATACATGAATCGATACATATACACATATACCTACCTAAAATTACGAATACACATATACATATATATATTTACACACGCACCCATAATATATATATATATATATATATATATATATATATATATATATATATATATATATATGTACATATACACATATACACATGTATATACACATAAATCCACTAATCCACATATCCACGTCCATATACATATTTGTATACATAAAATTATGTATCCGCACACATGTGTGCATATAATCATCTTCAAATATAAAAATAATCCAGTATGTACCATCGTATATAGTTTTTTTTAATGTAGTGAGTTAAAGTGAGATGATTTCTATGTATGCATTTCAAAATCATCTCGTTATGTTGTTTTAGTAATTTTATCAGGATCATTATGCTTTATCATTGGATCTTCTTTTTTATACACAGTTCACATCGGTCTCCGAAATTTATTGGAGTTCGAGCCCTAGAGACGATACTCCATTTCACTTCTTCTGGGGTGAAGCCGTTCTCCAATAAATCCCAGTAGTGTTTCGATAGTGCTGTTTGTTTTTTTTTTTAGATTCATTTGTAAAGGACTGGCGATGGTTGTTTTCAATTTCCCGCAGATATTCATATAATATTTCTTTTTTTCTTTTTGCTTTACGTTGTCCTTGGGGAAAACTGTAGCTTCGTATATCACATTTTCTGCCATGCATATTCCTCCTACTGGACAATCAGATCCTGTTCTGCAATTACAGATAGATTTATCTTTTTTTCAATTTATTTGCATTAAAATCCCTTTGTAATTGTTTATTGTGAAATTCCTTAATAATTTTTTACTATTTTTTCTACATTGCTCATGCATGAATAATAATTTTTAGATTCATCTTATTAAACATCTTTTTCAAGAGCTCATCTTTGCTAAAATGCTTATCTATTAGCTTTAGGAAGTATTTTCCTATATTGATATTATATATTTTACAGAAAGGCGGGTTGAACCATATAATCTTCCTTTTCCTATTTTTGGACTTAGTGGATGTGCTATTAATTGGTTTATTTATATAATTTAATGTTTGCTTAAATTTACTTTTTAATAGGGCTTGATTATATGTCGATTTGTTTTGGTTAAAAATTGTTTTACTAGAAGACAGTTTGTTTATTCTTGTATTTACTGTATTTGGAATTTGGTTTATAATTGCTTTCGGGTGGTTTGAGTTAATATTTATGTCTATGGCCGATTGGCTTTCAACATGGAAGGGTTTTGTAGTTGTTATTGTAGAGATTAAATGTAACGTCTAGAAAATTTACAATTTTTAGGTTGGATGATATTTAGATTTTAAATTCCAGAAATTTGAAGGCCTTAATTATTTTCTTCTGCAGTTGGGATGTTAGAGGACCATTGGTATTAGGTATAACAATAAGCCCATTATCTCTGTACAGCCCTACGTTTTGAGGGTTTATGAATCTGCTTAGGATATCTAAAATGTATATACGTCTTAAATGTTCTATTTGGGATGAATCATATGCTCCCATTGGGACATCGAAATTATCTCTGTTTTCTTTTATCCAAGTAGTGTCATTAAGCCTTAGTATAGACTGTCTAGAAGCCATTATGATTTTCTTCGTCAGTAATTTTAGTATAATTTTTAGCAAAACTTAAGCTATTTTCTTATAATTTTTTAGAAATGGAGGGGTAGAAGTCGATAATATCTAATTGAATAAAGGAGGCTTTAGTTTTAGATTTTAGATTTTGGAACCGGTTAATGGTGTCCGAGGAATCTTTCCAAAGTTTTAAGGGGTATTTATTTTAATATAGATGTGTTTATTCTTTTTAGGATATTTTTAGAAATTAGGTCTAACTCTACATTTGTCTGGAATGTAGATTATTTTGAAAGTTTGGTTTATGGTCTGTAGGTAGGCGTCTTTTAGATGAGTTATACCCATTCTTGCCGCAATATTATATTTATAGGCGAATTTAGCAGTTTCTCTGTGTATGGAGGATAAGTGTCTAGAGTTTCTATTTTTTATAAGAGTTAGAGACTTTATTCAGAATTAGATGTTGGTATTCATATGGATCAATTTTGTAGATATTTTGGTATTTATCAGCTCTGATGATCCATAGTTTTTTTAATTTTTTGATATTTGCAATGTCCTTTTTGTTTGAATTGGAATAGGTCGGGTGTCTTTCTAAAAGATATATTTTTGATTAAATTAATCAAGTCGTGTTCAAAGGGTTCTAATAATTTATTACTGGGTGGAGTGTTTTGGGATTTCAAGTAAAATGTGTCATTATGGATTTTTAGGTTTGTCTTGTGGATTTAAATAGAAGTAGATTTTCCACCTCATTCTTTTAATGAGGTCAATATTTTTTTCCGTTAAGATTCAACAGAAGGGTAAGGGATTTTTTTGCATTACTTTGAGAGTTCATAAATATTATATTTTTTGGTTTAAACATTCAAACTTATATAAAAAATTATAATATTTTTACGGTGTTCTTGATGATGTCTTCCTACCAGTCTAACGGTGCTTTCTTAAATCTTTCAATTATAACTTCGGTTGGGAATTTCTCATACTTCACCTTTCACAGAATCTAAAAGTTCTGAGATTTATCTCCCTTGATATACATATTATTTGTTTTTTTTTGTTTTTTGTTTTATATTTATTGAGTAATCCGGTGTAAATCTATCCATTGTTTGTTGAAAGTGTGGATCCTTACGGTAATCCGATGGGAGGTGATCCAATGAGAGCTCAACTTGATTTAATAATGAGCTAGTAGTTAAGTAATGAAAATTTTGGTAATCTGTATGGATAATCCCAAAGAGAATGAAATCCTGAGAGTGCAGCAATGTTAATTCAGAGCGAATAATTCCTTCCTCAGTATTAAGTATTATAATAAAAAAAATATAAAAAGAAATTTTAAGACTCTCCCTTCCCTCTCTAAACTCGACCATGTCTCTCACACCATCCTCTCTATGTCAACTTATATAAGCATAATACTGCCCGTCAAAAGTGTAAATTTTAATTTCATTTTTTGTTTCACCTTTTGAAAGTGATGTCTGAAGATCCAGGGAAAAATAAAAGTCTCCGGTGAAATAAATTATTACAATGGAGACATAAAGTGGTCTGTTTTTCTTTAAATTAAATTATTCGCTCTGAATTAATATTGAGCTCTCATGATTTCATCCTCTTTGGGATTATCCATACGGATTACCAAAATTTTCGTTACTGATACATATATATATATATATATATATATATATATATATATATATGTAAACTTACGTCCTCTCTATTTAAATCTATTTTTCTCTTCTGTCGGTATATATATATATATATATATATATATATATATATATATATATATATATATATATATATGTAAACTTACGTCCTATCTATTTAAATCTATTTTTCTCTTCTGTCAGTATATTAAATAGATTTAAATAGATTTAAATCTATTTTTCTCTTCTGTCGGTATATATATATATATATATATATATATATATATATATATATATATATATATATATATATATATATACCGACAGAAGAGAAAAATAGATTTAAATCTATTTAAATCTATTTAAATTTATTTTTCTCTTCTGTCGGTATATATATATATATATATATATATATATATATATATATATATATATATATATATATACCGACAGAAGAGAAAAATAGATTCAAATAGAGACCACGTAAGTTTACCTATAGGAGACGCTTTCGGCCAACACTTTTTCAAAGGGAGAACGGTGTCATATAGGATAAAATACTCAAAGTCACAATTGTAAATAGTAATGCTTCTGACTCGTTCAAGTTTTCAAATTTCGCTAGAATTTCGGAAATCGGTTCAGATAATAAACTTACAGTGTCTTTTGACATCGTCATTTTGTTTATCAATGTGCCTCTTAAGATTTAATCCAAATTGTGTAGAAGAGATTGGTTCTTATCTTTTTCAAGGCTAAACGTATGTAAGCTATTGTAACCGACTCAAGTGAAATTCAAGTTCATTCTCCTATTTTTCATTCCAAGCCGTTATCAATCACACTACCTTGAAGATGAGCTATAAAATGCAATTTTTAAAAAAAGAAGGAAATCGTCAAAGCTTGAAAACCCGGCTATGTTTTGCGTCCAGACACATGGGATGCTAGAAATTAAATTTATCATTCGTGTTTTTTCAACTTTACTCTTGATGTTTAATTGAATTTTGTTCCCCCACCTCTTCACATTTCTCATTCCAAGGCGTTATGCTTCACACCACTCACACATAGAAACTTACGTGGGTAAACAATGCTCTCCAAAATATGCTATTTTTTTTAATGGTAACTGTAATATTAGCAGTTTCATTTTAGGAAACATTCGATATTCATTGACCAAGCAGCCATTACCACAGTCGGTTGAAAATAATAAAAGCTCTCATAAAACAATGTTCAGTAGCTATTATCGCTCTTTTCCAATTTAGGTGGTAGCTGGGTTCCTTTCAAACGTTTTATTTGAAACATCAACAGCTTGTGTTATTATTTTCTCTTCCAGTGGCATGTGGTAGCCTTTTTACTTATTACTGTTGTTAAAATACTCAAGGGATGTGCTTTCTGTAATTTGTTACTGTTACTTATTATTCTTTAGCGCCAGTCCACAAGCGTGGTCTTCGCTAAGATGCTTCACTCACTCAAAGTCAGTTTTAACTGTTGATATGAGAAAGCGGCTTTATGCAACGGACAGTTTAAATATTTCTGAACAGGTTCGGCACCATTCCTGACATCCATATGAATGTTTCGATTTGACTAGATTATTTAAGAACAAGACTCGAATTTTATATTTAATATTTGGGTTTTGTGGCACATCGCGCTGTTGGGCCAAACTACGTAGCTTTAAGTAATAATTATCTACATTTTATCCCTTCAGTCCATATTGCTTCAAGGTTTGTCATCCTCTGTGAGCATTAACAGCCATACAGGACTATTAGCATTAGATAGCAGTTAAATCTGTATTTATTTTATCTATGGAAAAAATACCTATTTATTAATATTTTGAGTTGTAACCATATCTATTAACATTTCTTCTTATATTATGTGCCGTATCCCTTCGAAAAGTTAGTGGATTATGGCTCTCTACAACTTCCTGTTATTTGTAGCTCTTATCAGTGATTGTTTTTTTTTCTTTTACTGTCGTTCCCAATTCCTCATCTTCTATCCATGTACATAATTTCGGTAAGTAGTTTACAGGGTTTTTTTTACATCTATTCCTATTGCTTTCATTATGTCTTGTGTGTGTTAAATTCTCCAAGCTTTCTTTCCTTATTACCAATGTCCCAAAAATACAATCTATTTCTGACTTTAAGTATGGGCGTCCTTTTTGCTTCTGTTATCGGTAAAACGTCCTCGTTACTTTCATTCTCCTTCCAATGGTATTTTAATCAACCTTCTACATAACTACATTTCTGTTTCCTTAAGTTTTCTCTTAAAGGATGAGCAACTTGTCCAGCATTCATTATCATCTAGGAGAACCGATATTACATAGCAGTTCAGCAATCTATTTATTTCTAAAGATTGTTTTTCTGTATTTGCCTATCTTTTGGAAAACGTTGTAAAATGATACAGTGTAACTCTTAGGTAAAAGTTCAAGTGAAAATAAAAGTTACTGGTTCATTGATCCAGTCCTTATATATAGCGTTGGTATATGCAAATTGTAATTGGTGGATATGTATTGTATTTTGACTCTCTCTTTGTGTCTGTGCGGGTATTTGCTTGTTCATGTGCGTGTTTGTAAAGCGTGAGGAACAGAGAAAAAACGTTCGATTTTAGCCAAGTATGCGTGAAGTGCAAATTTATATACCCTATAAGGCAGTACGTTAAACACCAAACAACGATTACCTATTATGTATCGTTCAATTATTCCCGCCTACCGATAACTGAACTATCTATTTCTAAAAAAAAAAAAAAGAAGCAGACAACAAAATATCAAAAATTGAACAAGAAATGAAAATGGAAAAAATTTAACAATGTCTTCCCTCGATTTGTTTTTTAGCTTATTTTTTTATATTATTATTTTTTTTTAATATGAAACGTCTTACTAAATGGAACATGGAGGCTGATGGAAATTGATATTCAGTACAGAAATAGTGATCATTTTCAAACGGGCTGCGCACTCATTTGACACAGACCAATCTCACTTGCTTTTTCTATCATGGAAATTCGAAACTAAGTTTTCTGGCTTTTCTATACAATTCTCCTTCTTAATACGTTTTAAAGTGATATCCAATGCTTCCGAAGCAATGGTGGATTTGTATTCATAAATATACCTATTTATATGGAAAGATGTAATATATCAAATTCTCTACTTATTTTCCCATTTCCTGAAGGTTTAAGTGGCTTTTGGTTTTTTTCGCAAGAAGTAATAATATTTGATAAACGTTTGTATGTACCAACTGACAACCTATAGCCATCATTCTATAGAGAATAAAAAGCAACAAACGGAAAAAGAAGCAAGTGGTCCGTGCGCATTATTCCCAGTCATCTACCTAAGATCATTTTTACTGCAGCTATTTTTGTCTGTTCTTCAAACGAGTTAAGTACCATTTCATTTATTTTAGGCGCTTTGTTTATTTCTCAAAGTTACATATCTATTACAGGTTATATATATATTGGAACAGTTGGTATGACGTTTGCTTGATAACTTACCTATCAGGGTTTCAGTTCTCGGTAGTGGATGTGCACTGCTGATGAGTCCCAAATATAGGACGAAACACCCGTCCAGTGTTTTCTACATTCTGTTGAGGTTTCTTTCATACTCAATGAATTACTTTATATATATATATATATATATATATATATATATATATATAACCTGCAATTGATATTATATAAATATATATATATATATATATATATATATATATATATATATATATATATATATATATATATATATATATATATATATATATATTAGGAGATTAAACAAAAACAATGTAAGAATCGCTACACAAATGCAGTCGTGTTCCAACGCATAAGAATTCGTCTCCTCAGGCGATTTTAACGTACGTATATATATATATATATATATATATATATATATATATATATATATATATATATATATATATATATTGTCATTCACAGACAGACTGTTTCACTGTATCACAGCTTATCAGTGTGAGTAGACGTCCAGTAGCTAGGATCGAAACACGACTGAATTGGCGTCAGTCGGAGAACCTAAACCTAAGCCGATGGCGCACAGTCTGGAATGAAGGTGAATTTAAGTTTAATTTTTATAGATAGATAGATAGATAGAACCAGAGCATATCAGAACGATAATGTTTTTAAAGCAAGCAGTTATTTAGAAGCGCAACCTACCTGAAAAGCTTGTCGGAATGAATGGCAGAATGGAAGGGAAAGAGACAAACGATAATGAATGCTACAATGGAGAGGCGGCTGTGGAGAGCCATGAAGTAACACGGCACATAGGAGATGAAGAATTAATAATGATATTAGTACCATGCATAAAATCAGAAAGTGACAGTAAATCTTTCTGGGACGCATAATGATATAAGGTCAGTAAACTTGATATTCACAGTATATGATGCCAAGAGACACAGAAAAGTAGCGAGTCATCTACCTACAGAACATATGTAAATATTAGGCCGAACATAGAGTTGGGGATATATTATTGTTCTGGGCCAGTTGTTTGTGCTTCGGAAGAGAGTATATCGGGTAATATAACGCATGCGAAAAACAAAAACTCGAAGAAGAATGATCCACTTTATATTTTCAGTTTTTATTTCTCGTTTCGTTGCATAATGTTGTATCCTTAAAGGGCTTACAAACTAACAAAGGTGGTTCTCGAGTGAAGGAACAGCAACACGCGCGTAGATGAAAGAATAAATGTTTATTCTAAAAGAGAATACACTACTGATAGACACTACAGAAAAACAGTTGAATCATCATCATCACTTGATAAGACACCAGAAGTGTTGAAACAAAATGGCTATTTTTGTAGTGATTTTATAACATATTTATGTTATAATATTTAAATAAATAATTATATCTGCTCTACTCTGTATTGAGCACTCTTTTAAGAATAATAATTGTTGGTTATTGGAATTTATTCCGTATATACCAATGCTATACTTGTATATATATATATATATATATATATATATATATATATATATATATATATATATATATATATAACACCGAACCAAATGTCCTATATATGTATATATATACACTGTATTGGGGCAGCAGATTATTATTCATACATATATCGTTAAATATATCAGACAACGAATGTCTATCATGAGCCGTTCTCTGTGTATTTGCTTTAATTTCAGAAAACAAAGACAAAAATTGCTATACTTGTATATATATATATATATATTGCTATACTTATATATATATATATATATATATATATATATATATATATATATATATATATATATAAATATATATATATATATATATATATATATATATATGGAAATAGAGATAGGTAGGGAGTGAAAGCAAAATTGTCCAGTTATAAAAATAAGCTTTGGACCGTTGTATCAGAGAAATGGCCAAATATATTCTTCGAGGTTTTTATAACACTACTGGATTCTACTTTGAACAATAAGAATACATTTAACGCAAAATTGAAAGGATTATCCCTCTTGCTGCTGTGTCCGCCTGATCCAGTTTTCTTCTCTATTGTTTCCTATTTTTTTAAACTTATTCACTGTTCTTTTGGTGGTTCTTGAATGGACTGTGAAGATGGAAGCCAGAGCATGAATGTTGGCACCATTACCGAAGGCCTGAATGGACATTTTCGTTTTACCATTGTTCAGATAGGGAGACAGTGGGGTTGACACACAATGATTTAAACTGTTCTCTTTCTAGCTGAAGAGCTCAAAGTGATTTTCAGTGATTCTCACGACAAATGGTGTCAAGATGCCTAAACGTCCTATCAGAATAATACATGGGAAAAAAGAACTACAATTAGTTTAGTGACTTTTTAGAAATTAAACAATTATGGATGGACTATTACCGCGTGCTTTTACATGATTTGGACAATTTTTCTCTTACACCTTGTTATATATATATATATATATATATATATATATATATATATATATATGAAGAAATATAGTCTTAAAGTGTGCTATAATTATGGGATAAAGTGCTCAATATCAGGTATAGAGCGTGTGTAAATATAAAAGTGGACATGGAAGTCAGCACTTAGAGGCGACTGTCTGTTTCATGCTAGTACAATCGTCAGGCAATATATATATATATATATATATATATATATATATATATATATATATATATATATATATATTAATGTGTATTTCTTTTCAAATATAGATACTTGGCAAATAAATGAAAACTATGAACTTAAGGTTAAATATTGAAAAATAAAACTAGACAGGTATAGTTAAGAATTTTCCCAGCAGATTGCAGATCCTTTAAAGATTATATTCAAATAAAACTTCATGGGATATCATATTCATGTGTACTACATGATCTCCACAAATTCATAAATTAAACTGAACAAAGATTCAACGATATTTTTATAAGGACTCAGGTCCTGTGAGGCCGTGATGATATTCAATTCTCTACCGATCCAGGAAATAAAACTTTATATTACCAGATAGTTTACGTCATATTAGAAACAAACTCATTAAAACATCAGCAAATGTCCAAAAGTTTATTTGTTCGTATACATAAATAAGTAATGCGGTAAGATAATTTTCACATCTCCTATCACCGCAAACAATGGGAGGATATTTGAAATTTTTACCTTCAACTATTCAGTTTTGCTTGAGTCAAAATATCGCATAATTACTAGATAAGAAATAATTGTCTATGCACACTGTTATATTAATATAATAATAATAATAATAATAATAATTTATTAATAATATGAATTAATTGAAATAGAAAAATCGGTATATACACACATACCCAACCAGAGACCTAAGGTCAGAAATGGCTTCACTGATCATTTTATCCAATAGAACAAAACCCCTAATTTTAACACATATTTTACATAGATAAAGCTCTTCGTAATGTGAGAGCCGTATTTTTTAGTACAATGTTTATGTGTTTCTTTCAGTCATGGATTACCACGAATCTTTCGATTTCTATCGGAACTGTTTCCAATCAATCCGATTGCTCCAAATACAAATGGCATTATTGAAGGCCTCATGTGCTCATGAGGTTTCCGTTTGAAGATCCTTAAATTTTGATAGATCTTTTTAAAGATCTCCAAAGATACATTACAATCTGCCATGTCAATAAGAAAGCACATTCTATTTTTATGGTCTTTGGTTGGGCGATGAGCTTTGATTATTCTGTTCGTGTGTATTGTAAAGTCCCATAAATATGTTGTTGTTGTTGTTATTATTATTATTATTATTATTATTATTATTATTATTATTATTATTATTATTATCAGAGTTCTTTTTCACTGTTTTCCTATTACATTCCAAAGGAAACCGACAACCTCGCATAAAGACACTAACGGTTTTAATATTAAAGACTGTTCAGTCTTTCATTCTGACCTAAAGACGCCAACCTAACGCAGATAGTGAAATGCATTGTTAGTAAAAAAGTGTTTCCAATTCTTTCCAATATATTTGTTATGAATAAGCAGAGGCTCAATTTAGTTAAAAAAAAAAGCAGGAAAAAAGATTATGTAATAAAACCATTCTCAGTTTCGAAGACGATTTTCGATCAGGTATCTATAGCGGTTTCAAGCCCTGATTAAGTAATTCTCGGTCCCACCGGTCATCAATTCCATGAAAAAAGTTCATTAACAAGTCCTTCTGATATCTGTAGGGTATTCTCTGTTTCAAGGGATCCACTGATATAGTCCTCAAGAAAAATGTAAACTAAAGATCTAATAGATGTTCTGGGTGACATGATTTTGGAAATTATCGGAAACTCACTACTGGGTCAAGTGGGACGTATTATCATTAGGATAAATATCCTAGCAGTGCTAGTACGGGCGTCTTCTCGATCAAGTTCTTGACTTACGTTGTAAATACGCCTGAATGCAATCGGTCGCATTGGCTCCGAAATCATACATAAATAATTTCATTTCCTGCGACAAACAGAAAACTGCTAGTTTAATGATCTTGCCTAGGCAGAAAGTGAAATTATGTTATAGCGGTTCATTTGGTGGTCTTCCAGTTCTGGCACATGATTAAATTATTAGCATATATAAGGGGCGGCTAATTGTTTTCGGGGTACATCTTTTTCCTAAGAAATCCCTGCTGTGGACGACTGCTCAGGTATATTTGTGTTTGTCTAACACCCACTATACCCAACTGTAGTTTATGCTGCAACGTTACTAAGCGGAAATGAATAACAATTTCGAGGTGAGCGTGTGTGCATAATCTGCCTTGACCAAATGATTGAACAATGCAAGTACTCTAGGCCAGTTATAAGTTTGTGTAAATAATTGTAAACTCCTAATATATATATATATATATATATATATATATATATATATATATATATATATATATATATATATATATCAGTGAACACTGAAGTTAACACTCAGAGGCGACAGGCTGTTTCATGCTAGGCGCAGTCGTCAGGCGGCCTGACGTTTGTGCCTGGCAAGAAACAGCCTGTCGCCTCGGAGTGTGGACTTCAGTATTCACTTTTATATTTATATTTACATACGCTCTATCTCTGATATTGAACAGTATATCCCAAAATATAGCACACCTTAAAACTATAGTTCTTCATATATATATATATATATATATATATATATATATATATATATACAATCTGTTTCGCCTTATTTATTGAATGGCCCTCGTGTATATATATATATATATATATACACGAGTTCTACTTATTGTAATGAGCACTTTTCCCTTTCAATTTAGGTTACTCTGTCGGTGTTTATTTTCTTTTGGCTACATTTTGTGGTACTGGTTGATTATTTTCAAGCGGCATGGATCTTTTCAACCTTTCCATTTTTTTTTGTTTCTTTTTCCCTGATACTAATTTGTCCAATATTTTTTATTTACAAATTCTATTATCTTTTTTTTTTACACGGCCCGAATAAAGTTAAAATACACACACACACACACACACACACACACACACACACACACACACACACACACATATATATATATATATATATATATATTTCTGTGGTGTTGTCTGTATGCTTGTTCATCTGTGTGTGTGTATGTGTGTGTGTGTGTGTGTGTGTGTGTGTGTGTGTGTGTGTCCTAAGTTTTGGTGCAATCAACAGGAACCCTGTCAAGATACGAAAACAAAATTCACATAGATAAAAATGTTAAAGTGCGGTAAAAACAAAGAAAACTAAAAACAAGGCTATTTAAATAGTGAACGATTTTGTTCAATGTCTAGGTTATCATGGACGCATCCCAAAAGTTGGGCAGGCATTACGAGACAGAAGAGTTTCTGAATACTGATCTGTTACGTCACATCTGTCCTTTACGGCAGCAAATGTTGGACGGTTTCGTCAAAAACGAGACTCCAGGCGACGGATGCTAAGGATATCATGCACCGTGCGTGTGAGCAACGATGACGTCTTAGAGAGGAGCAAACAAAGAAGGGGCTTATACTTAACATCAGGAAGAAGCAGCTGAAGTTTCTGGGACACATAATGAGGAAAGAGGGCCTGGAGAATCTGATACTCACTGATCGAATAGAGGTAAAGAGAGACAAAGGTAAACATCGCATGACATACCTAGCGGGCTTGAGCAAGTGGATGACAGAACTTGGTCTGGTGGAGATGGCAGAGGGAAGTAACTTGTTAAGAACTGCAAGATATAGAGGTAGGTGGCGAGTCATGGTCGCCTACGTCCTGAATGGACATGGCACATGAAAAGAAAGAAGTGTCACATCGGAAAAGAGACGATTTTCGGGCCGTTATTTTGATTGTCTTACATTTTGTCATTCGATCACCCATACGAATTACCGTAAGCTACATTTTCTTCGGAAATAAAAATACTGAAATAATTTTTATTTGGCTGTTTATCCAATCGAAAAACAATCCAAGTTAACTCTTATTAGCACGTTTTGTTTTTAACTAATTTTCCCCTATATTTACATAGTTTGTTCTTACAGCCACATCATGTTGAAACACCGGTTCCTGTACGATCATCGAAGTTAAGCAACGACGAGTATTTTCTGTACCTAGGTGGGTGACCGCTTGGGAATACTAGGTGCTGTAAGCTTAGATGTGGGAGTGGTGTAACGGAGAATGTCTCCATATTTTTAATCGGAGAGACGAGTTCCAATTCTGGTTGGGTTCCTTACAGTCACTTACGAGAAAATATCATTGGGAAAGGTATAAGTCCACCTCTTCTTTCACCGCAGCTTTAGGTTAATTAGTAAGACTTGTATCACGAAACCATAATTATATCAGAAAAGAAAGGATGGAAGAAAGAAACAGAGAAAGAAAAAATTCTGGCTTTAAATAACCTGGAAACAGTTGATACGCCGTAGAAAACGAATCAATCAATCAAACTAAATAATATGAGTGAATTTCAGTAGGCGTCTTTCTCTATTGCAATATGACTCTTTAGATTTTTGTATAACATTTTCCATTGTCTTTCATAACAGTTCCTCATAGTTCAAATCCTTTAATTGCTTGATTTTGACATCTCCAATTTGTACCTCGCATCTTCGGCTGCCCCATTTGCTAAAGACCATATATTTTGTCTTCTGACCCTTGAAAGAGCTTTCTTAACTCTTTCATCTATTACCTTGTCCAGGAATTTCTGCAGTTCCTGCAGTCACTTTTGGCTGTCATTTTTGTTAGAATATTTGAACTCTAAGGTAACTAATATTAGGTAAAGTGAATTCCTTGGTAAAAAGAAAAAAAAAGAATCAAACGGGCTTTGGCAGTCTCAACCAAAAATTATCGAAACATTGGCATTCAGTTCTCTGAAAGTATTGGAAAATTTACATTTTTTCTTTACTAATCTTTAATCTATTTTGACTAGGTTGCAAAGTGCGAGGTAAAAATCTCGACAAGTTTAAAGAAACGCCGTGAAATATAATCTTTCACACTGCATGCGAGCGAGAATAAATTTGTTGGAAAAGAGAAAAATCAGTAAGGAAAAATCGGACAAAATATATCAAGCCATTTTAATGATAAGAATAAAAAGATGAAGAAGATTTCTTTACCCATAAATACCATTATAAAGAGATTTATTATTCTTGTTATTTTTGCCTATTTCTCTCTTTATATTTTTGCCATCTTACTTTTTACCTCTCAAATATGTATGTATGTATGTATAGCTGGCCACTTGTATTCGAGGATACCCGCCTTCTAGAGCTGCTAGCCAATCCCTATTGCAGAAGCTTGCTCAGGCAAATTTGTGTTTGTTCAACACCCTCAGAGCCCACCTCTAGATTATACTACAACCATGCTGAGCAGACCTTAGTTTCTGGGAAAGAACGTGTTATCTGGCGTGATCAACAATCAATCTCTCAGTCACGATTACTTGAGATTCCTGCTAGCAGAGCTATTGACGGCACCCAAGGGTTCCGTCAACTCAATTTCACTCACACGGCTTGGGTCAACCCGTGCTATGTGTTTTTTTAAGGGACTTTCCAAAGGTGCCGCACGCTGGGATCGACCCCTCCTGTCCAATAACATCATGGTCTCCTTCCTGACAAATCGACCATGGTGAGATTCGAACCCGAGTCTGATGGTCAGAATACGGACATTCTAACCACTCGTCCACACAAATATATTAATATTTATTTTCCCTATAATTTTAACGCAATTGCTCATCAAATATCTTGTTTTGTTGTTTATGTTTCTTCTTCTTCATCTTCTTCTTCATCTTCATCATCATCATCTTCTTGTTCTTGTCTTGTTCTTTTTCTTCATATTGTTGTTGATATTTTTCTTCTTCTTGTACATTTTGTTGTTGTATTTTCTTCTTCTTCATCTTATTATTGTTTTCGGTGTTGTTTCGATTCTTCATATTAATTTCGTTGTTTTTGCATTTTTCTTCTTCCTCTTCTTGTTCACCATTTTCTTATTGCTTTCTTCGTGTTCATCTTGTTGTTGTCTTTCGTTGTCTACTCTTTCTACTTATTGTTGTTGTTGATGTTTTTATTCATGCTGCTCATCTTCTTGTTCTTCTTTTTCATCTCCTTCTCCTTCTCTATATTTACATATATTGTCCCGTCCGCCATTAAAATCTATTTCAACTCTATCATACTCTTCATAATTCTCTTTCTTTTTTTCGCTTTCGACTTCATTCCTAATTTACCCCCCACCCCCAGTGATGATTGTCTTCTTGTTACTATTTCTCATATCAATGATCATTCTTCCTACATTTTTTTTATTATATAAATCTGCGGCTACACATTAAGTCACGTTGTGTGTGTTTTATTGAGACTAGCTTCTTGGTGCATTTTTTCTCTTTTACTTCTTTAAGCCTTTCTATCTTCTATTGCTTTTCGTCTATTCATATCTTTATTTAGCGTGTTTCTCCCATGAGATATATGGATTTATAATCAATCATGCACGGATCATTTTTGATACAGGGTTGAGTGGAACGTTTGGCCTGACCTCACTCTCGTCTAATAAATCACCTCGACTTGTCAGCGGAAGCACAGCATGTCATTTTCAAAGTCCCTGTCCGACAGCGCGCGGATTTCTGCCTATAGTCTGCCCTCAAAGAGAAGGTTAGAGTTCAAATTAATTCTGCAGAAATTATTATTAATAATAATAAGTGTGGGCCAATACCGACTTTGGAGAATCTGCAAATTTTAACTGCATGAAATTGGTATGGACACACCAATCAGACGTGGTTAAAGATACACGCCCTGTAACGACTTTATGGGACTATACAAAAGACACAGACAGAAAAATCAATGCTAATCGCCAATACATGGTGATCAAAAACCACACAAACAGAATGTTCTTTCTTTTTGACGTGACACTTCCTAAAGATTCTCATGTATCTTCTAAGATCTCAAAAAATAAAAAATAAAAATAAAAACAAAAACAAAAAAACCCGTCAAAATACAAGGAACTGAAAGTGGAAATCCTAATAATGTTATCGTCCTGGGTAAGAAGATAAGCTACGTCCAACACAAGGCCTTTGATCGGGAGGTTTTGAGGAGCGTGGAACCATCTTTTAATTGTTGGTGTTCGCAGGTCCATCCTGACCCGGGGACAATGGTAGAAGGCGTGCGAAGCCGTTTCCTCCAGACCAAGTCCACACGATTCAGTCTGGCAAATCCGCAAAGCTCCATATGACCTTGTAATTGAGAGGCAGCCGATTATGAGCCAACCGCCAGGTAAGCGAAAACTCTGGGTTACTGAGATAATACGCCGCTGGTCCAAACCAGTAAGAGCGAAACTCTTCTTCCGATAAGTCGAGCGGCTCAAGTAGAGAATCCTTCGCGACGCCCTCTGCTAGAAGACGATAGAAGCCCTTCGTAGGCTGTGAAAGGTAACTAGAACGACGAACTACCAGCAAGGCCGATCGACACACGCGAAGGAAATGCGATTGATCCGAGGGCTTACGACGGCGCTCAACTCGCGAGATTGGGGGGGGGGGTGATAGAAAGGATAGGGAACGCGGCCCTAACAATCCCCGCCATAATCGAATCTCCTGTCAATGCGCAGCGTATTAAAGGCAACCTCGAGGCGAGTGTGTGACATTCCACGTATCCCCATGACTCGTCTGTCGACCCGATTCCCGCGTCCCCTTCAGAAAATGGAGAATTGCGAGCTCTCGAGCGGCTTTCTATGGTCGTCACAGAGAAGAAGTACGGACAATCGATAAAGGATAATCGGGAAAACGTAGGTGGCACATGACCGGTCGAGTCGAACTTTGCTCGTACTTCAGGCCATTTTTTCTCCAGCTGGAGGTCAGGTTCAAACCACACTCCAAGAATGCGGACAGGAACGTCCATCCAACCGAAGAGCCACGGAAATCGACCCCCATCCAGGCACTTAACCACGAGCCGGAAGACGCGTCGAGGTTAATCTTGGTCGCTTTCACCTATTCATACCGATCAAGCGCCTTCAGTCCCGCCTCAATGTCGCTGCGGGACGACACAAAAGCAGATATGTCATCGGCGTACGCGGAAACACTATCACGAGCCCCTTCAGGAACGGCGATACAGCGGAGGGGTGGACTGCACGCCCTGTCCGTCAGCCGGGGAAGTAGAAACTCCAGCGCCAACACATAAAGTAGGCGCGACAGAGGACAACCCTGAAGAACCGACATAGACAGCGCAAAAGCGCCCGAGAGCTTCATGTCCACCTGTACAACAGCACTGGGGGAGGGGCATACAGGGGGCTAATCCAGCGGCAGAAGTCGGGTGCGAATCAGGCCGGCTGCAGGACAGCAGAAGGGTAGCTATGGTTAATCCTATCAAAAGCCTTGGAATGATCCAAATTGATCAGAGCGGCTTAATCGTCGTCTTTTAAACCCTCTATAATCGCGCGGATAAGATGCAGATTGCTCTGAATGGTTCGGCCCATCACAAAACGAGTCTACTCAGGACGCAACAGAGACTCGGCAAATGACGGCAAACGATTCTGTAGTATCTTGCCCAAAATCTTTATCTCTCGGTTTAGCAGAGTTATGGGCATGTAATCATCTAGATTCCCTGCAAGAACCTTGCCCTATGTGAATAGCGTGATCACACCCTGGAGAGCCGTTCGGGGAAGGACCGCTGCCGGAAGAAGTTTTTGAAAACGATAGTCAAAATGGGGACAAGATGTGCGGCAGCCTAAAGTACAATTCATAGAGCAAACCATAAGACCGGGCTAATTGCCTGTACCGACCTTCTTCAATGCAGCGTAGACCTCGTGGTCAGTGATATCTACCTCGAAGCTAGCGGCTTCAGTCGGCGAAAGCCTAGGGAATCCAGACAAAATAGTTGAGGAAATCGTCATAACGAAGATCAAGCTCCTTGGTAAAAGCGGCTCAAGAAGTGCCGACGAAAAGCCACGCATAAGAGGTCAGTGGCCCGAAGAGAATATATAGATGTATATAGACATATACATATATATATATACATATATATGTATATGCATATATATATATATATATATATATATATATATATATATATACATATATATATACATATATACATATATGTACATATATATATATACATACACATATATAAACATATATATACATATATAATATATATAGATATATATACATATATACATACATAAATGTATACAAATATACATATGTATATACATATAAAAACATATATATATATATATATATATACATATATATATAAGGATCCGTCTATAGATATGAATATATGTATATATATATATATATATATATATATATATATATATATATATATACATATATATACAAACATATAAAGTTATATTTATAAATATACATATATATACAGACATATGTATATAAATATACATATATACATATAAAAATCTATATATCTACGAACATATATACATACATACATATATATATGTTTTCATGTATATACATATATATACGTATCTATATACATATATATATATAGATAGATACACATATATACAAACATACATATATATATACCTATATATATAAACATATATATACATTTATATATACATAAATATATATAGATATATATATATATATATGCATATATATACATATATATATATATATGCAATTATATGAACATATGTATATAGATAAATATATATATGCATATACTTTGTCCAATCTACAGCCGTTGTGCTTACGGCCATCACTGAATTTGTCTACCAAGCTATTCATAATAACGGTGAAGCTCGTGCCGTGTCCCTAGACATCTCCAAACGTTTGGTAGAGTTTGGCATGCCGGACTTCTTCGCAAGCTTCAGGGTTATGGTATTACAGGTCGATTGTTTGACCTAATACAATCATTCCTGTCAAACCGTGAATGGATGGTCGTTCTCAATGGATTCATCTCCAGCTCCTATCCCACTAACGCAGGTGTTCCTCAAGGCTCCATCCTAGGCCCTACTCTGTTCCTCATATTTATAAACGATCACCTGGCACCATAGATTCCCAAGTCGGCATCTATGCGGAAGACACCACAATTTACTCCTGCCTCAAACACAAATCTAGTGATGCTGACAAAGTTAACATGGCAGTTCGACTCGAAAAGGACCTACAATCGGTTGTGAACTGGGGCAAGAAATGGTTGGTTAACTTTAACGCCTCTAAAACAAAACTGATCACTATTAACCACCACAGGGATCCATACCTGCATCCCATTAGAATGTCTGAAGCTCAACTTCTCGAAAGCTCCTCTCTGCGGCTGCTCGGTCTCACGCTGTCTACTGAACTGAGATGGAACAAATACATTGAGTCAATTGCTTCATCCACCACAAGGAAAGTTGGCTCCCTGTGCCGCGCCAGGAAATTTTTCTCCCCGAAAATCGATCCTCCAAATCTATAAATCAACCATTCGCCCTTGCATGGAGTATTGCTGCCATATATGGTCTGGAGCCCCTTCTGTTTGCTTCAGGGTTCTTGATAAGATCCAGAGACGGATATGCAATGTAATTAGCCCTGATCTGTCATCTCGTCTGCATTCGCTCTCTCACAGACGCGCCGTTGCCTCGCTCTGTCTTTTTTACAAATACTTTCACGGTAACTACTCCGATGAGCTGCTTTCGCTGGTTCCAAGGCCTCATGAATTTAAACGTCTTACGAGGTTGGCATCCCGTTCCCACCCCTTCACCGTTGAAACTGTTAGATGTAGACGTCTCTTCTACTCCGATAGCTCCATGTCTCGCACATCTTGCACATATATACATATATATATATATATACATATTTATATACACGTGTATATATACATATACATATAAATACATATATATATATATACATACATATAGACATATATGCATATATATTTAGACATTTTTGATATATATACATATATAGAAATATATATACATAGACATATATATATATATGTATAATTCAGTAATTCATTCTGTCTGAAAAAAAAAACAATAGAATGCAGTAAGCGCTGGACCGACGTTTCGTCCTATCAGCAGTGCATATCCACTAGCGAGAATTGAAACCATGGCCGTTAGTTTTTCAAGCAAACATCATACTAAACTGTCAGGGTTTTAATTCTCTGTAGTCTATATATCCATATATATATATACGTTCATATACATATATACATATATATATATATATATATATATATATATATATATATATATATATATATATATATATAGAAATACTTATTTATATATAGACTGACATACATATATACATATATATATATATACATATATATACATGTATATACGTATATATACATATATTTATACACATATACAAATATATATATACACACATATATATATATATATATACACACACAATTATATATTCATATACATATTATGTCATCCCATATGTTCTGTCCGAATTTTAACTTTTTGTTAAAATGAACAAAATTTAAAGTGTATTTTATAATGTCTAATGGAGCTGAACATTATTTTTATGTTTAGATGAATATAAAGTGATCAAATTTTATTTCAGAGAACTATAAAATTAAATTTGGTTGGATTAAATCCCTGCTAACATGGAAGTACTCAAGAATCATTTGAGGCACATAATTCTTTATGAGTTCAAGAAAGGAAACTCAGCAGCCGAAGTGGCTAGAAACATTTTCTCAGTTTATGCAGAGGACTGTGTGAATGAAAGAACATGTAGAAGATAGTTTGCAAAATTCAGAGTTGGAGATTTCTCCCTTGAAGTTGAAGATCGAACCGGTCGTCCAGTTGAGTTTGATGAAAAGCTTCTTGAAGCAGCCCTTGAAGAAAATTCTGCTTTATCAGTTGAGGAATTGGCAGTGGTATCTCAGTTCAAACCATACAACTGTTCATCGTCATCAACAGCTTGGTAAAATTCCTAAACTTGGAAAATGGGTGCCTCATGAATTGCCTGAAAACAACCTCAAATCCCGAGTTGACATCTGCTCTTCTCTCCATTCTCGTCAACTTGTTTCACCTTTTTTGGATAGACTTGTGACTTGCGACGGAAAAATGTATCTATTATCGAAATGTTAAGCACCGTAGACAGTAGCTTGGTAAAGTGGAAGGACCCCAGCTACAGCCGCGAAGGGAACTTCATGGGCAAAAGTTTCTTCTTTCAATCTGGTGGGATTGCCACGAAATAATCCACTTTGAATTCTTACCACCTAATGCAAAAATTAATGCTCAAATATACTGTCAGCAATTAGAGCGTTTGAACCAAGCTTTGTGGAAAAAAGATCTGCTCTAGTGAATCGAAAACGGGTGATGTTTCATCAGGAAAATGCCCGACCACACACAGCAAGAATCACGTCCCAAAAGATGAAAGAAATTGGTTGGGAGAAAATTCCTCATCCACCTTATTCTCACGACCTTGCTCCTTCAGACTAGCATCTATTTCGTAGCTTCCAGAATAATTTGGAAGAAACAGCTTTTGTTAAACAGGAAGAGGTTAAAACTGACATTTGTGTGTTCTTCGAATCACAGCCAAAAGAATTTTACAGTAATGGAATTACTTGTTAATAGGTGGAAGGAAGTCATAGATAATCAGGGAAAACAAATTGTTGAATGAATCTGTAATTAAATATAAAATTTGGTCACTTATATATGCACATGTATATACATATATATATATATACATATATATTCACATATGTATATACATACATATATATAATTACATATATAAATACATATAAATATATACATGTATATACATATATATATATATTGCATATATATAGGTACATATAAATATATATAAATTTATAAGTATATATATATATGTATATTTATGTATATATATGGACAGATATATGAAGATACACATGTATATATATCTATTTATATATACATATATATGTATTTCACATACATATACATATACAGATACATAGAATTATATATATATATATATAAATACATATATATACATATGCATATATACTTATATGTATACAAATATCTACTTATATATATATACATATATGTATATATATGGATATATATGTATATATATACATATATATGCTTATATATATACATATACATATACTTCTTACATATACATATATACACATATATATACATCTACATACATATAATTATACGTATATATATATATATATACATATATATGTGTTAATATATACATATATATACATATATATATAGACATATACCTATGTATTCATATATATATATATACATTTATATATATACATATACATATATATTTATATCTATATAAATATTTACATATACATATATATATATACACATACATATATAAATATATCTACATACATATATATATATATACATACATATATATATACATATATATATGTATATATATAGATATATATACATACATATATATACATACATATATATATATATACACATATATATGTGTATATATATATATATATAGAGAGAGAGGGGGGGAGAGAGCTGGGATAGAGACAAACACAGATAATTCTATCGGCGTAAATCTATACAGAAAATGTCTCGAAATTGTTTGGTTTTCAAAGCGGAAATGTCCATCAGATCCTTCAGCTCTGCTGGCCCAAATGTATTTCTTTGGACCTGTTCGGTACAGCTGATGGTTAGGGATCTCTTTTTGCCATCGCCCTCGACTGTTCCCTGCAAACGTCAACCCAGTCCAAAATTCCAAATGTCTGAATTTCAATCTATCAATACATTGCAACATATACAGACACACGTACGAATGCTTGCACACATACACGCACATTTTATGGAGGATGCTGAATTTTACACGTAATTATTTGCTAAAAATTTGTGTTCGTCAATTTAATCTAATTAACATATCCCAGAAGATATTTTAGTACATTACCTGTCGGGACCTGATTCTTCTAGTTAAACCAGGTCTTACCTCCATGTCTAGGATACGCTATGCCACTTGCATAGCAAACCAACCACCTTTCCTTCGTATTCCATCGGCTAGAATTATTTATACTTGAACTGGTTCTTCCCGTGTACCACTGCCCTATCGAACTATCACCCTATATGATGTTTCCCTGGTCCCTACAGTCTTAAAATCTTCAAGTCTAGAGTTAACCGATACCTTCCCTCTATCCATATAAACTACCCCATAGCATAACACTCTACTTCCAGTGACCCACCTGGCCTTTATATGTTGGATCCAACTTTATATATATATATATATATATATATATATATATATATATATATATATATATATATATATATATGTGTGTGTGTGTATGTATCAGTTAAATAGATAAATAAACACATGTTTGGAATAAAGAAAAAAACATATTATTTCTTAAACATTAATACATAAAAGTTTCTTGAAGTATAACTTTGGGAAATGTTTCCAAAATTAATGGCGCATCCTAGAATTACCCTAAAGAATTAATGTCAGATTGAACGAAATGGGTCTGGTACGTTTCTCCGTAGTCCATTTGGCATCGATCTTTAGGCGTCGCTGATTCGGCGTCAGAAAAATAATTGGAAATTTCGGCACAGCTGTTATGGAGTAAGACTGTTTCGACGCCACTGTATTTGACCCGGAACCCCCCACCAAATTGTATGAAAGCATTAACAACACAAAATTCATCTAACTATTCTTTTTTCTTAAATTGGACTATTCGAGCATATAATAACGATGTACTAATTTGAGTACGAAACGAGAAATTGAACAAATTTGTCTATATCGACGAAGTAGTAATCTGACGCCGAATCATCCCTCTGCCGAAGATTTCCTATGTCGAATCGCCCACGCCAAATGGGCTACGCCGGAACGTCCCATTCCCAGACAAAATGGAAGGTTCAGGAATATCTGAAACTGTTCCGACGCTAACGGTTCCGGGAGTAGCATGCAGAATACAAAAGGATTTTGACGCTTTATGTTACACGACCACAACAGTTAAAATACATATAATGTAAATCCTCATGACTATGAAAAATAACAGTATAAATGAGAAACTGCATGGCGCTAGCCCGGCTTGAATGAAAAGAGCAGACGAGAAAATCAAGAAAGATCTGAATATTTAAAAAGTATATTGTTCATCCAATATAAGGTCCAAGAGCCAGTCAAGTTAGAGAGTAACCAAGATTGTCTTTAAGAGCGTACGAATAGGGAGCAAGGGTTGCATATTATAACGATATGTAAGTTTGATAAAGTTTTTGTAGATGTTAAGTTTATATTGATCGAGGAAGCAACCTCTGTTAACTGTACCAAATTGCAACTGTTCTTTGCGGGGTTGGGGAGGAAGCTCGCTGAGTCGAACGTCCTCCTTACCAATGGAATACGAAGGGAATGAGGATGAGTCAACTCAATGACCTAGAATGTAAGTCTGAACTGTTGATCCAAGGAATATGCTAGACTGTGATTATGTTTACAATATAAGCAAGCACTTGCAGCACAAGGTAAGAACTGCTCGATTAAATAAAAAGACCAGTCAAACTATGAAGCATAAAGATCGCTACGAATCACCATACTGAAAACTGAACACAGGATCTGATGTTTGCAAAAAAGATGACGTAATTAGAATTATTAATAAATATGCGAGCATACCACAGACCGAATAGGGTAGAGAAGCCAAATATTGGAGAATGGTGTTGATTAGATGTGGCACAAGGCCGAATGTATGGGGCACCCGGTGACGATCGAACTCACTACTCAGTCGTAACTGTTCTAGCGAGATAAGCTTGCTAACCATTACATCACCTCGAGGTGCACTAAAGGATTTTCTAAGTGTGGCTTAGATGTGACACAAGGCCGAAAGTTCGTAGCACCTAGTAAGCATCGAACTCACTATTCAGTCGTAACTGATCTAGCAAGACAGGATTTCTAACCATTACACTGTGTCAAAGTGCTCTCCAAATATTACAGAATGTCGTGCAGGAACTGAAAGAACAGTAGATTCTGAAAGTTAGCGTACGAAATCTAATAATTTCTACAACTGGAAACCTTCCCATCTAGCTAAAATCGAGATGAGATAAACTGGCAATTTAACAAAGAACCGAGACTTAGCAGACCATAACTGTACTTGAGTCTGCGATGCTGCTGCTGAATGTACAAAGATTTCTAGTGAAAACGACTCCCATTCAGATACTTTGGACCACGCTCAATCAGAGCGTATAAACGAAATAGGCGACATCAACTGTATATAGTTCTAAATAGACCCAACCTCTATCGTACATGTACCTGGTATCAATTTACCAGAACTCATATCACGAGGAGCTTCGTACTTTTTGACATCAGCTTTACTTTGTTGTCCTGTGGGTTTTCTTAATAATAATAATAATAATAAACAAAATCATTGATGTAACTCTTCTAATATTTTGCAATGTGTAGGGAAGAGCACGATTTATGAAATGAAAAAGAAAATACAGTGTTTTTCACGTTTCAATTGCATTCTATTCAAGCTGGCTGCTTTTCATTCGTTTGATCGCGTTGATTACAAGTATTAAAACAATGGCTAGGTCTGCCGCTCGGACAGTTGCTAGGTCTGCCGCTAGGGTAATTGGTTCGTCGTCTCGTGTCAGGCAACTTTTCTCCGCGGAATGCTTCTTGCGAATTATAAATCTATCATTCGTCAATGCATCGAATAATGCCGCCATATTGCTTCTGCTATATATCGCGACATTCTTGGTAAAATCCAAATAATGGTCTGTAATGTTATCAACACTGACCTGGCATCTCGAATTCAGTCATTTTTAGGCCGCCCTGACGTGGCTTCTGTCAGTCTTTTCTATAAAATCATTTCATGACAAGTGTTCTGACCTTTCCTCCTTGTTACCTCGACCGCATGAATTTAAGCGTAGTACTAGAGTGACAATTAGGTCTCAGCGTTTTATTGTTGAACTAGCTAGATAAAACCCCAAGACCTCGTAAAAAAAAGTACGGTTTACTGTGTACAGGACCCGAAAGCCATTCGAGGGAGATCGTTATAACTGTAAGTTCTACTCTTTTTCAAAAAAAGAAAAGTAAAAAAGAAAGAAGTACGTTTTACCGTGTACAGGGCCCCGGGAGCCACTCAATGTAGAGGGTTACGTTAAAAGGAAATTTGTACGGAAAGGAGGGGAGATAAATTATCACATTGCTTAGGGTGAATCATCCTCAAGTGGCTAGCGGGAAGAAACTATCTTGAACAAATGTTTCGTCAATGGCATTTTTTACAGTGAAGTTCACCCTGTCAAAGGCCAGAGTGTTACTCGAGGTAGAATCTTACATTCAGAGGCAGTTTATACGGATTGTTAGTGAAGATAACGTTTAACCCTAAATTTGAACAGATTAAGATTATAGGAATATGGAAGCCGGTTCCACAGAGCACTGGTTCAAGGGAAGATGGAATATATTAGTGGTTTGCTACAATGCCGTAGTAATACTACTACTACTACTACTACTACTACTACTAATACTAATACTACTACTACTACTACTACTACTACTACTACTACTACTACTACTAATAATAATAATAATAATAATAATAACGATAAATCGATCATATTTGGCTTAGATATATATGCCGTGTATACCCTCAGCAAACTGTGTGTGTTGCTTCGTATACTGGGCTTCGTGTTTTTGTAACTCAGTCATGAATCCATTCTAATAGTTCATGGTACCGTGGGATAAGAAAATCGGGAAGGCGTTAGGGTACCCTCGTATAAGAACGTCGTTAAGAGAGAAGAGGGGCAAATATACAGGTACCAATATTAGACTAGGCAAAACGGACGAATATGCCAAATAGCAGAAACAGCAGCAGCAGTCCAGGCTTTCCCTCCTCTTGTTGTTGGCGCACACGTGAATATTTGCAATAATCATTCTGCCACGCAAGACATCTTGGGGATACCTGACATCAATTTGGGTGTGCAAATGGAAGCGCTGTTTGGAACCGATTCTGTGCATAGGAAGGTAATGTGTCTGTAGGCTGCAGCTAGGAGCTGAGGTATGACCATCATCACCGTGTCAGGGAGTATCTCAAATCCTAATAAGAATCTAACTAATCGCAATGCTATTTCGTCGAAGAGACTATTTGTCATTTTCTATTTGGCTGATCTAGCCTAGCCCGAAAATCAATTCATAAACAGGTATGAGAATTTAGGTAAGTGAATTCATTGGAAATCGTTCCAACAAAATACCTTAAACTTGAAGAAAAATGGCTCAAGCGTAATCTAGCATTGGTTCCAGAAAACTATGTCGTTATGTAATCTAGACATTCTTTATGCAAAATGGCCAAACATTACAAGGTAAATAAACATATATTGTCACAGATCCCGACTTCGTGGACACACTATCTTATGGTAATGACTATATATCTCCAATAAATATTTCAATGACCCCGACTACATGTATTTAAGCGTACAGCATTTACATTAGTCGGACTATTGTCCTCATCTTTGTCGCCATATTTGTCACAACGTTGTACGCTCCGGCCTTCTTCAGGTGGTTGGAATTTCGAACCGAACCCTTTATTTTGATCACTGGGGTAGACTGTTCTAGTTCCACGAGCCATGTTTGATGGATGTCAGTTATCAGTTATCTCCTGGTAATTTTCCCTCTGAAAGTTCTCCACAGCCTGAACCGGGTATTGAACTCACACTCTTTGGGTCTAGTCACTGGATCTAACCAACGCCTTTATCCACTGTGCCATGTGTCCTTGAGACACGAAATTCCAACCACCTGAAGAAGGCCGGAGCGTACAACGGCCGAAACGTTGTGAAAAATATGGCGACAAAGATGAGGACAATGGTCCGACTAATGTAAATACTGTACATAATACCTCATCTCAGAAATATAGACAGACTCCGTATTTAAGCGTGCTACTAGATTGGCGTCTATGTAACATGTGTCTGTTGTTAAAATATTTAAGTGCAACAGCCACGTCTACTCCAAGAGTTTCTTTTCTCGTATTTCCCGCTCTCGTTTAATTGCTTCCGCGATAACTAAGATTATCAAAAAGTTAAGTTCAACATCAACCGTCATCTGTCTTCCTGAAACCCGTTCATCTTTTGTCCTTTCCTCAATCCTCCCTATTTTCAGCTTTTTTTTCCTCCTTTTCACAGCGGGCAACCCCTATGTACTAGGGACATTCCCGCCTTGCTTAGGTTGAAATGATTTTAAAAAATGTCGTACTGTTAGGAATTATTTGGAAGTGTGCTGGTATGGGCATTATGAAAATCACTGGAACACATAACACTTAACCGACAAAAATAACAAATAGATCCAGATACTATGAAAAACAATTAAAATGAGACGTAATAGTCGAAAGTACGCGAAGAAAACATTATAAGACTGCTCAACATTTTTAATGATTTTCCATAGATTTGTATTTTCTCCCACGTAAGGCATACACATTCAAAGAATACAAATTCACAGGTCATTTGAGTCGACTTCCGTAAAGACGGTTAGTATGAGACCTTTTTGCCTAATATATATGCCATAGCAACGTACCAGATGCCCGCTCAGTCACATTTGGGTTTGTTTGAAATCTGTAGGACCCATTTGTGGTTTAAACATCAATTGTGCAGAGAGGAGCTAAGTTACAGTTGCTGGGAGAGAGGGCATCATCTGATCTGATGAGAGGTTTGAATAAGGCAAGTACGCATAAAACTTCGGTCAAGATGACTGGTGACATCGCGCTCGGCTAGCGCAAGCGGCCATCCATCACCTAACAATTTAGAATCTACTGTTAAAACAATTTTATTTATAAGGTTTGGGCCAACCCAAGTTATAAATTTCCGGCACTTTCCCTCAGTACGGTACTTATAACCAGACGAGCAAGCCCATATATATATATATATATATATATATATATATATAGGAGAGAGAGAGAGAGAGAGAGAGAGAGAGAGAGGAGAGAGAGAGAGAGAGAGAGAGAGAGAGAGAGAGAGAGAGAGAGAGAGAGAGAGAGAGAGAGAGAGAGAGAGAGAGAGAGAGAGAGAGAGAGAGAGAGAGAGAGAGAGAGAGAGAGAGAGAGAGAGAGAGAGAGAGAGAGAGGGAGGAGAGATTTTGGACAAGTAATGGGAAAAAATAATTTGGACGGTCCGGATGGGTTATCTTATTATTTGCATGACCTTAGAAATGATAAGTTGGTCTTTTCCAAGCATGTCCCAGGCGGAGGGAGGGTTATGATTTGGCGGAATTCGAATTCAAAGGCAAAACTCCAATTGTTTTCATTGACACAAGACTTGATGATTTGGGTTATCAGAATGCGTTGTCTACCGCTCTCTTGACTTATGGAAAAATTGGTGAAAGAAATTGGTTGTTTCAGCAAGACAACGCTCCTGTTCACAAAGCCAGTTCCATTATGGAGTGGTTTCAAGCTAACCGAATCAACGTTATGGATTGGCTCGCCAGATCACCCGATCTCAATCCTATCGAGAACTTTTGCGGGATATTGGTGAGACGAGTATACAAGAATGGGCATCAATTTAATAACAAGGAACAGCTTAAAAGTGAAATTTTGAAAGCCTGAGATTCAATTAACCAAAACGACACTCAGAAGTTAATCCATCCTATGAAAAAAAATAGAATGTTTTAAGTAATATCCAATCACGGAAAACAAACTAAATATTAATTTCTATAAATTTTTAGCGTTTATTTTCTACTCATAGTAATTATTTGATTTTGGTTGGTTTGGGTGTTTTGTTTAACGGCATTCCAACCTTAGTGGTCATTTTATGCCGAAAATGATTTTGAGTGACTTTCATTTGGTTTTCAAAATTGTATTGCTGCAAACATTTGGTTTTCAAAAATATATTGTTGGAAACATTTGGTTTTCAAAAGGTATTGCCGTGGAAACATTTGGTTTTCAAAAATGTATTGCTGGAAACATTTGATTTTCAAAAATGTATTGCTGGAAACATTTGGTTTTCAAAAATGTATTGCTGGAAACATTTGGTTTTCAAAAATGTATTGCTGGAAACATTTGGTTTTCAAAAATGTATTGCTGGAAACATTTGGTTTTCAAAAATATATTGTTGGAAACATTTGGTTTTCAAAAGGTATTGCCGTGGAAACATTTGGTTTTCAAAAATGTATTGCTGGAAACATTTGCTTTTCAAAAATGTATTGCTGGAAACATTTGGTTTTCAAAAATGTATTGCTGGAAACATTTGGTTTTCAAAAATATATTGTTGGAAACATTTGGTTTTCAAAAGGTATTGCCGTGGAAACATTTGGTTTTCAAAAATGTATTGCTGGAAACATTTGGTTTTCAAAACTGTATTGCTGGAAACATTTGATTTTCAAAAATGTATTGCTGGAAACATTTGGTTTTCAAAAATGTATTTCAGGAAACATTTGGTTTTCAAAAATGTATTACTGGAAACATTTGGTTTTCAAAAATGTATTGCTGGAAACATTTGGTTTTCAAAAATGTATTGCTGGAAACATTTGCTTTTCAAAAATGTATTGCTGGAAACATTTGCTTTTCAAAAATGTATTGCTGGAAACATTTGGTTTTCAAAAATGTATTGCAGGAAACATTTGCTTTTCAAAGATGTATTGCTGGAAACATTTGGTTTTCAAAAATGTATTGTTCGAAAATGTATAGCTGTTAATACTATTTTTCCAAAAACGTATAGCCAACAACCTTATTTTTTCAAAAACAGCCTTTCTGTTGGACATAGTTTATCGCCGCACCAGTATGCATATGCAGTTTACCGTCATACCCATGGTCGGAGATGCAGTTTACTGTCATACCCATGGATGCGGATGCAGTTTACCGTCATACCCAGGACGATAATTATTTGAAACTTTCAGATTATTAATACTATATAATAATATACACAATATTTAAAAAATAGCTCAATTGCTAAATTTTAATAAAATTCAGCTGCCCTTATAATTATGAACTTCACTATATGTTAAGTTTAATCATTTTGAAATTTGAATTAACTGAAGGTTGGCGATATATGTGATTTCTATATAATATTGTTTTTATTTTTCAGGTGAGTAAACAATTGAAATCCGAAATATTGAATGTCATCTCTAAATGTAAAGAAGCAGAAAAGAGAATTTCAACAACAGGTAAGGGAATAATTATGGTCTGTATTTCAAACTGTCAATATTCTTCCATGAGAATGCATGATTTTTGTTGTGTACTGAGGGAATTTTCAGTATTTTTTTTTCATTTTCAGAAGACGCACTCGCGACAGAATATTGTTTTCACTCAACCGAGTAATCTATTCTAAATAATGAGTAATTCTGGATTCAAATTGATTACAATAGAGAAAAATGCATAAACGACATTATTCCCCTGCCATCGACTGAACACGTAATTTTGATAAGAATAATAACGATAACATTAGCCGATACATCATAACGAATCATTCAGCATTCATTGACGAAACAGCAAGATATTTCTAAAATCTTTCTATGGAAAAACATTTTTCTAGGAAAATACGTTTTCTAAAGTCCGGTAGCTGTTATTGTGCATTACAGTATTTAACATTCGAAACGAAGTCGTGTGGAACGTCAACACATCGATGTTGACCTTTTCTCTCTTTTAGATACATGTTCTACCAATTTTAATTGTTGCTGAAAATCTTCAAGTAACGTAGTTTTGGCTATTTGATACGGTGCTTTGTGACTTTGAAACTTCCAGGTCAAAAGTTTCTGAATATAGTTCTCCTCGTTCGAAGCCAGTGTTAACCATTGTTCCGAGAAAGCAGTTGCATGCATCCGACAGTTTATGTATTACTGGACAATTTTAGGACCATGCATGACAACCATAAAACACTCAGTACGAGCAAACATTTCGTCAATTACTACTTACACCTCTGATTTCCAAAAAAAATTTGTATGAGCTTCATATTCGGAATGAATATTTGCAAATTTTAAGAGGTAACAAGTAAATTTAAAAATAAATCAAGACAGAGACAGGGTTAAATGGATAAATCCGCGGACTCTAAATCAGTATATTATCATTGATAACTCTCTCCTTCAATTTGCAGACAACAGTTAGTAGATGCTTAATACGTGATACAGTGCAAAATAACGCAATTATAAAATTGGTCAGTAATTATTTGTAACAATTTGTACTGGGACTCATGTATGTAATTATTATAATCATATTTTAAATATGGAAATCATATTTATTTTTGTCATATGAATTTCTTGAAATTGTTTCTACACCTTTGATTGCCTTTCAATCATTCCGCTCACCTGCTATCCCCTTAAGCCGCACCGATGAGGCCCGCCGCACGGATGAGGCCGCCGCACCGATGAGGCCCGCTGCACCGATTGAGAATCGTTGACTTACACTACGGTAAAAAAAATCACTTGTTCGAAAACAAGATAAACGTTTTCTTTTATTAAGTCTCGTGTCAATCATTTACAATAAAACATATTAAAGATAGATTGCTACACACACACACACACACACATATATATATATATATATATATATATATATATATATATATATATATATATATGTATATGTATGTATAATAATTATATAGGCCACACTATAACATGTTTAACGCGCAGACTCACCTTTCTGACGATAGCTCAATTAGATCTCATTTAAATATTCATGGAGACCTACCGGACATTATTCAGAACGTACTTATTGACAACACTAATATAATAGCATCATCTACATGCAAAAGAAGGCTAGAAATAATGGAAGCCTTATTAATAAAGACAAAATAACAAATTAACTTTGAACATGGACACACTATCTTGACCGTGTTTTGAAAAATGAAAACATTTTATAAAACTTATATGCAACAAACTATTTCTTATTTAACAGTTAAAATATTTAATCCTTGACAATGGCTAAATATATAGCCGAAATCGCACGGATAAAAAGAACATTCGGAGAGTTTTTATATACTTTATCTACTGAATAGAAAAAAAAACAATTATATTGCATGATAAATTGTATAAAATCTAAGTAAAAGCAGCTTGTGTTTCGTATTCAATGAAATGTGCATATATATATATATATATATATATATATATATATATATATATATATATATATATATATATATTACGCGAATCATTCATACGAAAAGCAGATAATGAAGTTAATGATATAAATTATATATATATATTAGTACAAGAACGCACAATTTTAAAATTTAAAAAAAAAATCGACCTCAGCGTCGTGACTGCACGCTCCAAATGTATTTCTTGCAGTTAACAATATCACATTTCTAAAAATACTTCTTTCGGATTACACTTTATCTTTCGATGTCCTGTTATTACCTGGATGTAAAAGACTTACCTATTTCCCTACCTGAAGATGATTGTATCAAACAATTGAAAGCTTGTAGTAAAAAAGACCTGATAAAACCGGAATTTATAAACAAGGATTATACCATTCATTAACGGATTCGAGGTTAATGTATTTTATTATTAAAAATTGTTTGCGAGAGTGATTCTTGCCATTTATATCATTAACTTCATTATCTGCTTTTCGTATGAATGATTCGCGTAATATAAATTGAACCTGCACCACATCATTGATATATATATATATATATATATATATATATATATATATATATGTATATGTACATGTATATATATATATATATATATATATATATATATATATGTACATATATATATATATATATATATGTACATATATATATATATATATGTACATATATATATATATATATATATATATATATGTACATATATATATATATATATATATATATATATATATATATATATATATATATACGCTGCATCAAAAATACTTTTACAAAATTTTGGGGTAGGATGTATGGGTTAATAAATACCGAAATCTAAATATTTTTAACGCTGTTGTATGCCTTCAACTACAAATAAAATATATTGTGGGTCAATTTTCTTTAAAAATGTATTTTTAGTAATTTTACTATAAATATATTTTGTTGGTATTTGTTTTATATGAAAATTTATTGCTGGTCTTTTTACTATAAATATGTATTTTTGATACTTTCATAATCTTTTGTTTGGGGGTTCAGTATGTGCTAATATCTGGGACACTAACAGGTGCTGCCACCTCAGGTCAGAGTGAACCTGGGTACAACAGCGATTCTGAGGTGATTTCACGCTCCTCCAATCATCCAATCTCTCGATCGGTAGCTTCGCTGCTGGATGTCGCTTATCGTTATACTGAAGACTGAATTCTGGACAAAATATCTTCATAGGTTAAGAAAATGCTTAAAGCGATACAGATCTAGTTCAGGGGACGGATGCCAATAACTCCGAAAACTGAACATTTTAGCAGCGAGGGAGTATTAAGATAAACAGAAAGTGAAGTGACACTTATACTTACCGTCTGCAAGAGACAGCTAATATTTCTTGGAAACAATGGCGGGCCGTGTCTAAAAATATTTGCTTCATGGAGACAAATGTTTTCAGTCCATTCACAATCACCTATCATTTTATTTTCATAAGGAATAAATATTTTTTTTTAAATACATATGGAAAAAAGATACAAATATTTTTTTAATGGAAAAATGTGTATTTATTAGTAATTACAGTGTAGTGTATATTTCTGTATTATAATTTAAATATTTTTAAAATGATAGTTTTACATTGATATTTTAATAGGTTTCTGTGCAAATTACAAATTAACCGTTAGTTCAAAAGTATAAGAGAGCATTGCATACAGTTCACTATTTTAAGAACAATCGTTGGTTTTCGTTAGATGATGAATGTGAGTATCATTGCTTCTGTATCCATTTCAGCTAACAATTTCTTTCCAATAGATAGCAAAATGGATGTTTCCATATTCTCCACAGACAGCGAAGTTCTTAAATTTGTCTTTATAATCTTTAGTATTGAAAATATCCTCAGACATTGGATTTGAGTAACGGATAGTGTGCAGGCGACCTTAGATTTTTTTTTTTTTTTTTGCTATTACTAAAACAGTTATCTGTGTTTATTTCTTTATTACATTTCGATTTGATATGTGTCCAGTCCATCACTGGCCCACTTGCCATCGAACAAGCTGACACTCTGATGAGTCCGCAGCTACTTCGTAACAAAATGATGTGAATATATAATACTCATAGCACAAATTGAAGACAGTAGAAGCCGTTGGTAGCCAATTCCAGTCAGGGTTCGTTGGATTCACTTTCGCGAAGATGTAATTTGGAATGCATGAATCCAAGTCTTCTCCCGTCGCTGGATAAGAGTTTATTAGTAAAACATGTATATATAAATCATTATTCCCAAAATATTCTTACATTCTAAAAATATTTATACCTTTAAATAACCTGCAAAATGTTAAGCTGATAAAAACAAACCAATAAACCAATCGATTATTAGTTTATTGGATGCATAGCAGCACTGATGTAAAACGATGGTAAAAACTTAAATGTAATTTATATTAACTAAAGATGTTTGTCGTAGACAGTCATGGTCCTCGCTTACTGATTTGTCTATTTAAGGCATATCAACTCCTTATGGGTCATTTAATTCCGAAATTTAATTTTCTTGGGAGTATAAAACTATGATATATTTTCTTCTGCTCCAAAATTGAATACATGTTAGATACACGGCTTTTGTGCATTGTTTAAATTATTTTGGAATTTAATTTACGAATTCATTTAATACATTGTAGGATGTTATATAGATTAATGCCATGAAAGTATTCATGTGGGTTGTTTGGTAGCTTTTGCAACGGATTTGGGTGAATTCAATACAATTTGTTAGTATGTGTGTATTTTTGGTAATTTTACTATCAACATGTATTTTGGGTCATTTTTATATGAAAATATATTACTTGTATTTTACTATAAAGATGTATGTTTTATATTTTATAGTGTTTTGTGTTTGTTTTCGCGTTCATTATTTGCCCATAGCTGGAACCCTAACAAGTGCTACCACCCTGGGTCTTGATGGTCCTGTGAACAAGAACCATTAAGAGCTAGTTCCACGCTCCTCAAAACATCCAATCTGCAGATCAGAGGCCTTGTTACCGAATATATTCAACACAGAACTACATAAAATGAGAAGTCATTACAATGATAGACGTGTAAATAGACACGACCCATCAATGAAGGTGTTATCAATGTAAATGGCATATCAGCTGTTAGAAATTAAGCGCTTTCTAATATAGATGTCTAATTTCATAGTTCTATATTCGCTATATAACCATGGGCACGTTCGTTTATTTTTATTAATATATCTTCGAAAGAAACTCTTAGATTCTGTTTCGTTTACCTAGTGAACTTTGCAGTGTAATCTCAAGCTTGCTAATTGAATTCTATTCAAATGTCTCAAGGTCGACTTCAGCTGTCAAAGGATCACTTTCGACATTGATCTCGTTGTGAGTTCCGTAAATGCAGAATTGCATTTGAACCGAAAGATGACAAACGAACACTGCATCCTAGCTAAGTAATAGAATGCAAAATGACACATGTAATTTAGCGGCTCGTGAAAGGAAGACGATGCCATTGCCCCAGTTGTCGGTCTTACGCCTTTTGAAAAATATACTTAAGGAAAAAAATGGCAGATTCAGTAAGTACATCAGATTTCCTATCGCTACATGAAAGACATGAATCCTCTTTCATAGAAATCAAAAGTAATTACAACAGAAAGACAAATATATTGTAGAAATTCAAATATGGATATTTAAGAAGTTCTTTATATGAGATGACCTTTAACGGATAACAGAAAACAAGACACCGAAATACGAAGACACATTGGAATTATCCTAAATTACTTTCAAGAATCTAAGCAAATAGAAGTAGAAGTACAAAAGATACCAACTAATATAATAAATAATTATTTGTACGTAAAGTAAGGACCTACGTGCACCAAATTGTCTTTAAATTAAGTGGCAGCAGCAGAATTATCTTTGAATTTTTAAAAGTTAAGATTAAATATTAATGCAATACTTAAATGCAGCGATCCATTTTGAGTTCTTCTGTAGTTTATTGCTGCCTATTGCATCTACTCATCCCTACATATTGTGATAAAGGCCCAATCAAGACCCCTTCGCAGGAGCTATCTTAAATGCCACCCGGTAGGGCAACGTTTAAGCTAGATCTCAATCAATGCTGTCATTAAAAAAAAATTCTGAATTACATGAATCTCATATTAATGTAAAATATATCTGCTGCGTAATTGCACCTCTGTACACAAGAATATGATCGTTCAGTACTTGTTCAAGAATACAGCAGGACTATTTAGGAACTCAGTGGCCTTATGAAGAAGGAGAATTCACAAAACGCAAGAGAAATAAAAGCGTGAGAAATTTTAAAGTTCACTCCACAGACAAAGTGTCACTGCTCTTTAAGAAAAAGAGATGGCTTCGTATGTGTCGAAGACAACAGACTGTCAAACAAAAGTTGTTCTGTGCAGTGAAATGTCAGTGGGTTAGTGAAGCTAATGTCTGCAATGCAATAAGTGTAACGATGCATTACAGCTATTTCGCCTGTTGTAACTTTGACTACCGCCAGGGAACAAAACAAACGGCTGATAGGAAATTATGGCGACAGAAAAAAAGCAAATAAATATTAAGAAAAAACAGAACAAAAATTACCTTTCGTTGAATTTCTTAAAGCTTCTCTCTTTCTTATTGAAGTACATGATTATTACGTATTGTCATCAACCGAAAATGGAGAACCGGGAACAGATGGAAAGACATTTTTTACCTTGTTAAATTGAAAATGGCAGTAGCAAAAAAATGTTTAGAGACATTTACATATCTAGCAGTCACCAAACAGAAAAAGAAAAAATTGTACAACCATTGTATATTTAGTCAGAATATATATATATATATATATATATATATATATATATATATATATATATATATATATATATATATATCATTGATGCATGTTTCATTACATAATATAGGCAAGTTTTGTCTATTTATTTTAAGTAAGTTCCTTTCATATTGTCTGATAAGCTTAATCACATTACCATTAAATGACGAAAAGAAATCACCATAGTGATACATGTTTAAATCCAATCTAAGGTTTCGTCTTACATAAGCCATTATCAAAGATGACAATTACATTTCAATATATCAAACAATACACGGACGAAAAATACTAATAGTTTGTTTTGTTACATGAATGATTTCAAAGTAACGACAAACTCGTGTATTAACCAACACATACTATTCTTAAAAGTGTGCTTAATACAGAGTAGAACAAATATATTCATTTATTCGAAAATTCACTTGAGAAGACACCAGAAGTGTAGAAATAAAATGGCTATTTTTTAGTGATTTTATAATATTTTTAGGCTATAATTTTGGAATAAATGATTATATATATATATTGTGGACTCTCCCGTCGTATTCGACGAATGAGGGTCAAGCAGCTCAGTTCCTAGGAAGCGACAGCCAGGCACCAGCGCATATGATTTGATTATCGTGGTGAAGGCTTTGTGCAGAAACAACCACATTTTTTGAAGGCCCGAATACAGAGACGTGGTGAACTACGTGTCACAAGGTCCACAACCAACCCTCCGCAGATTTTGAATTCAGTTTCCTTCTCCTAGACAAGTTGCTATCCAAGGCTATAAAACCCAGTCTATCTTTTCTATTTATCCATAGCTGGAGGGAGAAGAAGAGGATTAATTCCTTTCTCAAGGATATTATCACGTAAATGAAGGTAATGGATTCGAGTGGAATTCGTACTCGTGTCTCCGATTCCTCAGTCCGAGCCGCTATCCACTACTCTCTCTCTCTCTCTCTCTCTCTCTCTCTCCATATATATATATATATATACATACATATATATATATATATATATAAATTAAGTTTATGTTTATACACAGAAATATACACACACACACACACGCACATATATATATATATATAAATTAAGTTTATGTTTATACACAGAAATACACACACACACACGCACACACACATATATATATATAATATATATATATATATATATATATATATATATATATATATATATATATACATTTGCGTCTGCGTGTGTTTAAAACATAAACTTAATCTGTTATATTCCATAATTCCCATAATTTACACAGTTTCGGTCATATTCAAGAACCATGTGATGTCTGTGTCGTAGGTAAGATTCCATTGGCTATAGCATTTAGAAAGGTGAAAGTTTAAAATATTACATGTATACGTTATGTGTTTAAATCTAAGAATTGCTCGATTTCAGAAGTGTCTCTGTGTCCTTGTGGTTTACGAATGCTTTCTTACCGTCCAACCTCAGTCCCATAAGCAGAATGTGGCAAGGGTTTCTCTGTTCTATCGCTATTTCCTGGAAAGCACTGGGACGAGCGACATTCCTTGGTTACGCCATGTCTAAACTTCACTGCTAGGACCCGCCATGCCACGTATATTGTAGCAAACCACCGACATTTCCTCTGTATTCCATCCGTGAGAAGTAAGTTTCACGTGATCAGCCGCTTTCAGCTAATCATTGTTCTGTGGAGTAGAATCACAAGGGCATGAATCCCCAATCACTGCAATGTTCATGTATAGTGTTAACCGTATTCTTATACGTATAAGCAACCCATTTATAGGGTGAATCTTTCAATAAAAAAATGGAGAGTTTACAAAATTTACTGGAAGAGATCAATAGGATGAAAATAAAGGGAAAACGCATATAAGTCAAACATGACAGTAAAAAATGTCGGAAATCATTTTGCATTTTGAGTAAGCGAAATTTAGGATTTTATTTAAATTGCGTTTTTTGGGTGGGTTCGAATCGTGATGAACAGCAGGTGACGACAGAATGTTTCAGACTTATTTTTTAAATCAGTTCAGCTCTGATAAGAGCAACAACCCCCGCCCCACCCAAAAAAAAACAGCAAGCTAAGAAACATATTAACTCTCTATGCCTCATTCTGAAATGTAGCATCTTAGTTATTTTCTGACAAATGTCCTCATTTTTGTTGTCATTATCAAAATGAATTGACTTCTGTTCTCTCCTGCCACAATTACGTGTCTGAGGATCCCAGTAACTTCGAAACAATAGTACCTCATTGTCGTCATTTACTTATGCATGACTATATTTTTATGAATGAGGGCTTAAAAGATAATAGATAGACTATAAAGCTGCGAAATATTGCATGCATTAAATTCAAATAATCTGATTAATAACTGCATTGTTTCATTCCAGTTAACGTGAAATCTGTCTGTTCATATAAGACTTCAAATATAGCTTGTAGTAACTTACCTTGCAAATGGACAACATTCAACAAGGTGTCTTGAAGTAGCTGCATAAAAAGGGTTTATCCTCAAATACATTCATTCTGACATGGTTGCTCTAATAGGGATGACGCTTCAGTTTTATCTACGATCCAAAATTGGAAGCTGAATTTAGGGAAGGGATAGTTTTGAATATCACTCAAGATCTCTATATCCAGCAACTGTCATCACTGAGGAAAACATTCAACCGTCTTCATTTCTTGGTGATGGAAGACTGCAAATCAAATAGCTAATTCTATTAGCATATCCCGTGAGTGAGTTGACTATATCCTGCACAATAAACTTAACAAGACTAGGGCATTTGCTCGGTGGGTAATACTTTTTCTGTCACCTCATCAAAAGCCAACCATACTGATCATATCACGGGAAAATCCGACGTTGTTTGAGGCAGATCCATCAGGTTTACGCGGACGTTTCCTAGTCTAAGATTAGTGTTGGGATCAGTGCTTTGAGCCAGAGACAAAGAAACAAACAATTCAGGGGAAACGCCCTTCCTCACATGCTCCAAATAAAGCCAAGGTCGTTTCATCTACAGGGGAATTGATGGCTTCGAATTTTTTAAGTCAACTTCAAAATGGTCTGACCATCAATGGAGAGTGCGATGACATATTGTTGAGGTAGTCACCAAAAGCTATCAAGATCAAGCATTCAGTAAAACTGATGAAAGCGATCTTGTTTCAACAGGACAATGCTCCAGCATACAAATCCTTGGTTCCAATGGCTGCTGTGAGGAACTGGCTTTTAACTGATTGATCACCTTCCCTATTTTCCTGATTTAGGCTCATCTGACAATCATCTGTTCCCCAACATGAAAAAAAATACTTCCTGGATAACTAGTAACGCAGAGATAATGACGTCCTAACTGCTGTTGATGGCTTTTTTTTTACCAACAGGATGAATGTTTCTTCACCAATCGGATGTAATGACCGCAACACCGATGGAAGAAGTGTGTGGACCGTAAGGGCAACTATGAGGAACAATATAGTTTGCTTACATTCCATGAGTGTATCTTGATCATCCGATGAACGTTTCTACCGACTCTCGTAGTTTAGACCTGTCTAGCTATTGGTCAGCCTGTTTCCACTGAGGCTGGGTGTGAGTCTCTATTACCCGGTCCGTGGATTGAGCTCACAATTAATATTTCACGAAATTCATGAATTAGTACACGAGGCTTGACACATCAACGATTTAGTACACTACGCTCGAGATATAGTCATCGTTAGCAGAACAGTAACAATCTCATCCTCTCGATTAATTAAATCGTTCAGTTCGATATACCTTGAAGTCTACCGGATCGATAGACAGCTGAAGAAGGCCAAAATGAAATTGCCGAAACGTAGCCATGAAAACAACAAAGATGAAGACTGTTTTAATGTATATAATGAAAATAATTATAACTACTCATTCAGAAATTCCGACAGGATTTAATATTTTATGTTTTGCTAATGTCTTGCTTATAAGCTACATGTAGGAGAAGTTTTGCCAAGTTTTCAGTCACCAATTTTCTTTCACTATCGTGACATACAAAGGATAAGAGCAACTTGTTAAATGTCGTTCTACAGTAGTGACTAAATTTATCTTGTTTTGTTATATAGTCACAATAATGGTGCACTTAGTGGATGCGACACACAGCACCTGCGAATTATTTGTGTGACTTGATATCCAGCCTGTCAAGACAGACAGCTTCTGGAAATTTTAACCTATTTTCATAATCTGTTAGACAAAGTACTCAACCTTAGAGCTGACATTCGTCTGTAGTTAGCAGTGGCATATCTATAAATGTGTTTTTGTCCCGAGATACAGTGACAATTCAAGAGGAGGATGAACGCAACATAAAGAATGGTAATTTTGTCGGCATTTATTTTAGTGTTTACAATAGTATTACGAACTAAACAGTAAATATTGCACAAGCATTATTTTTTCGACTTCCTGTTTGGATGCGGTAAAATCCGAGGCAGACCTGACAGAAGCTATCACCAGCATCATGCCAAGAAAAATTAATCAAGATGCAAGGATCAGGGTTAGAGCATTCTTCGATTGCACATATTCGTGTTCCACATTCAGTACCATGAACAGATCTGGTCGTAGCATAGCTGAGTTGGGGACCAGCCCCTTTTATATGCCACGGTTCGAATAATGTGCCACTCAATTCTGTGACATTGTCAGTCCATTTTCCACTATCTGCTTCTTTTGTCGAAGTTGGAGCTTTGATGATAGGCAGTGGAAATGTTGTTGCATTGTTTGACACTTCATATTTTTATTATTATTATTATTATTATTATTATTATTATTATTATTATTATTATTATTATTTCTTCTTCTTCTTCTTCTTCTTCTTCTTCTTCTTCTTCTTCTTCTTCTTCTTCTTCTTCTTCTTTGCTTTGTCTTCCTCATTTTTATTCTTACCCTCCTCCTTCTCGTCCTTCTCTTCTTTCTACTTATTTTCCTCCTCCTTCGCCCCCTTTACTTCTACTCCTTCGTGTGCTCTGTCATGTCAGGTTTTTGGCAACTATGGCTCTTCATATTTTCCAGTCCTTTGTAGCTCTTAATAAATTATATCTTTTTCATATATCTCCTAAAACGTCCATTAACCCAAAATCGTTAGGTAAGTTATGCATTGTTTTCATCTGCACGTATTACATTCAATCTGTCCTGTGAGCATCAAATTTTCCATACCCACTTTCCTCTTTATATTCCATAGAAATTTCAACCGTCCCTCCTTGATGTTAATTATAAGTGTGAATTTTGTCATCATTTGCAGTCCAACGTCATCGTTGCTCACATATTTGCTCCATGCTATTCTCATCATCCTTCTGTAGAACAACATTTCTGTTTTTTCTTCGTCTATAGTGAGATTGGCCAGCATCCACTGCTATATAAGAAAACAAATATTACGTCACATCTTCCTTGTTTTATTCTAACGATTAATTTTTTTTCTGAATACATTGCTGAGGTTTTGGAAAGAAACGTTCGCTATATCAGTGCTTCTTCGGATTTCAGTGTCACACTTTCCGCCCCCTGCTAAAACACTTACGTGTTTTGAACGATTCGAAGAATAAATATCGCAATTTGATGTCGAGTTCCTGCTTGGTCGCGTAGCTGTCTATGTCAGAAAAGATAGGGTATATAAGCGAACACGTGAAACGTAAAGTTAATCGATACTCGAGGATATGAAGAAGTTTATTCTTTGATCGTAGACGCATGGAAAATAGTCTCGCGAAGATAAAAAATAGAGAAAAGTTTACAATCGGAAACGGTCTGCCTCACTGTTAGGCGAATTGGCACTCATAACTTTGGTATTTCTTGGATTCAACACCAAATTCTGACCCTAGTTATAAATGTGCAAACATTACTACTCCCAGTCAAACCATTCCTCATATTATTTCTCTCCAGATCTGACTATCGATCTACATTCTCTTACTATATATATATGTGTATCTATATGTGTGTGTATATATATATATATATATATATATATATATATATATATATATATATATATATAGAGAGAGAGAGAGAGAGAGAGAGATAGATAGATAGATAGTAAGAGAGCTATCCTCAAATATACATTAATATATATATATATATGCCCAAATATACATTAATATGTATATGTGTGTGTGTGTGTGTGTGATTGTGTATGTGTATGTGCGTGTGTACGTGTGCGCGCCTGTGTGTGTGTGTGTGTGTGTGTGTGTGTGTGTGTGTGTGTACGCGCGCGTGTGCGTGTGTTGGGGGCACGTAGCCAACTGGTTAGAACGTTCACATTCTGACCATGAGAACCGGGTTCGAATCTCGTCATGGTCGGTTTGTCAGGAAGGGGAATTCCTGATGTTATCGAACTGAAGGTGTTGCGAAGTGATCCTAGCGTGCGGCAAAGATGCCAGCGTGCCTGAAAATAATACCACAGGTTGACACAAGACATTTGAGTGACATTGGTTAGACGTCATGAAGTCAAAAGTCAAATTGGGTTGGCCTGTTTATAGTGGCTGAAGATTAGCTCGACTTGTTCAAATTCTTGATCGCGCTATATTAACGGTCTTTCTCACAAACTTTAACTAAGGTCTGCTCAGCATAATTGCAGTATAAACCATAAGTGGGTGTTGTGGGTGTTGATTAAACATAAATGCGCCGGAGCAAGCGTCTGCAATTCAATAGGGATTGGTTAGTTGATGGTTATCCTCGAATACGAGTGGCGAGTTATCTATCTATCTATCTATCTATATATATATATATATATATATATATATATATATATATATATATATATATATATTAAAGGAAGGGCTATATTAGTTTCAACGAGAAAAAATTGTTTATATTAAAAAGAAGAGAAAAACCGCAAACCTTTTTGGTTGTAATGTGGATTTAAAAAAAAATATTATGCTTTATTTTCCATAAGTTTGCTACACGTGTTTCCGATCTCGCGCCTTCATCAGGCAAAGCGTGGAGATTTCCGCATATCATAAAAAAAATGTTTTTCTTAATTATTTCGATGTTAAATATTCTCGATATGAGACATTCTCTTTTTTGTGTGTTAGTGACCCAAATGTCTTTCTTGAACTGAAAAATTCTGCGTGAAGGCTTATAAAACAATTAAGATTGCTTCGAGAATTTGTGAAGGAATTATCGACATTCTTATCTTTTAATGACGCCTGTGTGTTCTTAGATCTATTTCCATTTTCTTGTTTTTTTGTCAGTATGCGTGTATATATGTATATTCCCTCTACATACATAAACACTGTCTTATTACGAGGAAATACTAAACACATTTGTACACATACATACACATATCGTCCTATTATATTGAATTTACATACATATACATACATATACTTCCAAATTACATGGAATCAGTATACACACACACATATCTACGCATATACATACACACATACTTCCTAAGTTGTGTGAGGTATATATATATATATATATATATATATATATATATATATATATATATATATATATATATATATATATATATATATTAATTTATTTGTTTAAAAGTTATGGTCTGTTTTTATTTATATATTAAATAGTATATCTAATTATTTCCATCGGCCAACCTGAATATTCGAGAAAATGTGGAAATCTTGTTAGAATAGTATGCACCATCCGCCAGAATTCGAACCTGCGTCCACAAGAGGAAACCGTCATTAGATATGACGTGCCTTGAGCTTACGGCTATGTAGTACCTCTTGGTCTGAAAAGTGTTTTGAATACATATCTCTACTTAAATAAATTAAAAATTTGTCAGATTTAATCCATTTCCGAAAAATACCTTTGTTTACGTTAGGATACGAAACAGATCAGATATGTACATTCATAAAATCCACAATAAACAATTAAAAAAATATGCATAAACACCATCGGATAGAATCCTATCTGAGTTCACTGCCAATAATCGATGCGCTACCTTTAGTAACCATATATAATTGCCTCCATTATACGCACAAAACTATAGAAAACAACGAAATTCTCCTCTCCGCAGTGATGAAGGGCATAGAAACCATTATGGCTCGCCACCGTCTTCGATGGGCCAGACAACTTGCGCGAATGCCAGACATCCGCCTACCCAAAGAAATCCTCTTCTCAGAGCTCGCATCTGACAAGAGACCATTTGGAGCACCGCCTCGTCGATTCAAGTATCAGCTCAAAAACACCTTTCTTAGGACAAATATCGATCCGGTTAATTGGGAGAGTTAACCTGTAGAAAGAATCAATTGGAGAAGAGCAGTCCATGAACAAACAACATCCTTCGAAAACACCAGAAGACAAATAGAAAAAGACGAAGAGAGCCCAAAGAATAGGCAGAGCTCTCCGTCCCCTGAAACCTCCTACCCTACCATGGCTGCGGACGTCTCTTCAGATACAACATAGGAATCATTTCACATAATAAGAAGTGTTGATGATCACCCCAATACTCGGAAAAACGTTCCGACGACGACGACGATATTAAATAGCATAAACCACATCACTAAGAACTTTCAACATTCGCAACAACTGAAATAAATAACACATGTAACGCCTAGGGAAATAATTACCTGATCAAGATAATTAAAGCGTTCTACTAGGCTGGCATCAGGCTCAAACCCTTTCACTGTCGAAACTGTTAAATATAGCCGTCTCTTCTACTCCAATAGCTTCATGTCTCGCACCTCTCGCCTGTGGAACTCCCTCCCCTTATTCTGTTTCCTTGATAGCTATAATCTCCACCTATTCAAATGTAATGTCAATTGACTTCTCCAGATGCCCTGATCTATCCCCTATCCTTCTCTTCATTCTTTCCTCTATCACTCCTCTTTGCCCTAGCTCCAACTCTCTGTAACTCCTTGCGTGCTAGTGGCTTCCCGGCTTGCTTGGGGTGAAACGCTTAAAAGAAATATTACTTCCAGCTAAATGCTTGGAAGGAAATGATGTATTTCCTTATAATGGAACAGTTAATGGATAGCGGCTTGGATTAAATAATCGGAGAGCCGAGTTTGAATTCCAGTCGTATCCATTAGATTCACTTACGTGCTAATACCCTTGGGAAAGGTATGCATCCTGATCTTCTCCAACACAGCTATGGGTAAATAGCAG